>JARFXV010000326.1:227500-537500 GCA_031761425.1 Cosmopolites sordidus
TTGAAATTGTAGCTGTTCCTTTCTAGGGAACTCTTCAAATCCTTTTAGTGTGGTAGATCAGTCCACATTTCTTCTTGTTGCCCTTCTCATAGTTGTTGGTGAGTTTTCGCCTTTTCGACTATTTTCCTCCATCTCTTCCTGTCTGCGATCTCTCCTCTTCATCCCTCTGCGTTTACTGTTTTTATATTTTCCTCTACCTGCTGTCTCCATCTGACCCTGGGTCTCCCTCTCGGTCTGCTCTGTACTGGTTTTCATATTGTTATCTCTCTTATTGGCGTATCCCTGTGCCCTATAAGTGATATACTCTTATTTTTTGACCAGAAACAAGCACATATTGCTTGATAGTTGTAGTAACTTTTGTAACACTAGGATAATGTTTTGTTTTATCAATATATCAGGACACGTTATGCAACGTTAATAATATTATAGTTATTCTGTAATAAATTCGTTAAACACATTAAAATAAAATGTTTAGATTCAGCATTCATACTCTTTATTATTTTGACCACAACTGTGTATATATATATATATATATATATATATATATATATATATATATATATATATATATATATATATATATATATATATATATATATATATATATATCTTCTTGTCTTCTTGGGGGTACCATATCCTCATTGGACGTTGGCAATTACCATGGCCCATCTAATCCTGTTGGCCACTGATCTAAATAGTTCGGTTGATGTCATTCCTGTCCATCGCCTCAAGTTCTTCAGCCATGATATCCTTCTTCGACCAGGTCCTCTCATTCCCTCTACTTTTCCTTGTAGTATAACTTGTAGTAAAGAGTATTTTCCTCCTCTCATGACATGTCCAAAATAAGATGCTTTTCGTTTCTTTACGGTGACAATTACTTCTCTTCTCTTGTTCAGCCGCTCCAGAACCTTTTCATTGGTAACGTGGTGTGTCCAGGAGATTCGAAGTATACGGCGGTAGCACCAGAATTCAAATGCTTCAAGTCGCTTTACAGTGTTCTCTGTCAAGGTCCATGCCTCCACCCCATAGTATAATATTGAGAAAACATAGCATCGGAGAGTCCTAATTCGTAGTCTGATGTTTAGTTTTAGATTGCATAATACACCTCTCATTCTGTTAAATACATTTCGTGCTTTTTCAATTCTGATTTTTATTTCTCTAGCGTGGTCCCAATCTGCGTTCAGGTTGCATCCCAGATATGTAATGTTTTGTACCTGCTCTAGTTTCCTGTCATGCAAGTAGAAATCAGCGATTATGTTCTGTTTGCTGATAATCATAACTTTTGTTTTCTCTATATTGAGACTTAGACCGTATTCTTTGCTCTTTTCTGCTATTCTATTGATTAGTATTTGCAGTTCTTCTGCAGTCTTTGCTAGTAGTGTAGAATCATCGGCGTAGCGGATGTTATTGATGTTTACTCCGTTAACAATTAGTCCCTCGTCTGTTCCCTCGAGTGCCTCCCTGAACAGTTCCTCTGAATATATGTTAAACAGCATGGGTGACAGAATGCACCCCTGTCTAACTCCTTTTTGGATGTTTATTTGAGACGAAGTTAGGTTTCCTGTTCTGATCGTTGCATTTTGGCGCCAGTACAAGTTGGCTATTATACGCCTTTCAGGTCCATCTATTCCGATTCTTTCTAGGATACTTAACAGTTTATCGTGTTTGACCTTATCGAATGCTTTCGAAAAGTCAATAAAACATGCGTATACGTCCGTGTTCACATCTCTTGCTCTTTGTATGAGTACCTGTATACTGAACAAGGCTTCTCTTGTACCAAAACCGCTCCTGAAGCCGAATTGAGTGTTTCCTATGTGTTCCTCAATTTTCCTATATACCCTTTCATGTATTATTTTCAGAAAGATCTTCAGGAAATGGCTCATTATACTGATTAAGCGATGTTCGTCACATTTTTTTGCCCGTGTACTCTTAGGAATAGGTATAAACGTCGAGGTTAACCATTCCTCTGGGATTGATCCAGAATCATATATTTGGTTAAACAATTGTATTATTGTGTCTAGATGTTCTTCGTCTATAAGTTTTATAACTTCTATATAGGTGTTATCCGGACCAGGGGACTTTCCATTCTTTAGTCGCTTTATGGCTGTGATCACTTCTTCTCGAGTGATATAAGGCCCAGTTATGTCGTTGTTCGTTGCTATATCCCCTCTACTTGTGTCCTCAAAAAGTGTTTCTATATAGGTTTCCCATGTTTTTAAACGAGTTGTGGGATCCCAGACTATGTTGCCTTGCTTGTCTGCAAGTAGCGTTCTCCCATTACTTTTGAATACTTTTGATATATATATATATATATATATATATATATATATATATATATATATATATATATATATATATATATATATATATATATATATATATATATATATATGTATAATGGCAAGGCTTCAGAAAAGGACAGTGTAACTGAAATGTGTTGAAATGCTAAAAGCTGGTGGTCGGACTTTACATAAAACCCTAAAATACGTTACAAAATTATAAATATCAAGTTTTTTTTTTCATACACAACTTTTAGTTCAATTTACGATTTATAATTTTTTTTTTTTTCAGAATCATATTAATAAATTGATTGATTTGTCCGTTACTTTGTGATAGTTCATTTTTTAAAAAAGGAATAAAACAATTTTTTACTTTGTTTTCTATCACTTTTATTTTTAAACAAAAATTGTTTTGTTGAAAATTTTGTTTAAAAATAAAAGTCATAGATAACAAAGTAAAACATTTTTTTATATATCAATATTAATATATGTTGAAAAGTCTTAAAAAATATTGGTCCAAGTAGTTATAAACATTTTAACACTGTCAGTCAGTGTCAAGATGATGATGGTATAAACAACATTAAGATTTTTTCTGATTTCCTTCATAAAATATCCAGTAAAATTGCCGACACACAATCCAATCTCTGTTTACTCCTCGGAAAATCGAACCATCAACGTCTAAAACTCTACTACATCCAGAGCGTGAATGTATTTATTGTTTCGATAGCAGCCCCAGGCGTATCCACATCTTCGTCCGTAACGCAATTTAACGGTCTTTCAAGGCGCTTGTAGCGCGGAAACCGTACCAAAAGGAAATCGTCTGAAAATTGGCCGAAATCCACCAGCGCCGTTCCGCCTCCCCCCGACCCCGCTCCGTATTGTGCTGCAAGTTAGAAAGGGCGGAGCGGGAGACCGGTAAGGCTGTTGGCATCGTCTAGTTTAAATCTCGGGTTGACTTTAAGAGCCTGATAAACGATGCGATTGACCAAGATAATTTATGAGGCGACAGTGTTGTTTCTAACTGAAAACAGAAGGAGTAAGGGGAGATGGAAGAGACTTGATACAAAGTTGGAACTTTCATTCAACTTTCAAACACCCGACGAATAATCTTTATAATTTCAGATAATATTAACTATAACAATTATGAATTCGCTATGCTGCCTTATTAGGAAGATTATTTTTTACGTTAGTATGTTGCAATATATTATTGCTATATTGTATATTAATCACAATATACCAGAAATTTAGTTCAGATTTAATTACTTGTTTGCTCTTAGGCGACGAAGAACGCACTAGTCGTGTTAACTCTATATCGAAGCTTGGTCCAGATAAAATTAGTTGCCATGGAACGTTTCACCGGACAGGTGAACAACGTGCTTTCTATCTTCGCGCATATTAGCAAAACAACAATTCGCTTATTACGTCTCGTCGTCTTTATAGCGCAGAGTATAATTTACACGACATAAACGAGGCACAAAGTGTTTATTTCATAAAGAAATTGATAAAAAAAAGTCTGAAACTACAGGGTCAACGCTAAATTTACCGTCTACTCGTCGTCCAAGGTCAAGCAGAGGTACAAACAACATCGAACGAGTGCGTGAGTCGGTTAGAGGAAATTCATTCCAATTCGATTTAACAATAGCGATTTATTTAACAGGTAAAATGTGTATTACATATAGGGTCATGGGGATGCATCCTAATTAGCATATGCATTATATGTAACATAATAAAATAGAATATAAGTAATAATGAACTAACAATACACCTTAATGACTAACCTACATTTCTACATAATTTAAATGAACATGAGTGATAATGAACTAACAATATCTATACCTTAATGACTAGTTAACAACTTAAAAAAGGGTAATATAATAAATATTTTACAGACACATTTACATTACAAAATTTACAAATTAACATAACTTTTATTATTTTCAATAGTTACGTTTCGAGCTCTGTTATCGTCATTTGATTCCTTTATTCCTGATAAATCGCTTTTTTCTAGGTCGTTAGGAAGCATTTTTCCCAAATTGGTAATGATTTCTTCCACAACCCCATCTGTTGTTCGTTTCTTCAAAATATACTTACTCCAACTATTTTGCTGGCTCACATCGAGATTTCCATTTCTCAGCTGAGAATTCTGCATTCTGAAGTCGCATTAAAAATTTCGTCTGTTTCATATCTCTTGTGCCTTAGTTTATGGGTTTTTATAAGGTTGTAAAGTTGTGGTTTTAACATCTTGAACATCTTAACAATGACGTCGGATCGGCCGACTTCTCGTTCTTGTAGGCCATCGTCGGATGGCCTATATGGAGAGCATATGTCGGTACCCTGATGAGTCTAATCACCAACAGACGAAACATGCGCCCTCCAATGTAAGGGATGGGTGGGGCTTCCTTCCGGTCAAGCAACTAACCATTGCTCATATATATATATATATATATATATATATATATATATATATATATATATATATATATATATATATATATATATATATATATATATTATGTCGAGCTTCTTCCCGCTGCTGACGCATTCTATTAGGCAATTGAATTCTAAGCAGTCTGATGGGCTAACGTTCCATTAATATCCGTCAATTATTCCTAAATTTTCTCCACCGAAAACCAATCTTGTAAATTCCTTTACGTAAGGACTGTGAACAGTCTTGGTAGCCAATATCATCTACAATTTTTTTATGAACTGCCTTTAATGTAGGGATCGTCTTTTCCGTTATGTGTTGATTAACATTCGCTGCCAAATTGCCAAATCTCCGTCGTCAAGATTTTTTTCTTAGCTCGTTTTTTATAGGGAGTTGAAAATGTTGTTACATGACCCTATTCAACTTCTTTCGCTTCACTCTTAATTCGTTGAATATTTCTAATGGAAACCTACCCATCACTCGGATTTTTTTATTAATATATCGCAGAAACAATAGTTAATTCATTACGAAAATTAGACGCGTATAGAAAAATTTACCTTTTCGAGAAGAATAGTAACCTCTCCAGCTACTAATTCAAGAAGTCGCTAATTATATAATGACTATGTCCACTTAAAACTTTGTTTTTTACTTTAGTTGCAAACGGCATTTTAAAATTGACAACTTTTAGTAACACACAAAATATCAGAAGTTCTAAATTTTCTCGTACGTTAGAGACCGCTGAACGCTTATAGCGTTCAGCTGTCACAATGTAACAATATAGACATTAAGACTTCCACACTTACAAGCAGACACGAAATAAATAAAATATACGGCATTAAACCGGACCGAAAAGCATAAACACGTAAACGGCGGGACCCCGGAACCTTCCCGCTTAATCTGCAATGATATAAAACAACGATAAAATAAAGACTGGGGGGAAATTTAGTAGCTGTCTTTGCCGCGTAACGGATGAGTAATGTCCTGCCGACTACCGCCGCACCGTCCTGCCGTGAGCGAGGACCATAAAGCAGGCGGCGACGATCAACAATCCTGCTAAATAAAAACCTGGAAAAATAACGACGAAACAGTTATCGGGATTCAATGTCGGCGTTCTCTATGGGATGGGAAGGGAAATGCGGAGAATATCTGGAGTCAACGTCCGAAACGAGGAACTAGGAAGGTTGTATTGCAATAAAACACGCAAGGTTTTTATGTGTCAAGGGCTTTTAAAGGTTGGTTATGATATTAACCAAATAGAGATCCCAAACTGAGTATCCAGGAAATAGCAAACACTATTCAGGCTACTTGGTCAACAGTCCAAAGACATCTTCAAGAAATCGAGATGGTTTACAGGCAGGATATATGGGTTCCATTATTGTCAGAGGCACATTGGCGTTCAATTTGAACATCTCAATTGTGCAGACCACGAAGTGATCCATTTTTACAAAGGATTGTTACTGGTGGCGACAAATGGGTCTTGTACAACAACAACAAGCGCACTGAACAGTGGCTCTAAATCAACTAGCCGTATCCACTCCTAAACCATACATCATTGTAAATAAGGTGGTGTTACTGTACGTTTGGTGGGACTGTGGTGGCATAATTAATTTTGAACCTAAATTATAAAACATTTACCAGAAACAGAAAAACGGCCAGTTCTGGTCAACAGAAGAGGGGTAATATTGCAATAAGATATAACAATATTAACCCAAGAAAAAATAAGGCAGCTAAACTGGGAGGTTTTACCACATCTCCCATATTCTCCAGACATAACACCATCCGATTTTCATTTATTCCGATCCATTCCGGAATATTCCATAAGGAATAAAAATTTCAAAAATATCGATGATGTGCGAGCTCACCTAGAAACATGTTTCTTCAAAGGAAACAAAATTTTATGAACAGGGGATTGAAACTCTACCAGCAAGATAGCAAAATGTCTTAGATAACGACGGAGATTACATAGTCGACAGAAAACAAAATTAAATGTCAATTAATTCGTTTTTTTTATTGCCACTGAAATGATTGATTACTTATGGATACCCCTCTGGGGAGCAATAATATCATGAATACTGGAAGAAGTAGCATGCTTCCCGTATTCGGATAGTCAAATTTGCTGGTCTGCTGACATGCCAGATATATATATATATATATATATATATATATATATATATATATATATATATATATATATATATATATATATATATATATATAATTTTGAACTCTATAATTCCTAAATTATAAAACATTTACCAGAAAGAGACGTTTTTCGGGGAAGTTTAATAACATTTTTTCATTTGAAGAAAATGCCTGCTGAATGTTATCGATTATTGGTGATATGCTTATGATGAATATGCTCTAATCCAAAAAACTTGTGAACGGTGGTTTAAATGATTTAAACCTGGTGATTCTGATATAAAAGACAAAGAGCGTACAGAACAGTCGAAAAATTTTGAAGATGCAGATTTGCAATCATTTTTGAGCGAAGACTCAACTCATTCGTTGAAACAATTGGCAGAAGCATTGAATGTTGCCCAATCCACAATTTTCGAATGTCTACACGCATTGGGAAACATAGAGAAGGAGGAAAAATGGATTCCATATAAATTGAAAGACACCGAAAATCGAAAAACCAAAAAAATTTTGTTTGCCAGACAGAAAAGAAAAGGATTTTTGCATCGAGTTGTAACAGATGATGAAAAGTGGATCTATTTTGATAACCCAAAGCGCAAAAAATCATGGATAGACCCAGGCCAGCCTTCAACGTCACAGCCAGTGCGCAATATAAGGGGAAAGAATGATTTGCTGTATATTTGGAGGGATAGTAGGAGAGCTGTGTATTACGAACTGCTGAAACCTGGTGAAACGATTACTGCCGATCGATATCGACAACAATTGATAAAGTGGAATCAAGCATTGGAGGAAAAACGACCAGAATGTGCCCAAAGACACGATAAACGAACTTTTCAACATGACAATGCTCGGCCCTATGTTGCAAAACGTGTAAAAATCTATTTCGAAAACGTCAAATGGGACATCCTACCCCACCCGCTCTATTCACCGGATTTAGCACAAAAAATATTTTATTTTACATAATGAAATGCAGATTATTTGCTAGTTAACATTATCAATTTTATAAAAAATCATCAACAAAAAACAAACGCTATAATTTCTAATTTACCAAGCGAAATGATATTAAACTTCTGTCAGATATCAAGGGCAGTCATACCAACTTAAAACAACTAGTTGTAGCCATACGTGAAGCTTAATTTTTGATAAAGCCCGAGAGGAAATATTTACTGAATTACGTTATTAAGAAATAGAATTAAGTATATCATATTACTAACCGCACCATAAAGTGATTTGTATATAGTAAAGGTGGAAAATCCGGAACGAATATTCAATTTGTCGAAAGGAACGTTGTTTAAAACGACCAACCCTAATCAACCCTCGAATAGGTAGCCCAGTATCCAAACAGTTTCACCCTCTAAAACTTTGGTATTACCATGTGGTTTAAATTACAGGATCAGGGGGTTTTCTAATTTGAGAATTATTACCCTAAAACTAGGCTTTGTCCAATTATTTTGTCATCGATCTATTAGTTGAACTAATCTCTAGTTGTTTTTGTTATTTAAATTTTCATTAAGATAGCTAAGAGATTTTTTCTTACTCGGTTAACACTTGAAAATACACAAAAAAAAAAGATTTTTAAAAATGTTTAGCTCGTCACGCCCTCTTGCGGTCGTTTTAGAAGCGTAAAAATATTTTTGGTGAATTTCTCATGATCATTTTTAGTACAATTTTTTTTCCCCCAAAGCTGAGGGATAAATAGTTTTCAAGATACGGCCGCGATCCATCCTTAATGGGACACCTGATATATAATATATCTATATATATATATATATATATATATATATATATATATATATATATATATATATATATATATATATATATTATTATTATTATATTATTATTATTATTCACGTATGGGCCCTAGTGGACCACGCGAAGTACAATTAGAGGCGTTTGTTGTTGTTAGCCTTCCTTTGTGCCCATACTAATTTCATTCTTTCGCTATGAGCTTTTTTCCTTTCGTCAGACCAAGTTGTTCCAGTCTTCCTACATTTTTCTCTCTGGCCAACCTTCCAAACGTTCACCTTGTGTCTGAAACAGCCTCTATCCTGAATTTCACTTTGTGAAATATTTGCTGATCTTAGGTCCTCTTTAATTGCAGCAATCCATTTAATTATTTCTACTTTAGCTTTACTCCTATTTTCATAAAATTCGACTATTTGTCTAGTTAACCTACTCGGATTCATCCGTTTTATGTGTCCGTAAAACTTAAGTCTTCTTTTTCTCATATCGCTATGTATATCTGTGTATTGTTTGATTTCTTCGTTTTCTCGAAGTCGGTATGTTGTGCTATTTATTTGTTTGGGGCCTAGGATTTTTCTTACGATTTTTCTTTCCTTCTTTTCAATGTCCTCGATGTCCCTCTTGCTATTCAAAATGAACGTTTCTGCAGCATATAGACATTCTGGCTTAATAACTGTGTTGTAATGTCTCAGTTTTGTGTTTTTAGATAGGCATTTTTTGTTGTAAATATTTTGTGTAAGTCTCAATGCCGTTTCCATTTTTTGACATCTACCCTTATTGGCCGCTTTTTCCAACCCATTTTTCATGATTATTTCACCCAAATATTTGAATTGAGAGACTCGTCTGATGTTACCATATTTTGTTTTTAGAAATGGCGTTCTTAGTCTGTTGCAGGTCATGTATTGTGTCTTTTCAAAGGAAATTTGGAGTCCTACATTTTCTGCTGTTTCTTTTAGGACTTCAATCTGTTTCTGTGCTGTTAATACATCTTGAGCTAAAATTTCTAGATCATCAGCAAATGCCAGACAATCAATTTTGATATTGGTTCTCCCCAGTTTAATGGGCTGGTCAATATTCAGGGCCGACTTTTTTTCACGCCACTCCTGTATTACTTTTTCTAGAACACAGTTAAATAAGAGTGGCGAGAGTCCATCCCCTTGTCTCACTCCAGTTTTAATTTCGAAGGGCTCTGAGATCTCACCCATGAATTTAACTTTTGACCTTGTGTTAGTTAACGTTGCTTTAATAATTGCCAGCGTTTTCAGATCTAGTCCTTGTTCTTTCAAGATTCGGAATAAAGATTCGCGGTCAATAGAATCATATGCTTTTTTGAAATCCACAAATGTACAGACGAGATTTTTATTGTACAGATATATATATATATATATATATATATATATATATATATATATATATATATATATATATATATATATATATGCCTACAAGATAGCGTAACGGAACCGTGAAGGGAAATATTACAGAAATCTTTCACCTTTTCTCCACGTGGTGCCACCGATCGCGTTCACCCAACTATTCTCCATACGACGTCACGTATCTCTCGGGACCTCACCAGCCAAGCTCCAGACGAACGCAACGAAACCGGTCCCGAGAGACACGTGACGTCGCCTGGTGGACAGTTGGGCGAAAGCAATCGGTAGTACCACCTGGAGAACGAGTGAAATATTTCTGTAATATATATATATATATATATATATATATATATATATATATATATATATATATATATATATATATATATATCGATATATATATATATATATATATATCGATCATCGCGGAGGATATTTTGAAAAACAAAACCATTTTCAATGATAAATATTTGTTTTTATTTACTAGTCCGGATACATCAATAGCAACCCTCGTATAAACCCCAAGCTTTTCAGGATTAACTTCTCCAACGACACACACACGACTTCTCCATACTAACATTTTATTTGTTGGGTGTAAAACCAGTATTACGAGATCGTTTTAGATCCTTAAGTTTAACGTTTATTGTTTATTTAGATCGAGATATACTGGAATGTTGGTTTCTAATTGTATCAGACGGTTCTCCTGCGGTTTGCTGGAGCCCGTCGACAAGTTCCAAGTTTGGGAAAACATTTTCTCCGACGCAAACCGAAATACCAATTAGAAAAACTTTATTTTCTCATCAGAGGTCTTAGATTCATTACTTTAGATATTATCCTAGTTGAATGGAACCTGAAATAGAACTCCATTTGCTTTAGTAATGCGTTTAGATTTTGTTTAAGTTGTCATGAAGAACGTTGAATGGCCAGAGTTTTTCATCTTCCCCTTTTTTTGGCTGTCCCAGATGTTCTACATAATTTAAGGCAAATTTGCCAGTTTAGAATTGCTGGAACCTCTTCTTGCAAGTTCTGTACGAAACAGCGTTATCTTCCAAAGCCGCACAAATCATGTGCTATGCTTGTACAGCATGTTTTCTCAATTAAAATACAAAAACGAGTTTCGAAGAACCTCGCGTTTACAACTTTTTTTTTTCTGGTTTTATTCACAAAACAATTCTGATTTCTATATATTAGTGTTCCACAACAATTACTCTCGTTAATTATCTCTCACAATTATCTCGTTAATAGTAATTTTTTAATAGATTTTTCGATGAATGTCAATTTTTTCCCTTAAAACGCTTAAATTTTGCAATTTAAGCGTTTATTTTATAAATTACCTTAATAATTTCATTTTTCCCATATTTCTGTCAAAGAATAGATTTCGCGCGTTCTGTTTTTTTGAGGTCGACCATTCATCAAACCAAATTTTTACTTCTTCGTAAGGAGGTAAGTGATGTTCTGAAAGTCGGTGCTGCATCGATCGAAATAAGTGGTAGTGCGAAGGGGCTAAGTCCGGTGAATATGGCGAATGGGGCAGGACGTCCCATTTAACGTTTTCCAAATAGTTTTTTGCACATTTTGCAACATGAACAGGAGCCTTGTCATAAGGAAAAACAACTTTATCGTATCTTTGGGGTATTCTGGGCGTTTTTCCTTCAATGCTCGAGTCAATTTAATCAATTATTTGCCAGTAATCGTTTCATCAGCACTGCCTTCTTTTCATGTATATTGCGCACTGATTGTGACGTTGAAGGCTTGCCTAGGTCTACCCATGATCATTTGCGTTTTGTGTTGTCAAAATAGATCCACTTTTCATCTTCTGGCACAACTCGATGCAACAAAACAACATTTAATGCCTCTGCGAATTGTTTCAACATATCAGTTAAACTTTTTCGACTGTCCTGGACGCTCCCTGTCTTGTATATCAAAATCACCACTTTTAAAACGTTTAAACCATCGTTCACAAGTATTTTAGGTTAGAGCATGTTCACCATAAGCTTTAACCAACAATCGATAACTTTCAGTAGCTTTTTCTTCAAACGGAAGAAGGTTATTAACTTCCCCGCAAAACGTCTTTTTCCGGTACGTAATTCTGCATATTCAACGCTATAAAAAACTATGTTTTTTGTATAATGATAATTAATAACGAACTGACATTTGATGGCGTTATGTTTACCCTCCAAAATGCCATAGACGATTAGTCTACACCAACAAATGTATTAGTAACGGCGTCTCTTAGCAAAATCAACATTATTAAACGAAACACCTCTTATATTAACATGTTGTACACGCCCAATTTGTATATGTTCTCTCCTTACATCTAGATGAAAATATTTCACCAAAATCCTGAAATTTCACACTGTTAGGCTGTTTCCTTTAGAGCTCTGTTCAAGAAGAGGATTATAACGATAATGAATAAAAGATCCGGGAGCTTAACGATAACATCCGACATGTTAAAACATAAATCGAAACTAGTTTAGTCTTAATATTCTTTTAGTTATTATCTTGGTGAAAACTTTATACAATACTGATAGGAGGCTTATTGCGCTGTAGTTTTTTAAATCTTCATGTGCTCCTTTCTTATGAAGAAGAATAACCTCAGCATTTTTCCATAGGTTGGGTATTTTTTGTTCTTTGAGGCATTTTAAATACAATCTTGCTAGTATTTTATGCAAAGTTGGACCAGCAGCTTTCAACATTTCAACCGTTATCTATAGCATTTGTCCTTCATCCAGTGGCACTTCATTTAATAGGATATCTGGCATTTGCTCTTCCATCGGCATTACTAGTTCTGATCATCATATAACTTTGAATAAAATCTTCTGATAACCTCTAACATTTCCGTACGTTCCCTACACACTGCCATCCTCGCGCATCAAGGCAAACATTTGTGTCCTTTTATTTCTCAGTTTGTGTTTTGCTTTGTTAATTCCTTTGTTTTCTTCTAGCGTTTTTTGAACTAGCTGACTCTGCCAAAAAGGACTCCCTGCATTCCCTATTGTATGCCGGTTTTTTCATTAAATTAAAGGTATCATTGGAGATTTTTGACTATTTGACTTTCAATACATGTGTTTCAAGCACATTGTCTATGATTTTTTCATACTGATCTGTTAATTCCATCTAACAGCAAAGCGGTTCGACAAAGCAATCTCAAAATCGCTGCCCCTCTCAAGCAACTTCCCAGAATTCACTTTGTCCTTCGATCTTACCATTTTTGTACGTTCTCTTCGACAGTTTATCCTAACCTTTGCTCGTACCATTCTATGATCACTTCCAACATTAAAACGGTTAAGAACAGTACAATTGCAAAATATTGTTTTATCGTTTGACATTATGTAGTCATTTTCACTTGGGAGACTAGTTGGACTTTTCCATGTCCATTTTCTGCTGATTTTTTTCTTATAAAACGAGTTCATAATATATAGTTTTTGTCCTTCCCCAAAATCAAATTATCTGTCACCTTTATTGTCCCGCTCGCCACTTCCATATGGGCCAGTTGCATTTTCACCAGTTCTTGCTTTTCCAATTCTAGCATTAAAGTCACCCATCAAAATTTTGTACTGCAAATATCTCCATTTCTTCATCACCATAGATTATAGTTGGTACAAAAACTTGGACGGTTTGAAGCTTAAACTTTTTATTCAGTTGAATGACGCATTGGACTAGTCAGTCAGATTTCCTTTCAAATTTTACGATATTGTCCTTCAATATATATATATATATATATATATATATATATATATATATATATATATATATATATATATATATATATATATATATATATATATATATATATATATATATATATATATTGTATGCTATATATTTTATATCTACTAAGGAACGAAATTACAATTGAACCTGGACATGACAAATTGGAATAGTTAACAAACAAATTTGAATATATAAAATCTGTTCTGGAATTGAGTTGGATTAGTGGATACCGCAAATTATTCCTGCTGGATTTATTAATTTTAAATATAATGGAATAGAAAAAGCAACATGGGAACAAATTTAATTTATTGGAATAATTTTGAAGAAATCGTGTATGGTGTGAAGAAATAGTGCTAGTAAATTCAAATTGGACATTAAGCGACATTAGTGAGTAAGTTTTCCTTTTTTTTGTTACAAAGCAAACGCTGAAACATAAAGAATCTGTCCAAAAAGTACCGGGAATGCATCTTTTTGAAAAGTCCGCTTAGACGGATTAAAATCAAAATTCTTTTTATTGCTAAGTTGGCACAACTGTCCTCTACTAACTCGGAGTTTGAACGTCATCTGTCATTTATTTTGTTTACAGTGCTCGATTTTATCAGTTCATCTAATCACACATCAAAGTGTGTTTTGCGATTTTTACAATGGATAAAAACATCGAAAAAAGAATTTGCCTCAAATTTTGCATTGCAAATGGAATTTTGCGTGCAGAGTTGCTGAAAATGATGCAGAAGGGTTACGGTGAATTGACTTTATCAAAAACACGTGCATATGTGGTACAGTGCATTTAAAAGCGGCCGAGATGTGGTGGAAAATTTGCCTCGCTCTGGTCGGCTATCAATGTCTTTAACTGAAGTTAACATTAAACTTGAAGAGATTTACCACTAAACATCAAAACGCTTGTTTGAACTGCTCGGCCCACGTTTCGTTAACCATGTTAGCATCATCAGGAGATGATTTAATCTAAGGCTTAGTACACTTCACGGTTCATGATTTTTACACGCTTCGTTAGGTATGGTTTTCCTTAGATTAAATCATCTCCTGATGATACTAACATGGTTAGCGAAACGTGCGTCGAGCAGTTCAAAAAAGCGTTTTGGTGTGTAGTGGTAAATTTATTCAAGTTTAGTGTTTCACACCAAAGGTTCCAATAGAAGAATTGATGAAGTTAACATCATAACATGGTGACAGAAAATCGTCATTTAGGTTTGAGAGAGATAGCCGCTGATCTTTATGTGTCTCACGAATCCATTCGTGCCATTTTAAGCGATTGTTTGGGCATGAAACGCGTTGCCGCTCGACTAGTGCCGAAAGACCTGAATTTTCTTCAGAAACTCAATCGCGTAAAAGTCGCTGAAGACTGACATAAAACGCATTGTAACTGGCGATGAGACATAGTTATATGAGTTTTGACATGCAAACCAGCTTCAGAATGGCGCCTTCCAACTGAACCGAAACCAAAAAACCACGTCAAAGTCGATCAAAGGTTAAGGTGATGTTGAGTGATTTCTTTGATTATAGCGGTGTTGTGTAAATTTGCAAATTCATCGAAAAAGGACAGATTTGTGGAAAGAAAACTTGGATTTTACATCACAACAACACACCATGTCACAAGGCTATGAGTGTAAACGAATTTCTGGCCAAAAACTCAACAAAAACCATCGAACAACCACCGTATTCACCTGATATGGCTCCGACCGACTTTTTTCTCTTTCCAAAACTCAAATTACCACTTCAAGACACCCGTTTTCAATCGATAGAAGACATAAAAGAAAATTCGCGGCGAGAACTGAAGTTGATTCCGGAAATCCTTCGTTTCGTCATAAATATATTATTTCGGAAGGGGCCTACTTTGAAGGCGATACAATAAATTTGGATAAATAATAAACATTTTGTGACTTATTGATCAATACCCGCTACTTTTTTGACAGAATGTTGAATAAAAGGTTACAAAAATATTACATGATATCTTAAGAGGCCAATGAAACATAAAACATAATTCAATCCGATCGAAATACGACGTTACCAGTTGTCAGCAAAATTAAAAAAGTTCTGACCTGTTTTCGGTGAAAATGGTTGTATTTGGAGTTTTCAGAAATCTTTTTATCCAAATTGTTGTAAAAAATCGTTGATTATATTTACGAAACTTGTTTTCCTTACACCCTGTATAATGAGGATGATGATGATCAATAATTCTTCGTAAAACTAGACGAAAATATCTACTGCGAGACAAAAAAAGAACTCCAGGGTTTCAATGTAAAACTCGGCAACTTCACGGTTGCCGTGATTTCCGTTTCCGTCTCGCTCAATTTCCATCGGGAAACGCGACGAATTTTCTGTAATCACGGTGAAATGTTATAATGGTTCGCTTGGAGTTCCTTCCTGACCGATTCGTCTGTTTATTAGCCAAAAGTCTAATTAGTAGCTGAACGTGTATCGACGTTGGGTAATTCAATAATTGCCAGATATTCCGCTTAATTGACGCGTTGGAGGTGAGTTCAGCTGCATCAGACTCGATATGGCATTGACGTCTTCGTTATTGGAAATTTCCTGATGGCAGCAATACGATGATGTAGTGAAATTAGGTACTTTTTGTTCATCACAAAGGTAATTGCAAATAATGGGACTGATTTTTTTATTAATTTGAAATTAAAATGCTATATTGTTTCCTTCAAAGTATAGTCCGTTTCAAGATATTTCGTTACCCTTATGCAAAATGTTAATTGCCCCAATAAGTCTCGATATAAAAATTCCTAGTTTCTTCAAAGGCGCCAGAGTCGGAGTTGTTAATTCTGAATAATTCTCGGAAACAAAATATTGTAAAATTATGATTAAATTATTATTATTATGTATGACTAAAACATTGTTGGTTTGTGTATTTTGATACTATAAAAATAAATAAATAAATAAATAAATGTATCTATTAGTACAATAAAAATTATAACTTAAATTAAATTATACATTTAATTCGGTTTCGCTCTCACTGATACTTTGATCTACATTAATAATAAGTGGTTCTATATTATTAGTAAATGATACACAGGAATCTTCTATGGTTAATCGAATTTATCCAACTTTCTTTGGGAATACTATCTACAACCTTCCTAATAAATGATGCAGCATTTGTATTTAGAGCCGAAAAAATGTTTTCTGCTCTAGCATTGGATTTTACCTGATGCCCCACATATGCTAAATTGGATTAAAAATACTGTGAAATACGGGGGAAGGCTTAAAACCGTATGTTCCATATCGAAAGAAATGATATCACATCCTTTTTAATATTAAATGTCTTTAATATTTCTAGAAATCACTTTTCTTATATGTATTTTCGAAGTATGTATCGTTTTTTACATATAGATCTGAATTTCCAATTTAGTGTTATTTCCATTAGGAACTTCTGATGTGGTGTCGTCACGGTAGTACAAAGTTGAATGTTTAATATTTTTGGAGGACATCATAAACAATCAACACATCCATCCTCGGAACCAGCATGTAAAATTGTAATCATTTTTCCCTTGTTCGCTAGGATTTTGATTTGGCATTTTCTTGATGTTTCTACCCATCTTTTTGCTGGCGTTTCATGTGTATCGAACCATGTTTCATCAAGGTAAATAATGGGACGATTTTCTAATATGTATTTTTTTATAGAGTTTAAGTAGTTAAACCGCCATCGTCACAATCGTTGTGATTCTATTAATATTTGTCTTTTACTAGATAATATTCTCCGGAGCAAAGAATGTTGGTTTCACCTTTCCTTAGTCGATGTTGCAATGAATGCAATATAGACACAGTTGCTCTTCATACATAGCATACATTTTGCTCTTACCAGAGTCACTACGGACTTTTTTGGCTTCGTCACAATATCTTTAACAGTAGACCACGGATTTTTCGTTAATAAAGACGTTTCTGCTGCGACTGCATTTACATTAAGTCCCCTATTCAATAAAGAAACATACACATTTTTAACAATTTGTTTAGCATCGGGCGGTAAATGTTTTTTTTTTTAATTAGCACTACCGGAGGCACAATTATCATTATCTTGCCAAGCAAGCCACATTTTTAGCATGTTTGGAATAACAAAAAGTACGATCGAAATTATAGAACTGGGAACCAGGTATAAAATTAATTTTATCTTTTTACCTGTTTACGTTTCTTGCAACTTTGCCGGGATTCGTTCCGGCAGGGGTTGTTAAAAGTTTATTGCAGCCAATCGGTCAACGATATATCCTGAACCGCACTATACGAGGATTAACATACTTTTCTGACCAATAAGTAAGATGACTTTTGTTTTCTTGGATTACCATGGTATTGTCCACAAAGTGTTTCTCTGAACTGCATAAACAGTTTATAAAAATCACACAATAGTCCAGTCAAATTGGACAGAAAAATAAGAGTGAAGGTACCTAGTTTCACATCAAGTTGGAAGTGAGTAAAATTGTTCAAAACATAATTAAAAATAGCATTTCAAAATTCCCTATCGTTGCGGTACGTGGAAAAAGATTGACTCGAGGTCAAAGGTCAAAAAAATTGGGTTTTCGCGATTTTCATCAAAACGGTAAGTTTTATCGTAAAATTACCTTAGATAAAAATTGTAGATCATAGAATTATCTATAAAAAAGGTATCAATAATTTTTTTCCTAAGAGCCACCGTTTCTCAGATATAATGATTCAAAAAGTTGTAAGCATCATAATATGCACACATTTCCACACCACCTCTAAGGTAGTGTACTTACCGCGTTTTTTTAACGTGGTTTCTCCAGTAGGCCTATTCCACAGGTCTGTTGTGATTCTGTTTAATTGGAAACTATTATATAACTATATAAGTATATAACTAAACGCACTAAGTACACTACCTCAGAGGTGGCGTGGAAACATGTGCATATTATGACGCTTACAACTTTTTGAATCATTATATCTGAGAAACGGTGGCTCTTAGGAAAAAAATTATTGATACCATTTTTACAGATAATTTTATGATCTACAATTTTTGTCTGAGGTAATTTTACGATAAAACTTACCGTTTTGATGAAAATCGCGAAAACCCCATTTTTTTAAACCTTTGACCTCGAGTCAATTTTTTTCCAACGATGGGGAATTTTGAAATGTTATTTTTAATTATGTTTTGAACAATTTTACTTACTTCCAGCTTGATGTAAATTTATGTACCTTTGAATGTCTAGATTGACCGGACGAACAAATACTGTTTTACAAACACCATATTCACCAGATATGGCGCCGTATGACTTTTTCCTGTTCCTCGATGAACAAGCGAACATTCAGGACAGTTC
Source organism: Cosmopolites sordidus (assembly GCA_031761425.1). Classification (NCBI taxonomy): domain Eukaryota; kingdom Metazoa; phylum Arthropoda; class Insecta; order Coleoptera; family Curculionidae; genus Cosmopolites; species Cosmopolites sordidus. Next base: position 246,462 of record JARFXV010000326.1, read on the forward strand.
ACTGGGCGTTTTGAGGGTAATGCCAGAATTCGATTATAAAAACTTCGAAACGTTTCGAAGATTGGAAAACACTACTATATTATAGTGAGAGATTACTTTGAATGAAACAAAATAAACTTGAACGCATATATAAATAATTTATTTTATTACAATTTTTTGATGCAAAATATGCGATAAAGAGGCGTGTGAGAGACGAATTTGCTACGATCATCTTGGAATTAATGTTTCTGGCTTGTCGGCCATACTTAGTTTCATGTGAATGTAATGGACGAAGAGACATAGGTATTAAACGATCCAAAACATCACCATTGACATTTTTCGTCAGCTTGTAAATACAGCCTTTAGTTAGGTGGTTCCTACCGAATTCTGGCCTTAATTATCGTAGCTCTACCATTCCTTTTATGTTCTTTCTAGATAAACAATCAATGGATGTAGCTACCGATATACATTGGTGTAAAGAAAACAATTTTCGGCAGCAGGAAAAATACGTTCTTCTTAATACGAGCATAATTATCTCGTGATATAGAATATATTTTTGGTTTTAAGACCTACAGCGAGATATATATCGTTTTTTACATATAGATCTGAATTTCCAATTTAGTGTTATTTGCATTAGGAACTTTATTTTTTAGACAATTATGATAACTACATTGTCCATTACAATTACGCTTCTTTAGGCATATTGGGCAAATGGCTATTTATAAATCAATCTTTAAAAAGTTCTGCTGTGGTGTCGTTATGGTCGTTCAAAGATGAATGTTTAATATTTTTAGAGGACAACCGTAAACAATTTGGAACCATGCATCCTCAGATCCTCAGATTTGTCTTTTATTAATGGTCCGATATGCAAAGCTCATTTGAGATAATATACTCCGGAGGCTAGTTCTGCTGCAAAGAATCTTGGGTTCATCTTTCCTTAATCGCTGTTGCAATGAATGCAATGTAGGCACAGTTTTCTCTTCATACTTAGCATACATTTTGCTTCGAATTAAGTTTTTGTCGTTTTCGTCAACACATTTGCTTTTATCAGAATCACTACGGACTTTTGTTAGCTTTAATTGGGTTCGTCGCAACTGTAGACAACGGATTTTTCGTTAATAAAGTCGTTTCTGCTGCGGCTGCATTTACATTAAGCCCCTTCTTCGATAAAGAAACATACATATTTTTAACAATTTGCTTAGCATCGGACGATAAATGTTTTTTTTTTAATTAGCACTACCGCAGGCACAATGATCATTATCTTGCCAAGACCACCACATTTTAGCACGTTTGGAATAACAAAATATACGATCGAAATTATAGAACTGCACAGTTTAAGAAAAAAATGCGAACTAAACTAAAATATTTCGAAACTACTAAACCAGATATAAAATTAATTGTATCTATTTTCTTGTTATTTTATTAGGCCCGGCCCTGTTTACGTTTCTTGCAACTTTGCCGGGTTTCCTTACGGCAGGGGTTGTTTAGTTGAGAGTTTATTGAGTTTAAGAGTTTATTGCAGCCAATCAGTCAACGATATATCTTGAAACGCACTATACTATTGAGACTGTTGGGAACCATTAAAATACGCCCACCTTGTCCTAGCAGTAGCACCTTCTTCAGGCTGTAATGCAGAGATGAGTCGACGGAAGAAAGAAACCTTACCTGCGAAGGTCAAGTAGATGTTGTATTTAATTTTTAAATAAATGCAAACAAAACTATGCAAGAATCGTGAACGAAGCGACATAAATTGGAAACGTTGAGTGCAACCGCAAGTAATCCTGTAATCCGTTGATTTCAGAGGTAGAACTGCAGCGTCGCTTATTGCCGTTAGAACTTCGATGGGTGACCCTCCGAGAAAAGCCCGGGCTTATGTAATGCATTTCAATAGGCAAGCTCGAAGCTGGATAAAGCTGGATGTCTTCCAAAAGCTATTCTACGTTGGTCACTCGCCAGTCGGTAGGCTTCTCGAGAGACTTACGGTTAAGCACAAACCGCGGAGGTGCTGACCTGGGCTATCAAGACCGTAATTCGGAGCCCACGTATCATTAAATAACGTCAAGTGCGTTGACCCATGTCTAGATTAAATAAACAAACAAACCTTTGTGTGCCTTAATGTCAACAAATAACAAGTACCAAAGAGTATTGTATTTGTCGATTCAAGACTAGAATGTTATGGACAATAATTCTTGCCCCCCATGTGTTCGTATTTTCATAAATTTCCTCAAGGTCGTATTCAACGTAAGGAACACGTCACTATGATGACGGTAAGCGGCGAGGGCGTATCGGCTATAAATAAAAGCTGTCAAGGGCGCGACGATCAAAGGGCGAGAGGGGATGGAAAAGGGGGAGTTTTAAGGGTTAGCGTAAAATGAACGATACGTCGATTGTCAACGCTTTTCGCCCATTTCAAGTTCCCACCCTGTTTGCTTAATATTTCAAAAGGGGAGGTCAAGCGTCATCGCCATCACTTAACTCTTCCAGGGGGAGTTTCTAGCTAATTGATAATAATGTTGAGTAGAAAGGATAATGAGATATATTTCCAATTAAGGTTATCCGAACCGTTAAAGGAATTTCACAGTCCTGCAATGTTTTTGCAAAAAAAGGCTATGAAGAGAATGTTAATTTTTATTTTAAGGAAATATGTTTAAAAGCATATTTGGCATTGTTAAAACAATTTTAAAAAAATTAAGAATCTCGTTATACATCAGCTAATATCGATCGGCAATATGAGCGGCAACGTCGTTGTTTGAACATTGCGACAAAAATTATTTCGCTGTAGGTCTTAAAACCAAAAATATATTCTATATTACGAGGGAATTATGCTCGTATTAAGAAGAACGCATTTTTCCTGCTGCCGAAAATTGTTTTCTTTACACCAATGTATATCGGTAGATAGATCCATTGATTGTTTATCTAAAAGAGAACATAAAAGGAATGGTAGAGCTACGATAATTAAGGCCAGAATTCGGTAGGAATCACCTAACTAAAGGCTGTATTTACAAGCTGATGAAAAACGTCAATGGTGATGTTTTGGATCGTTTAATACCTATGTCTCTTCGTCCATTACATTCACATGAAACTAAGTATGGCCGACAAGCCAGAAACATTAATTCCAAGATGATCGTAGCAAATTCGTCTCTCACACGCCTCTTTATCGCATATTTTGCATAAAAAAATTGTAATAAAATAAATTATTTATATATGCGATCATTTATTTTGTTTCATTCAAAGTAATCTCTCACTATAATATAGTAGTGTTTTCCAATCTTCGAAACGTTTCGAAGTTTTTATAATCGAATTCTGACATTACCTTCAAAACGCCCAGCGAACTGTCCTGAATGTTCGCTTGTTCATCGAGGAACAGGAAAAAGTCATACGGCGCTATATCTGGCGAATATGGAAAACTGGAATTGTAAAACAGTATTTGTTAGTCCGGTCAATCTAGACATTCAAAGGTACATAAATGCACATCAAGCTGGAAGTAAGTAAAATTGTTCAAAACATAATTAAAAATAACATTTCAAAATTCCCCATCGTTGGAAAAAAATTGACTCGAGGTCAAAGGTCAAAAAAATTGGTTTTTCGCGATTTTCATCAAAACGGTAAGTTTTATTGTAAAATTACCTCAGATAAAAATTGTAGATCATAAAATTATGAGCCACCGTTTCAACGATTCAACAAGTTGTAAGCGTCATAATATGCACACGTTTCCACGCCACCTCTGAGGTAGTGTACTTAGCGAACAAGCTTAGAAAAAGCATCACCCACGAAGTAGTGTAGAACGCACCACCTTGCAACGACATCAAGGCGGTAGAGGCCTGGTCGATATAAGTACGTAATTTGATCAACAAATTAAAAGCATGCGATCATACTTTTTCAAACAAGCAGAAACGTCGAAATTACATAGAACGATATGTCAGATCGATGTATTAACGCCACTGCAATTGAAAGAAAATCTGGTTCAAAGCTATGCGAAAACCGATCAAGAAAAGTTGCAATCATGGAGAGAAAAATCCCTGCATGGGAGACATCAGAATAAGGTCAACCAAGAACAAGTCAACATATTAGCGTCGAACTACTGGCTGACTGCAGGACAGATGTTCCCCGAGACAGAGGGATTTAAAGTGGCAATCCAAGATCAGGTTATTGCCACTACTAGAAATTGCCTTAAATATATTGTTCGAAATGCTGGTGTTGTGGACGATCAGTGTCGATATGGATGTCCGACCTCCGAAACCATTCAACACATTACTGGGGGATGTACGATGTTTGCGGCTATCGATTATAAAGATAGGCACGATGCAGTCGCAAAGATTCTGCACCAGAAACTTGCAATAAAGCTGCAGCTGTTAAAAGAGAGAGTTCCACATTACAATTACAATCCCGAATCTATTCTCGAAAACAATAATAATAAGATCTATTGAGACAGTACTGTACTCACTGAGCGAATACTGGATCACAACAGACCCGATATTATTACTGTGGATAAATTATCCAAACGCGCTCTATTAATCGATGTGGCCATTCCTAATAACAATAATATATTAAAGAAGCAAAGGGAAAACATTCAGAAATACCAGGAACTTCAAGAGCAAGTTAAAAAACAATGGGGCATGCAAAGTGTAGAAATAGTTCCCATAATAATATCAACAACGCGTCTTATTCCAAAGAGCCTGCTGAAGAACATAAAAGTATTGGGTCTCAAGAAGAAATTTTTTTAAAGCCCATGCAGAAAACAGCACTACTGGGAACAGCGAGAACCGTTCGGAAGTTCTTGAACAACTCAGGAACGTCAAAGAATTCTAGCGTCACCTTGTGGCCCGATAACAGGGAAAGGGTCCCCACAGAGCTTAATCCTTCTGATATCTAGGATAAGTCAATGTTCCCCTTGGAGGGAGTGCGAACGCCTTTAGGCTAAATCTTGGACAAATGGCAATTAGGCTAAATCTTGGCTAAATCTTGGACAAACACAGATATCGAAAGGATAGTACGAATAATTAGAACAGCACTAACAAAATATAGGAACTACCACCCGCACAGTAGTAAAAAACGACCTATATTACTAAGAATTGAAGGAGGGGGAGGAATTATAAATCTATGTAATTTACACGAAAAACAAATATCCAGTTTGAGAACATATTTCCATCAAACAATGATCGAATGCCCGCTATATGCCAGCGTGTGTTAAACAAATGGAACGACAAAATGAGAGCATTCAGACAACTGGAACAATTATATAAGAGTGGAAAAATATATCTCTACATGGCAGACACCCCCCATGATCTTGACCGTCATGAAGTCGACAAGAGTGCGTCGAACGCCTGGTTGACATGGGGAGGTCTTTTTCTGGAGACTGAAGGCTTTATGTGTGTAATTCAGGATGAAGTCGTGCCCTACTAAAAATATATCATTAAGGATGCACGAGTATCAAATGACACATGTAGGAAATGCCACGAAAAGCCAGATATGTTGAATACAACATATTGTAGGAGCATGTGGTAGACTCTCCCAGCCGGATTATCTTCTCCATCATAATCAGGTGGCTAGTATAGTCCACCAAGAGCTTGCATGCACGGGCGTAGCCAAGGGGGGGTAATAAGCCAAATATTACCTAATATTATACCGAAAAAATACGAGGTGTGAAGAGAGTTAAATTATTACATTTGAATTGAATATATATCCGAACTAGTGGACGTTGCGCACAGTAACGCCATCTCTTGTCGAGTAGTCGAACTATTTTGTATCGTATGGAAACTTTGCGTTGTTTCTCGATTATTCGCCACGCCCCTCGGTCGGAATGAGCGGAGCTTTGTGGAAGTTTATGGTAGTTTCTGGATGGCTACTACTGGGCTGCTATATAAGCGGCGCGTGACCGCGCTTACGGCAGTATTGTTCCATGCGAACTCGAAGCGAATATAAGTGAAATGTGATGAACGAATAGTGAAGAGAATTAAGTGTACCGTGTAAGCGAGTAATTTTAGTGCAATGTTATTCGGTGACCTTGTTAAGGATAGATACGTGAATCATTATTACTGTCGAAAAATGGAGGGGAAAAAAGGAAGGGTGATAAACTTAAAGGTATGGACTACTGGAAAAAGTGGTGTAGTCAAGGGGTTTCTAAAAAAGAAACAAATTTGGATTTAGATATCAAAGCTTCAGCTACCTTGCATGCTGATAAGAAGACTGTGATGACAAGCGGGCCCTCAACCTCGACCTCAATCACAATACCGAATGTCGAAATCGATGCCATGTCGCTGGTGCCCTGTTCGATACGTTCAACTGCCGAATCTACATCTAGTCTACAACAGGCCAGCTTGCCTGTTACCTCATCTTTTACAACTGTAGCTAAGTTGGATGTTGGTTTTTACGCGAATCAAGAAAAAATCTTGGATGAATATTTTAAAGTCCAAATTTTAAAAACGCCATGGAACCTACCCAGAGATTATAAGTTTCCTATTTCCACAAAACGAAACTTGCGCTTTCAATTGAAATGGTTGGAGAGATTCCCCTGGTTGTCATATTCGGAATATAAAAGTGGAGCATACTGCAGAGTTTGCGTGGTAATGGGACGTTCGCTTGATGAAGGTAAAGGCGGTCATCAAAGGATCGGCCAGTTGGTAACCGAACCTTTTTGTAAGTGGAAAAATGCCCTAGAAATATTTGAAGCTCATGCGAAATCGGGATACCACAAGCGAAATTCAGAACTGGCAAATAACTTTCTAAAAGTAATGTCTTCGCAGGCTTTTTTGGTCACTGAACAGCTGTCTTCTGAAAGAAAGAGACATCAAGAGGAGAATCGAAAGAAACTAATCCCTATCGTAAAAGCAATTATTTTTTGTGGCAAACAAGGCATCTCCTTGAGAGGTAAAATCGATTCGGAGCGCATACAAATTACACCAGAATCACCAGAACCTGAACAACCACCACAGAATAATGGTAATTTTAGAGCCCTGTTGCGGTTTGCGGCTGAATCTGGAGATAAAGATCTGGCTGAGCATTTGAATACTTCACAGAAGAATGCCCTGTACACAAGCCCTCAGATCCAAAACGAAATAATTGACATGTGTGGTGAATTAATTCAACATAAAATAATTGAAGAAGTAAAGAAAGCCAAACTATTTGCGATTCTGGCTGACGAAACCACCGACATCGGACGTGTAGAACAAGTCTCGTTATGTCTTCGATATGTCGATTTTACAGATAATAAACACCATATACTTAAAGAGATGTTCCTTGAGTACATTCCAACGGCCGATGTTTCAGGATCCGGTCTCGCAAATCTTATTATTACAGCTCTGAAAAAGCATGGACTTGAATGGTCTCATGTGGTTGGTCAAGGTTACGATGGGGCTGCAGCTATGAGTGGGTATTTGCACGGTGCCCAAACTTATGTTCGCCAAGAATGTCCTCTTGCTCTTTATGTACACTGAGGTGCACACTCTCTCAACCTTGCTATTGCTGATTCATGTTCATTAGCAAATGTCCGAAATTGCATTGGGATTGTGCAGTCTGTTGGTTCCTACTTTCGACATTCTGCTCAACGCACTGCTTTGTTGAAAGAAAAAATTCAAAAGCTACTACCCGTCGGTAACCAAAAAAGCTTGCTCTCAATGTGTGAAATACGGTGGGTCCACAAACATGAAGCTATTATAAGATTTAGGGAAATTTATTCAGCGATTGTGAATGCTCTCGAAGAACTCCAGTTTAATCATAATAAGGAAACATCGCAACAAGCCGCCCAATTGCTAAGTACGCTTCGATCTTCGGATTTTGTGATGTGTTTAGTGATTCTTCAAAAAGTCATGAGCTATACATTGTCGCTATCAAAACAATTACAGACAATTGACATCGATCTTATCACGGCATTCAAACATGTAGATGATGTTATTAATGCCTTACAGCTCCTGAGAAACAACACTGAAGTCGAATATCTTCATCTCTATGAAGAAGCAAAGGTTTTACTGGAAGAAAATGGTGGTATACTGCGAATGCCACGCGTCGTCGGAAGACAGTTAAATAGACCGAACCTTCCTGCATTGGATGTATGCACGTATTACAAAATTAATTTGTTCATTCCATTTCTTGATCATACAATTCAACAATTGGTTGAAAGGTTTGGTACCAAACATCGTAAAGTAACATCAGCATTATCTGGTGTGCTACCTTCAAATTTTAGTGTCAGTTCTGAATTTGAAGAAGCAATTACCATGTACTCGTCACTGCTTTCCGAAAGCAACATATCAGAGGTTAAAGCAGAACTTGAAGTATGGAAAACAGTGATGACAAGTATCTCGCCTACCCCGAAATCTAGTTTGGAATGCCTAGATATGTGCGATAAAAACCTTTATCCTAATATTTACACATTAGTACAAATCTTGGCTACCATTCCTGTATCCACTGCTACCCCAGAAAGGTCTTTCTCGAGCCTAAGGAGACTGAAAAACTATTTACGAAACACTACAAGTGAAAACAGACTTAATGGTTTGGCTCTCATGAACATTCACTATGGAACAGAAATTCATGCAGATGAAGTAGTGGGTATATTTAAAAGAAAAAGCCGAAGATTTCTTCTTTAATGGTTTTAGATTTAACGCAGGGAACGAAATTAATTTAACCATTTCATTTAAAGTTAAAAACTTTATAAATATGTCGTAATTTTTCCGATGAATATATAGATATTAAATTTCATGTAAGTATATTTTTGTTGTTTTATTTACTTCAAACTAACCCCCCCCCCCCAAACTAAAAACTAACTTTTAATATTTTGCCGATGATCAACGAAATATCTTGAAACGGACTATGCAGTTCTTTCTTATTATTATTATTTTTTTTTCTGATTAAGATTCTTGTTCGATGAAAATATTCCAAAGTTCCACCGAGACTTCTAATAAAGCAAATTATCGAATCACAAGTAAAAAAAAAGTGAATTATGAAGTTAATATAAAAGTTATTTATCAAAAATACAGAAAAAAATACTTGGATGAAGCGTTTTAGATTATACTCAGTTTAATTGTTCCGTTTCGAATAATACCAAATAGAAAAAAAAATAAATTTTCCACCGACTGGAAATTTTCTGAAGAGGACTCGCCTGGAAGTTCGTAAATAAAGATGAGAGAGATACAGTACAATAGAGAATATGTGAAGTGTCGAAATGAGGAAGTGTGCGAGCGCAGGGAGGGTCAACCTTTTCAATAAAAGTTTTAGTTTCGCTAGAGGGAGAAAATAGGGCGTAGGACTTTTTCTTCAGTGTAAAAGCATCAATAGGAATTCGAATTTAATACATGCTTTGTCGTGTGGCTTTGAAGAAAGTTATTGAGGTTTTTAACCAATAAATTGAAATGCACATATCTCAAGTCAAACAAAATGTTATTAATTGAAATAAAAACCATGGTTGCGTTAAATTCCGGAGTCTTGGAGGCGACGACGTCCTTGAAGGTGGTCGTCGTTGGAAGTTGTCGAGATGCTCGAAAAAGTGATAGTCGGTAGATGGGAGGTCAAGCGAGTACGGCGGATGGTTGAGAGTTTCGTAGCCCAACTCATGCAGGTTTTGTTGCATGATTATTGAGACCTGTTGCCGAGCGTTATTATGGAAAAGAATTGTCAAAGACCAATGCCGAGTACATGCGGCGTAGTTTTTCGTAAATTTCTTCGATTTACTCATACAGTACTTCTCCGATGTAATCGTTTCGCCCTGGTTCAGGAAGCTGTGATGAATCAAACCGACCTCAAATCACCAAAGAATCACCATGGCCTTATTTGTGTGGCGCCCATTTATGAAGCTTTTTTAACTCTCCTATCTCCTACATATGGTTATAAATCGTCACGCCTAATTCAGAGGCAACTTCCCGAACAGTTGTACGCGCATGGGCTTCGACTAAGGCCCTCAATTAGTCGTTATTAACATCCGATGGCCGAGCACTACACTCATTATCTTCAAGGCTCTCGTCACCGCTACGAAATTTTATGCCACCATTGCGCAGTACGTTCATTAGTGGTTTCTGGACCAAACACATCGTTGATATTGTGAGCTGTTTGTCCATATTGTATTTAAAGTTCTAGAAAAATTATTTCAGAACAAAACTAATAACACAATTAGATAGAGCGAAAAAACGCGCTTTAAAATGATATATCAAATCAAAGCAATTTAACACAAATTTATTTGAAAATACAGGATTTAAAATTAAAAAACCTAATACATATTGTCAAAAAAAAGGACCGGGAATTGATCATTTGAAAAGCCCGCTTAAAGGGATTGTCAAAATTCTTTTTATAGCTAGTCAATTCCGACCCCATAGTCATACGTATTGTAACTAGTAATGAGACATGGGTATACGAGTTTGACATGCAAACCAGTCAACAAGCTTCGGAATAGCGCCTTCGGACTAAGCCGAAACCGAAAAAAATCACGTCAAAGTCGATCAAAAGTTAAGATGATGTTGACTGATTTCTTTGATTATCGTGGTGTTGTGCACTCGGGATTCTTGCCAGAAGGTCAGACGGCAAATAAAGAATATTATCTGAACGTTATGCGGCGTTTAGAGAGCAAATTCGTCAAAAAAGGCCAGATTGGTGAAAAGAACACTCTTGGATTTTGCATTACGACAACGCACCTTCTCACGAGGCTATCATTGTGAACGAATTTCTGGCCAAAAACTCAACAAACACCATTGAACAACCACCGTAGTTCACCTGATATGGCTCCGACCGACTTTTTTCTGTTTCCAAAAGCACAAATGCGTTTAAAAAATGTTTTGACAATTGATTTATTCGTTGGCATAAGCGTACTATTTCGAAATGGGCCTACTTTGAAGACGATATAATAAATTTGGATAAATAATAAACATTTTGTGTTTTATTGACGAATTCCCGGTACTTTTTGACAGAATGTATTTCGAAAATTAATACAATTGGAAAAACAATCATAACGTCGAGAATGATAAACAAATCTTTCAAACCGTCTTCGTCCAGCGAGTCACTTTTGCAGGTTTGCGAAAAAAGTAATCGCTCGGAACTAAATTGGGTGAATACGGTGCACGAGAAAGTACTTCGAAGCCTAGGTCGTAGAGTTTTACAGCAATAATCCAAGACGTGTGTACTGGCAAAGAACTCCTCCTTTTTAGCCTCAATAGCACCCTTGAATTAGACTAGTAGGGAAGCACAATACTCCCCATTGATGGCCCAGGTGATCTATGATCACCACACGACGAAAATACCTTGAAGGTGGAACTATTTTATTATGATTTTTGGTATCCTTTCCCTATTCTTGTTTTAACGTCCATTTTATTTTTGTTTGTACGTTTGCACATCATTTTTTTTTCTTTGTTTTATAATTTTGCGATAATTAAGAAAAGAAATGTTAAACTTAAGGGTTAAATGTTAAAGAAAATATTTTTTAGTGAGCATTGGCATTCTTTCATCTCCACCTGACTCGATCTTCAGCAGCTCCTTCAGAGGTTTTTATGTGCAGTAGTTCTTCAACAACTCTTTTTACATTACCCTACCACCTTGTATTCTATTACCCTTGAGTTCGAAGTTAATCTTGATCATCCAGTTTGAATTATCATTCACACTACCCACAATTCTTCTGATGAGTCTTCTTTTCAAATACTGGAAGTATCCCTTCTATTTTCTTTGTAAGGGTCCACGTCTCGCAGCCATAACTTAACTTCGGGATAGTCAATAGTTTTTGTTACGATCTACAATGCGATTTTTGATATATCCTGTGATGTTGTTTTTACCTAGTTTGCTAAATAATCATCATCATCATGATATATACTCGTTTACCGGCCATTGCCAGTGTCGAGTTTTCTTTCTCAATCACCTGTCACTCTCTTCCTCCACTCCCCTCTATCCCTCGCAAGTTTCTCGGCCCCTCTCCAGTCCAGTCCCACTTCTCTAAGATACTTGTCAATCTCACCATTCCATTTCTTTCGTGGTCTACCCCGCATGTTCCTTTCAGTTTTTCTCCATTTTCCACACTCTCCTGGTCAGTTGGGGTGAAAGTCAGTTGGGTTGATACTTGCCTCCCCCCCCCCCCTTTACTATCGGTTTATTTCCAATTTAATCGCCAGTAAACGAATCACAATGTCGGTTAATTAAATTTGTAATAATATAAGTCTGTTTGGTGAAGGGATTACTTCATCGGAATCCCTGAAAATTTCTAACCTCTTCACATCGATATCGGAGATTGTTCAAATAATTTTCCCGGTTTTGAATTAAGCGTTTCGGAAGTTTCACGGGCGCTATACAATTTCCATCATCGTTGCGAAGTTAAATATTGACGTTAACCCGGGCACGTGCCGTACAAATGGACCGGTGGAGACCGATGCTTAAAACAAATGAAGAAAAAAAAAAGTCGTGAACTTTACTGAGCTCCGTGAAAATCACCATTAGCGGGAAATTATTGATCCGCATTTCCGCAGGATTTCTGGCTGCGATTGCGGCTTTTTCCATTCCCGATGGAAAATGGGTTTATTGGCAGTAGAACGGTCTTTTTTTTCTTTTATATACCAGGTAGCTGGATTTATTTCTTGAAAATTGAGGTTAGTTGTGAGGGAAACATTTTTAAACCAACAGATTTTTCTCAACTTCTTTTATTTTAACGGATTTAAATTGTTCAATTTAAATTGTAACTAATTACACTAGTTTACAAATTTTAACTATTTTTATATACCACTAAAGAAATATAATATGTTGACTTACCTTTTTTAAACGAAAAGTGTTAGCAGAAATATTCGTCACTTTTTTTTTTCTACAGTCAACTGTAGAAATGTACTTCAGTTAAATATTTATTTATTCGATTCAAACAACAAATATCTTGTTTCAAATTGAATTAAAATGTCGAATAGAAAGTGTAAATAAAGTTCTGATCGTGTTTGCCACGTTCGTAAATAGTTTATATTCTTTATTTTTCGTTTAACTTCTTTTGAAGAAGAATACTTCTTTTGAGGTGATCCAGTCATAGAGCCATTTTTCCACATCAGAAAGTGGTAGTCGGAAGGGACCAAGTCTGGTGAGTATGGCGGGTAGTACAAGAGTTCCCAGCCAAGAGTAGTGTGATGGGGCGTTATCGTGCTGCAAAAACATTTTTACGCGTATTCTGGTCGTTTTTCGATCAATACGTGGTTCAAAGTCATCATTTGTTGACGGTAGCGAATGGTATTAATTGTTTCACCAAATTTTCGAAGCTTATAGTACACGACACCCTTCTGATTCACACCGAATATTCAGCATTATCTTCTTTTCAAAGCGATTCGAGCATGCAGTTGTTGTTGATGGTTGCCCTGGGTCAACCCAACCCAAATGTTCATTTTTCTGCCTTCTGAATCTTTCCCATAGCATGCAGATGGTTCGGGGATCAACATTTAACATCTGTGCCATTTTTTGCTGAGTTTGCATATCGTCTCCTTCCAACAATGTTCACAATTTAACATCTTTAATTATTTTTTCAGTTAACCTGGGCGGCGTTTTTTATCTTTCAAGTAGAGATCACTGCTTTTGAATCGTCTAAACCAACGCCCATAAGCTTCTTGCACTGGGACATTGTCACCGTAGTTTCCACAAGTATGCAACAAATGTTCTTTATTTGGCTCGAACTTCGACATGTTCACCACGCGAAAAAAATATGACGCTAACTCGAAATCGTTCAAACATCAACGGCATTTTGAAAGGTACCATCGTACCAACAAAATGACAAAAAATTATACTGTGAACCGACTATTGTTTTCAACGCCATCTCTTAAACATATTAAGAATTATTAACTGTCACACCTGGTAATGACATTTATTTGTTCTTCGAGATAAAATAAAAATTACCATTTGTAGCTGTCATTTTAAAGTTTTTACACTCTTATTAGACAACCCTTTTGTATCGATAGGTTCTATCAACCTTAAAGATGACAAGAAAATATAAACATGATCAATCAAAAATTAACTGCAATTGCAATAGGGTGCATAAAAACAAAATTGACACCGGAATAATACCAAACATACCAAATAACCCCGGTATATAATTATTTCTTTTGTTAAAACAAAGTTAAGTGTTATTCCATAGGCCACACGCGTATTTCCGACACAATGGCCCGTATTTTTCAGATAACAACCTTTTGTGAGAGTAAAAGTTCACAATTGAAACAATGAAACATTCCGGTGTCGTCTAGAAACATTTCAAACTCGAAACACTCATTGATATAAAATGTTACCGCTGTGATTTTCTTAACTGAATAACATTCAAATGCATTTCTTCAGTTCTGGTTGATAAACGTTCTTTTACGGAGAGCAAGGCTTCGTTTTCTTATCGGTCTTATCAAGTTTGTTTATTAATATAGAATCAGCAGACATTTTTTTGCTGATAATCGCATGATTATTCACAGGGCATTGCTCTGTTAAAAAGTTTAGTCAAGTTGAAGTTATAGCGTGAGCCTGGGACTCGAAACTATATAGTTTCAAGTGATTTATCATTTATAAAAATATCGAATATCTCAAGGCTCACGCATCTCACTTTATGGGATGGGATATGGATATCGGTAATAGGAAAGATACTTGATAATATGATTAATAGAAGAATAAGAGCGATATGTGAGATTACAGGAATATTCCACGAAAAACACCACGCAAGTGGAAGTGATGCAGGAACTGATGAAAGCGAGGATGAATGAAAGGATAGTGAGAATAGTGGACAGTTTTATGAGTAAAGAGTGGCGATATGTAACGGTGTAGAAATGAAGGTGGATGGGACCAACCCTGTGGATGGTGTAGATGAATGAATTGATTGATAGAAAGGGAAAGAGGAGAAGAAGGGAGAGGATGCCAGGTAGTGGTGCTGAGTGGTATATCGGTCAAGAAAAAGTGGGCAGGGTATTGGAATAATTGCAAAGAATGTTCGTATGGAACAAAAAGAAAATAAGGGTGCCTGTAATAAAAATGGGAGAAGACAGGATCGTGGCAAGCAGCAAAATTAAATATCTCGAGGTAATGATCGATAGGGGGTTCCTGTACCTGGAGCACGTCAACGACGTGAGGAAAAAAATGGGTAGAATGATCAATAGAGGGTGAATGAATGGGTAGAGCGAGAATGAATGGTATGCTGAGGAGGAACCTAAGCAAGGAAGCCAGAAACACCGCGAAGATAATATAATAAGTGTTGTACGGAGCGGAAGTTTGGGGAGAGAAATTGAATGATGAAATATTAGAAAAGGGTTAAACGCGGTGCAGAGAAGGGGGCTCAAAATGATAGAGCAGGCGTACAGCACTGCACCGACGGACGCGTTGGAAGTAGTAGCTGGTACTCCTCCTCTGCACTTAGAAGCGAAAATATGGACAAGCGTGTGGAAAGAGTGCTGAGAGAAAAAAAGAGAAGGATGGGTGAATTGGAGCAAACATAGATGGCCATGGGAAATGATTGAGAATGATGACGAGGAAGGAAGTGAGGAAGAAATTACGACAGTTTGGGTGGATGGATCAACGAGAGAAAAGTGAGAGTAGTGAGGGTGTCAAAGAGAGTTGAAAGGAAGAAGCATCGAAAGGAGGAATGATGAGGGGAAAAGTGAAGAAAGAGATCGTAGAAGTAATAAATAAGTGGGCGGAGAGAGTAATCAGGGATGAAACGTGGGACCAGGAACGAGAAATCTAGAGCTGGGGTCTGCCTGATCGGGGCGCCGGTATTTTCCCGCAAATTTTTCTTCATCTTGGTAGTGGTCTTTCTAAATATGTTAAATCGATGCAAATACATTACTCGGGATGTTATGTGAATAAAAATATATTATGAGATCGTCATACAGGAACAAAAACTTTCACTTTTTCCTTTTGCATTCTGTAGCATGGTCTATTTTTAAAAACCAGTATTAGTCGATCAACATAGATGAGTTCCAGCTTCCGTGATATCTCGCTTCCGTCATCCTGATATCCTGGTGAAACCTCCCTCCTTATTCGTCGCTTACTGGACCCAAATTTTTCGGAAAAAAAATCCAAATGGGAGTGAAAAAAATGTATTTTTAAGGACATGCGACACTCTAGTATTTCATAAGCTTTCAAGAGTTCATTTATGAGGTTTTCATCTTTCTTGTTGTCCAGAAATCCTTTCACTACACTTATAAAACATTTCCATGCCTGCCAATGCCTTTTCATCTATTATCTGACTTATCTGACAGTCGAATAAATATGCCTTCTTTTAATTTTATATTACTTAGAGCCGGTTCAACAATGCAAGAATATACCAGGTATAAGCTATACTTGGAACAAACCCCCGTTAAATACGGGCGTTTCAAATTTTATTCCAAGTATAGCTGATAATAGATATATTGCATTGTAGAACCGACCCCTAATTGAGGAAATATTTCTTTTAGGTACTTGAAACCACTAATTTATTTGTCCATGGATTTGACAAAGTGTTTCATTAGTGCTAGCTTAAAGGGGAGTTAATATTTACATCAAATATTTTATATTTGATGTAAAGGTTCAAAAGAATGAGGCCAGTCTTTCTTACTGTAATGTTCTTTTGTTGCCTTTCTGTCCCATAGACACAAAAAAACAGCAATGCTTTGTATCAAATATGTACCTTGGTATCTTTGTACTCCAAAGTCAGGCACAAATAATTTCAATCGTTTTTAATAACTACTTAAATGAAACGCGATAAGAGCATTCTCATCAATGTTACAAAAATCACCTGTCTAATGAACTAAATATATCTCTCAACGTTAATTGTAAACAGCAACGGCTGTCCTGACCACAGGAGTGGCTGAACAGTATACTTGCCAACCAGTAAAACAGACAAAGATCAAACATCCCCAGGTGGGTAGTACAAAATGTGCGAAATCTCTCTTATTCTAATGGATTTTGAGTGATGCACCAGACCACGCAATAAAAAATAAACGAAAGACATATATCGTTATAGAATAATTATAAATAACAATAAATTTACCGATATGACACCATAAACAATCGGTATTTCCACAAATGAAAATACAATTTAAAACCACTTAAAACTTACGTAATTTGATAACTATTGTTCAGACATTGAATCAGGTTTAACCCAATAGTGCATAATATTATCCAAATTGAATGTCGCATTACTCAATATATACCAGGCGACCTGACAAAAAAAAAACAGGATCTTTGAATCATATTAATCTTTTTGTCAACTTGCAATTCAATAAATTTAGATCAACAACGTGCTAAGTTTATAATAATACTCTGAGTTTAATGCAATTTGTCCATATATTTTTTCTCCTTTATTTGGGTTTTTCGCCACTGTCTAAAGCTCAAAAAATATCAAAAATACCTGTTCTTATTTAAAGAAAGAATCACTGGGTAAAAACAAAAAACCAAACGGAAACAAATTTCTCAGTGATTCTTTTTTGTAATAAATTTGCCTAAAGAACAAAATTTTAAAGATATAAAAATGTTATAAATAAAAATTTACAAACTTTTAACGTTAACGTTTCGGAGGGTAATATCCCCCCGTTTTCAAAACTAAACTAAAAAATAAATTATATTAATTTGTAATATATAAAGTAATGAGTGAAAGTAAATATATTTTTTTATATATGTCAACGATACTTACATTGACAACAATGTAAAACAAAAACCCAAATAAAGGACACTTGCATTACTTGCAATTTGTCCAGTTGTGCAAAATAAGTGGCTTCCTCAAATTTGACCTCATCATTTGAAGTGAATTTTCGTCCAACGAACGATTTCTTCACGTTCGAGAACCAAATACTGTGCATGTTGAATCACTTTCTTTTTGGCCAGACATGGAAGTTTAGCCTGAATAGTATCATTGAGTTGGTCCAGTAGTGAAGCGTAATATAAGGGTTGCTATTTGTATCCGGAATTATAAATAAAAACAAATATTTGGATTTGGAAAAATGCTCTAATCCATCCACTACATAAGAAAGAAGATAGAACGGATGTAAATAACTATAGAGGGATATCTCTTCTCCCAGTTTGTTACAGTCTAAAGTTGATTCTAAGACATCAAAAACTGTACAATAAAAATCTCGTCTGTACATTTGTGGATTTCAAAAAAGCATATGATTCTCTTGATCGCGAATCTTTATTCCGAATCTTGAAAGAACAAGGACTAGATCTGAAAACGCTGGCAATTATTAAAGCAACGTTAATACAAGGTCAAAAGTTAAATTCATGGGTGACATCTCGGTACCCTTCGAAATTAAAACTGGAGTGAGACAAGGGGATGGACTCTCGTCGCTCTTATTTAACTGTGTTCTAGAAAAAGTAATACAGGAGTGGCGTGAAAAAAAGTCGGCCCTGAATATTAACCAGCCCTTTAAACTGGGGAGAACCAACATCAAAATTGATTGTCTGGCATTTGCTGATGATCTAGCAATTTTAGCTCAAGATGTATTAACGGCACAGAAACAGATTGAAATCCTAAAAGAAACAGCAGAAAAGGTAGGACTCCAAATTTCCTTTGAAAAGACACAATATATGACCTGCAACAAACTAAGAACACCATTTCTAAAAACAAAATATGGTAACATCAGACGAGTCTCTCAATTCAAATATTTGGGTGAAATAATCATGGAAAATGGGTTGGAAAAAGCGGCCAATAAGGGTAGATGTCAAAAAATGGAAACGGCATTGAGACTTACACAAAATATTTACAACCAAAAATGCCTATCTAAAAACACAAAACTGAGACATTACAACACAGTTATTAAGCCAGAATGTATATATGCTGCAGAAACGCTCATTTTGAAAATAGAAAGCGGGACATCGAGGACATTGAAAAGAAGGAAAGAAAAATAATAAGAAAAATCCTAGGCCCCAAACAAATACATAGCACAACATACCGACTTCGAGAAAACCAAGAAATCAAACAATACACAGATAAACATAGCGATATGAGAAAAAGAAGACTTACGTTTTACGGACACATAAAACGAATGAATCCGAGTAGGCTAACTAGACAAATAGTCGAATTTTATGAAAATAGGAGTAGAGCTAAAGTAAAAATAATTAAATGGATTGCTGCAATTAAAGAGGACCTAAGATCAGCAAATATTACACAAAGTGAAATTCAGGATAGAGGCTGTTTCAGACACAAGGTTAACGTTTGGAAGGTTGGCCAGAGATAAAAATGTAGGAAGACTGGAACAGCTTGGTCTGACGTAAGGAAAAAAGCTCATAGCGAAAGAATGAAATTGGTATGGGCGCAAAGGAAGGCTAACAACAACAAACGTCTCTAATTGTACGTCGCGTGGTCCACCAGGGCCCATACGTGAATAATAATAATAATAAAAACAAATATTCATCATTGAAAATGGTTTTATTGTTTTTCAAAATGATATCCGCGATGATCCAACCAAAGAAATCATTGGGTGCCAAATCAGGACTGTACGGCGGATAACTCGTTAATTCGATATTTTGACCGGTCAATTATTGAGTTGTTCGTTCTGATGTGTGAGAGCTCACGTTTGTCATGGTGAAGAATGATCCTGCGTCGTTGGTTGTTTTTTCATATTTCTTCAAAGACTTCTGGCAAACAAATGGTTATGTACCATTCAGAATTGGCCATTCTAGGATTTTCTAGTGACGTGGTAGCCACATGTCAAAAAAAAACAGGTGACCATTTGGTTCGAAGTGCTTCTTGCCAGGTGTCTATGAGCCTCATATCAAGAGAATCCAGAAAATCCCTGACTTTTCCAGCAGATGAATTCCTTTTCCATTTCTTTGGCGTATTTTTACCTTCTCACCGCTGCTTCATCTTTGACGTCTCATAATTAATCTGTGCTGCATCTACTGTTATAAAACGTCAAATAAACTTAACAAAATCTCGTTTAAATATTTCTAAATACTTTTGATTGATTAATAACAAACGCGACATCCATCAAACAGAAAACTTTTCTAAACACATGGTGGACACAGTCTAGCGAGATATCTAAAATGTCAACAAGCTCGCGTACAGAAGAATTTAAAGGATTTTTCTTAATTTACCCGAGAACTTTTCCAGCTACCCCTGTAGAATTATAAAACGAATTTAACTTTTTTTTTATATAATTCAATTATAATTAAGAAGTTATAATCGACTTTTGTACACTTTGAGATCTCTACAGCCAAGTCTAGTGAAGTATGAAGGATATAGAGGAAAATGTAAACATATAATATCTTACTCTCATCAATTCAGATTTTCAGTTTGTTTAATTCTAAAATCAGAAGGAAAATATTGGATTGTGGTTATGTTTTCAATATATAATCACGGTCAAAAGTGTTGAGGTATCAACACGCCTTTAAAAAGGTCGTTCTCCAGGTATTCGGAACGAAGGCAATTTTATATGTAATTTGACAAGTTAGAAAATAATATAGTCTATTGTGTGTGAGGTCTACGGTCATATACAGGTTAATGCTTCTTATTTTGTTCTTTAAAAAAAAACACGTTTAATTTGGGAGAAAGATAAAAATAGCATATTCAAAGTCTGCGCTATCGCTAGCTATACATTTTTCTAATATCTCTGGCAATTTGTTGATATCTTTCCAGAAAACCCGTACATCTAGTAAGGTGTCCGTCCAGTCATCAAGTCATGTTTCGACATTTCGAGAAGTGTTTTATGAACGGTGCGTGAGTCATCGTTGAAAACAAGCAGTATTCGGTAGGGGTTAAGTATGGTGAGTACGGTGGGTTGGGCAAGAGTTCCCAGCCAAGTGCAAAAATGCTCTTTCTGACCGCATTCACTGCGATGGAGCGTTGTAATGCTGCAAAATCAAATTGAATATACCGTTCCAGTCCATTTCCAGTCACGATCAGATGTAAGAAAGTGTTTCTTTCATGCCGAGAAATCATTTTCGCTTTTCCATCTGTCTGTGGCTCAGCTGATACGATACCGGTTATCCTGCCTTCTGAATCTTTCCTATAGCATACAAGCGGTCACAAATGGTTCGGCGACCTCTCTGCCATTTGTTGTTTAATTTACATATCATCTGCTTCTAACAATGTTTGCAATTCTGTACCTTCAAATTGTTTCGGTTGACCTAGGTTGACCTAAATCCTTATCTTTCAAGTCGAAGTCACCACTTTTGAATTGCCTAAACCAACGCCCATAAGCGTCTTACATTGGGACATTGTCACCATAAATTTTGACTCGCGTTTTTCTTTTAATTAAATAAAACAAGCACTACATGCGGCAAATGTTGTTTATTTGGCTCGAAACTCGATATTTGTGTTTACCACACGAGAAAAATATGACGCCAACTCGAAATCGTTTGAGCATCAATGGCGCTTGGAAAGGTTAAGCATTATTAACCACCACACTTGGTGAACATGTAAAATGTTGATCCTATAAAACAAAAATATTCTCATACGTTTTCGGAAAATTCGTGGAAGCCAGTCACAAAAAAATAGTCTGAGGCGCAAAGTTGCACGACTTTAAAGCGCCAAGTAATCAGACTTACGACAAGTTCAGAGAAATGTACTCGAACCGGGGTACCCACTGCATCGTCATACGCTTTTATCAGAAGCTTTTGTGTTTTCGTTCGGTGTACACCTATTATTTGAAGTAAAAAATCGTAAATATACCACTAGTGGGTCGTTCGTGTAGTGTTGTTTGGTTTTTATTGATTCTTTTGTCGATCGGAAATATTCAGTGATTTTGTGACAGTGACATGGGTGACAAAACTGAAATTAGGGTGGCAGCATCCAAACAACGATATCGTAAAGTATGATATATTTTCTATTAATGATATACAATTATTTGATCTCTGTTTTATTAATCGAATATGAATTTCATATTTATTATTTAATGGACAAGTCCAGAATTCATCACGGTTTGATCGAGATTAATATATCACTATTAATAACATTGATTCATAGGAAACTTTACGTGGATTTGCTGGGAATCGTTAGAAAAGGTTTCCATTTCTAGGTTTTTTCGTCTTTCTCTTTTTTCGTAAGATTTGTTTTAGTTTTTATTCTTTATTCTTATTTTCCATTTATTCTTAACTTTTGTGCCCTCATTTTCCATTTCCTCAAAAATACCAGTTTCTTCGAGAAACTCACTCTACATTAAAAAATCAAAATTGCAAACAAAACATCGTAGTGCTCGACCATCCTCCATATTCGCCTGACTTGACTCCGTTCCACTTCTATTTGTTCTCTGGCATTTAAAAAGAACCTTTTTGAGACGATTTCGAACATACACTATGTCGGAAAAATAACGAAACTTTTTAAATTAAAAATAAACAATTAGCTATGTTAATAAACTTAAATAGTAAATTCCAAAACGTAGTATTCACGCATGAACTCGAAAACAACGATAGTTTATCATTTCTGGATGTTTTAGTCAGTAGAAACAATAAAAACAGGTTAGATTTTGATATTTTTAGAAAAAACACCAACACTTCGAGATAGATTTCTTTTCTCTTTTTCTCCTTTTTTTCTTTTTTCTTGTATCCTTTTTTTATACGCTTCATTAGGTAGGTAGTACGTTTCCTAGGTAGTAGGTTAGCAATTAGGGTTCTCATATAAATAGAACATAGTTTAGTTTTAGAATTATATTAAATCATCTCCTGATGATGCTAACATGGTTAGCGAAGCCTGCGCCGCGAACTTAAAAAAAAAAAATTAGTGGTAAATCTCTTTGAGTTTAGTGTTTCACACCAAAGGTTCCAATAAAAAAATTGAATAAGTTATGATGCCAATTTTTTTTTTATTAAAAATGCATCCCGTCCGCATCAATACACTGCTGGGCATGTTCAATCAATGTTAGCATATATTTTTATGTCATTTTTCGAAATCTCCTCAATGACGCTTGTCACGGCTTCTTGGACTTATATAACACTGTGATAAAACGTTATTCATGGCCAGTTTTACCTTCGGAAACAGAAAATAGTCACATGGAGATAAATCAGGGGAATACGGAGGGTGTTGAAGCACACCGATTTGTTTTTCCGACAAAAAACGGCCCTGGGCTTTATAGTACAACTGAAACCCAGCGCTCGATATTCGGTTCTCACTCGAACGATTCTCTTCCACGGATGCTTCATAATACCCAGATAATATTCACCAGTGACATATTAATTCTGTGGACTTTTCAGCTTGGCTTTGGGTTGTCTTCCATAGGATCACGATCGTCCTGGAATCGCGTATATCAGTCGAACACACAAGAACGGGATAAGCAATCATCATCAGATACTTTTTTATCAATTCAAATGTTTCTGTAAAAGTTTTACGCGCCTTGGGACGAAGTTATAAAAAGTGCTGTGACTTTAGGCGCTATAACTTGACATTCCATTGATCGTTTCTAATGATGGCAGTCTCGTTTTATAGAGGCGATATACAGTTGGTATATATATTGGATTATATATGAGTTCCGTTATTTTTCCGACGTACTGTGTACAATAGGTTTCAAGTTGCGTAAAATGAGCAGAAGAACTACATGAAACAAAATTGCGATGGTTGAGGATGATGTAAAAAAATATTTATAGCAAACCGAGTTTTCTCAATTTCCTTTACTTTAATTATTTAGCGTTATATCAAAAGAAACTACGACTGAGTATCAACAAAATTTTACCAAAATTTAAACAGATTATAAAGTTAAATTAATAATAGTTTGTGAAATAACAATTTTTAGGGACAAAGGTAAACAAAAATATTTTTAAATGCCCAAAAAGAAACCGGTATTTTGTACTATTATTGTATATTAATATCCGATGGTTAGAGAAATGTATTCAACATTCTTCTAACATTGTGGAGCAGCCACTCTTTGCGTATCCTACACCGTGAGCTTCGGGTCGTCTTGCTGGAATCTGAAGACATCTCTGGTTCCTAATTTTAAAACGCTTTAAAACAAATTTACTGGCTATATGTCTACACAATTCCAAATATTTAGGAGTATGTCCAACTATTTATTTAAAAGGTATATAACTTTACTCACCCCGTTTTTTTTCAAAATCAAAACTTCATTTATTTCTCCTATCTTTGAGGCAGCATTCAAATCCCATGTTGTAAAGACTGGTCATCTTTTAAAGCGATCCACGAATCCATCCAATTTTTAACGTTTTCATAAGACCGAAAGTGCTGGTCAGCCAAGCCGTGTGTCATCGATCGAAACAAGTGATAGTCAGAGGGAGCAACGTCTAGAGAATGCGGCGGGTGGGGGTAGGACTTCCCATTTCAACGTTTCCAAGTATGTTTTGAGCACTTTCGCAACATGGGATCGAGCATTATCATACTGCAAAATAACTTTATCGTATCTTACCGCAGTATGCGGCCGTTTGTTTTTCTATGCTCAATTAATTGTGTTCGATAACGATCCCCTGTGATTATTTCAGGTGGTTTTAACACCTCATAGAAACCTTGAAGCCGTGAATATTCGGTTTGGCCGTCGGCGTGGACGCGTAGCTGAGATATTCCCGTGATTTTCGACCGTAGACCTATGGCTACTGTGCCATTAGAGAATCGTAGAAGAAGAATCGTAGTGCCATTAAAGAAGTCTTTGAAGAAATAAGAAAAAAAAACAACCAGCGATGCAGGATCATTCTTCATCATGACAATGCGAGCTCTCACACATCGGACCGAACAACTCAATATTTGACCGGTCAAAACATCGAATTGATGGGTCGTCCGCCGTACAATCCTGATTTGGTACCCAATGATTTCTTTTTTTTCCCGTCCGTGAAAAATCAACTACGTGATCAAGGATTTTCGACGAAGGAACGGTTGATGCGTTCAAAATACATGTTTTGGAAATACCTCAATCGGAATGGAAAAGATGCTATAAAAATTGGTTCAAACGTATGTAAAAACTATTTTGAATGACAATTGTTTGATTTTATTTATTATTCCGGACACATAAATGGGAACCGTCGCATTTAAATGTCTTGGAAATTGGAACTATAGTGTGCAGAATAGTTATATATATATATATATATATATATATATATATATATATATATATATATATATATATATATATATATATATATCATATATATATATCATATATATATATAAATCCCTTTTTACAAAATTAAACTCATATTCCTACAAAATTAAACCTGTTTAGATCTTAAAACCTTATCATCAAATAAATATTACTAACAATTATTGTTTATCTACTAAAGCAATGCACTTGAAAATCTTAAAAATAATACACAGCGATATGACATCACACCATCATTATCCAGTCAATAAATATACTAATATTTTTACGTGATTATTTAAACAAATACGTTTATAAAATAAAACATAATTCTGTTTTTATTTTCCAGTTCAATTATTATTAAAAAAAAAAATAACTGAAAGAAAGGCACGTTTGTTTTGAAATCGAAACATTTCCAAGAAGCTCGAACGGAAATTGCCATACACAATTTTTTCACTTGAATCATCGAAAGTTCACGATCCCGTAAAATTATCGGAAGTAAAATTACTAAGGCTTTATACAAACAAGTGTGAATTATGCCACGCATAATATTAGTAGATATATGATGCATACCTCATCTGAAAATGTAACTTCTGATAACTTAGAAGATCAATGAAGAGGATAAGAACATCGGTTGCATCAACGGAATACTGATGCATTACTCCGCTAAACAAAAATGAGTTAATTTTTTGCGACTTAAAACATGATGTACAGTAGGCAAAAAAAAGTATTTACCTATCCTAACTATTAGGGGTTTATTACAAATCATGGCGATAATTAAAAAAAAAATGTAAATACAGTCTATGTTAAAAGATAGTGTTTGATGCAAATGATTGTTTCATTATTGATAAATTATTGTTTTCATCGGCGGCCAAAGGAATTAAAAAAGTATGGTTTAAAAACGTCGATGAATACTACGACCGGGGCTCCAAGTAATCAACCACAAAAAAGCGGGACTGAACGATAGTCAATCTATTCAAGAGAATACCCATTGAGTGCATCAAGCCCGCGTTCAACTGACTAAAAGGGAAATAGATGTGTATAAAGTACCAACCTGGATACTCACATATTTTCTCTCAACCTGGGGTGAGCGAGGCCAGCGGTGGATGGATGAGGAAGTGATGTATTTTCAATAAAAATAAATCATTTTGGCAAAATAACTATGGTTTTTATTAAGTAACGTCTGAATGATTGTGGCGTGTTCATATATTTTGTTCCTTTATTTGGGTTTTTCGCCACTATCTAAAACTCAAAAAATATCAAAAATTCCTGTTCTTATTTAAAGAAAGAATCACTGGGTAAAAACAAAAAACCAAACGGAGACAAATTTCTCAGTGATTCTTTTTTGTAATAAATTTGCCTAACGAACAAAATTTTAAAGATATAAAAATGTTATAAAAAATTTACAAACTTTTAACGTTTCGGAGGGTACTCTCCCCCCGTTTTCAAAACTAAACTAAAAAATAAATTATATTAATTTGTAATATATAAAGTAACGAATGAAAGTAAATATATTTTTTTGTATATGTCAACGATACTTACATTGACAACAATAGATTTTCATGACAGTGACATACTACCAAAAAATATATATATAGGTAATTTTTACTGTGTTATTGTTTATTGTAATAATTGTGTATTCAAATATTTAAATGTGTTTAATTGTATTCTTTAGAATCCGGAACCATATTGAATTTAAATCTACCGAAGGCATAGCAATACAGTTATTTTTATTTAAATTAATTATAGCGGTTTCTTTTAATCTTCTGTATTTTGTTACCGACTCTTTTAATACCATTTTGGAATTATTCTCTAGTGATTTGTTGTTTAGTGGTAAATCTCTTCGAGTTTACGTCTGAACCACCAATTCATATATATTCTCACATTGTTTTTACAGATTTCTTTTTAATTTTAAAATACTTTTATTTACTAATCTCGAAACTCTATGATCGTGAGCAATACAGCGCCCTTACCTTGTTAATCAGATTAAGAGATGCTGGAGAGAAGCGCCACGTGTTTTATATGACGAAGCAAGCAAAATCCCGAAAAATTAGAATTAATCACAGCCTTTACACATCACATTTTTCGTTGATTGGCTTGCTATTTTGTGGATGACCGATCGCGGTAGTCTGGTGGGTTAGTCGCCTGCCTGGCAATCCAATGGTCCCGGGTTCAAAGCCTGGTATACGCATGGATGTTTGTGTGCGTTTTTGTATGTGTTTGTCGATGTTGGGTCAATAACTAACGCCTAGAGCGTTGATGTGACTTAAATGAAATTAAAAAAAAAAAATTGTTGATGGTGCTTCAACAATCTGAACGTCTACTGTGTTAGTACTGTATGTACAATAATTTTTACTTTTTGTAGTTTACTGCTAGATTTTTACTAAGTGTTGTTTTTCTGCCTATTTCAGGTTATTGCATTCATCTGCGGTCTTATCGTTATTGTTCTCATGATCATGGGACTGGTGTCAACCGATTGGTTAATGGCCGCTGGCTGGAGGCAAGGTCTGTTCATGCACTGCATCGAGGAGAATGCACCCGAGCCATTACCCTTTAACACGAGGGGAGGTGCTGGCTGTTATACAGCCAGAGATGTAGGTAAGGAAACTAAACGAAAAGATGTTCTATGTATTAAATCCTCAGCTTAATTCTCGCTCAGTACGTTTTATATCCACTGCACAACCTTTCCGAAACAGATTTTTTTTCCGCTGTACAATTATTTTAAAACGCAATCTTTGAGCTTCAAAATGAGGTATATAATGAGAAAAATCAGTTTCGCAAAGTCATTCAAAAAGCAACATCTGAGGCACTGCTTTGATTTCGTCTTTCAACTGAAAAAAAACACTGTGAAAGCTCAGCATATTATTTGTGCGGCTTTCTTCAGTACTAATGGAAGGTAATGAAGATAGTAAAGTCTTTCAAATTTTTATAATTCTTGAATAAAATACGAAATTTTCGTTCAATGCAAAAAACTTTTTATTTAACTTTTTATTTATATATAATTCACACCAAATAGTGACATGTTTTGGATGTAAAGGTTTCTTATGAATCAATCGTGGATTTTCCACCCCAAATGCGGTCATTTTCTTTATTAACATAGCCACCGATTTAAAAATGTTCTTTATCTGAAAAGATGATTTCTGTGAGAAAAATCATTTGTTTGTTCTTTGATCCGATTGACAAATGCATAAATGCGTTTACATTTATGATATTTAATATAATAAAATAAGAACTAGCAATACATCAAATTTTCAAACAGATAAAGACAAGCAAAGCAAGTATTAGTAAAAATGAGTATAAATAATATATATATATATATATATATATATATATATATATATATATATATATATATATATATATATATATATATATATATATATATATATATATATATATATATATATATATATATATATATATATATATATATATATATATATATATATATATATATATATATATATATATATATATATATATATTTATTTATTTATTTATTTATTATTTATTATTCACGTATGGGCCCTGGTGGACCACGCGAAGTTCAATTAGAGGCGTTTGTTGTTGTTAGCCTTCCTTTGAGCCCATACTAATTTCATTCTTTCGCTATGAGCCTTTTTCCTTTCGTCAAACCAAGTTGTTCCAGTCTTCCTACATTTATCTCCCTGGCCAACCTTCCAAACGTCAACCTTGTGTCTGAAACAGCCTCTATCCTGAATTTCACTTTGTGTAATATTTGCTGATCTTAGGTCCTCTTTAATTGCAGCAATCCATATAATTAACTGCAGCAATCCAAAATTCTACAAGAAGTTTGGCGAACCGAACGGATTCCGGAAGACTGGAAAGATGCTCTAATCCATCCACTACATAAGAAAGGAGATAGAACTGATGTAAACAACTACAGAGGAATATTTCTTCTTCCAGTTTGTTACAAGATTCTATCTCAATGTCTACTAGACAGAGCACAGGGACAGTTAGAACCGAACATTGGTGAATATCAAGCAGGTTTTCGACCGGGCAGATCCTGCCCTGAACAGATCCTGAATCTAAAGTTGATTCTAAGACATCAAAAACTGTACAATAAAAATCTCGTCTGTACATTTGTGGATTTCAAAAAAGCATATGATTCTATTGACCGCGAATCTTTATTCCGAATCTTGAAAGAACAAGGACTAGATCTGAAAACGCTGGCAATTATTAAAGCAACGTTAACTAACACGAGGTCAAAAGTTAAATTCATGGGTGACATCTCAGAACCCTTCGAAATTAAAACTGGTGTGAGACAAGGGGATGGACTCTCGCCACTCTTATTTAACTGTGTTCTAGAAAAAGTAATACAGGAGTGGCGTGAAAAAAAGTCGGCACTGAATATTGACCAGCCCATTAAACTGGGGAGAACCAACATCAAAATTGATTGTCTGGCATTTGCTGATGATCTAGCAATTTTAGCTCAAGATGTATTAACGGCACAGAAACAGATGGAGATCCTAAAAGAAACAGCAGAAAAGGTCGGAATCCAAATTTCCTTTGAAAAGACAGAATACATGACCTGCAACAGACTAAGAACACCATTTCTAAAAACGAAATATGGTAACATCAGACGAGCCTCTTAATTCAAATATTTGGGTGAAATAATCATGGAAAATGGGTTGGAAAAAGCGGCCAATAAGGGTAGATGTCAAAAAATGGAAACGGCATTGAGACTTGCACAAAATATTTACAACAAAAAATGCCTATCTAAAAACACAAAACTGAGACATTACAACACGGTTATTAAGCCAGAATATCTATATGCTGCAGAAACGCTCATTTTGAATAGAAAGAGGGACATTTAATTATTTCTACTTTAGCTCTACTCCTATTTTCATAAAATTCGACTATTTGTCTAGTTAGCCTACCCGGATTCATCCGTTTGATGTGTCCGTAAAACTTAAGTCTTCTTTTTCTCATATCGCTATGTATATCTGTGTATTGTTTGATTTCTTGGTTTTCTCGAAGTCGGTATGTTGTGCCATTTATTTGTTTGGGGCCCAGGACCTTTCTTATGATTTTTCTTTCCTTCTTTTCAATGTCCTCGATGTCCCTCTATATATATATATATATATATATATATATATATATATATATATATATATATATATATATATATATATAGAGGGACATCGGAGACATATATATAGAGAGGATATAGAGGATTCTCTCTCTCTCTATATATATATATATATATATATATATATATATATATATATATATATATATATATATATATATAGAGGGGGGGGGGGGGGGGAGAGAGGATGAGGATGTTGGGTATTATCTTCCCTAAACACATGTGGATTTTTATTGTCCCAATATCTGCTATTATGTTTATTCACAAATCTCACAAATATTTAAGAAGAAAGTTGATTCGTTATTGAAACATACATTTTTAACAAAATTTCGGTCGGCTTTAATCAACTTAGACATTATTTCGCAAAATTCAATTCTTCTATCATAGTCGTCTTCACCTATTTGTTGCAGGGTTTGTATTTTATAAGAAAAAAATATTCAATTTCAAAGTTTTTTGAATGGAACCTACTGAAACGTTTGTCAATTGAGATACTTTTGCAATTAACTTAGAGGGATCCATAGCGAAATGACCTAATATTTCAATTTATGTAACTTTCTCTAGAACCCTTGCTTGCTTATTTATTCTTCCGGTTTTTTCCAACTTTTAAAAATGTTCGCGAAGAGTTCGAAAATAGGCTGTGTTATTGTCTAGCCAATAATGGAGCACATTTTGAAAACTTAATAAAGTGAATATTGAACATGAAGTCGTATATTTTTAATTTACCTAGTAAAATGTTAAAATGTGTCGATATTTTAGAAACCATTAAATTTGGCCATAGGATATGGAAGAGGAAAAGTGTTTATTATTTAAAGAGGTATCCAGAAATATAAAAAAATAGGGATTTTTATTGAAAAATTGTAATATGACATATGTTCAGCTTTTCTGAGATATCCTGTATAACTAAAAATATAATCAAAATGTTCCCCCTTAAAACAAAAGTTGACGTGTTCTGACGTTTCGTATGAAAATAAGTTCTACCTGAAACTGAGGTGGCTACTTTTGAAATGAAAGCACTGTATGTGTGTGTGTGTATCAGCTTGAGCGTTCAGCTTGAGCCCAGCTGATGACGGCATCTCGGGAAGTTCAAACCCAGCATTTCCTTATCCCGCAAATTGATAAGGTCGACATTATTGGTAGAGTCGTTTTGAAGGAGAGATGTCCACCTTTCATTAATGTCCATATCATTTTTCAAGTCTGTGTCTATCCAGGCTGGATGAAGCGATTTCAATCTATACCGTGGCAGGTTGTTGACGTGGCAATTCTAACATATTTACATTGTTTATTCTGTCCCATTATTCTTTCGCTACCTTGCACCTGCGCAATATTACACAAAGGGGGAAACCAGGCAGTGGGTCTTGATCTCACGGTTCAATATATAGTTCTCATGGTGTCATTCAACTGGACATCCAGTTTATAAGTACGTTTACTTTTGTACCAGACCGGGGCACAGTACTCTGCTGAGGAATAAACGAGTGTTAGCGCAGATGTTCGCAGACAGAATGATGCTGCCAACTTGTGAATAATGTTGTTTCGGGTCTTAACTTTCTGTGCCATCCCGGAGATATGCTGTCTGTAAGTGAGGGATCTGTCCAGGATGACACCAAGATAAGTCGGTGTGGGATGGTGCTTAAGTCTTTTTCCCACGAAAACCACGTCCAGTTCAGCATATGCTTGTCTTGGAGAATGGAAAACACAGACGTCTGATTTGGATGGATTAATTATCAGTCGCCACTTCCTATAGTACGACCCGAAGACGGCCAGGTCAGTTGTGAGATTTTTGCTACAGGAGTCAGGATCCTTGTGTTGTATACTCAAGGCCATATCATCTGCATATATAAATTGACGGGAGATGGTACCTGGAATGTCATTAATACACTGAAATGAGTCTAGACCTAGGCAAATTAACAACCCCATCTATGTTTTGTTCAAGAATTAAAATGCCGCTCAATTTGAAAAACCCGTTACTTATTCAGATTCTCCAACTATCATATCAACCAATAAATTTCTTACCAGTAATCTCGAAAGTAATGGAAAACTATTAGCAGAGAAATTAATGGTAACGTCCTGATGAATGGTGATGGAAGGAGATAATTCATAGGTTTTATGCAATGGTACTACGTTTTTTAGTTTTAACCAAAAAAAAAAAATACCGATATCAATTTTCACAAGAAATATTTATTTTCTACTTTCAAATTATCGAATGAATATCAAGAATGAGCTAGCATATTAGTTTTAATACAAATTAGAGCAGAAATACCACTAACAAGTCTATTTACAAAGTTGCAATCAAAGCAACTTTCTGGTCCCATTCAGGAAAATGCAACTCCGTTTTTGTAAAGCGTAATCCCGCGAGCAAGCTCTATTTAGAGCTGTCGCTACTTAATTCTAACGTCCGAAGTTTGACAGCAACTTTTCCGGCTGTTTTGCCCCCTGCATCTCCCGTCTGCCACGGATCGCTGGCTCCCGGAAAATGCCGGAACGCTGTTTGTACTTAATTGGATATTAGCATAGATAATAGTTTGTTCCGGAAACCCTTTTACTTATCAATTTTGTCTGGAATGGAATACAAATGGTTTAGAAAATAAATTCGCTCGATAAATAATAATGTGTAATGAATTCACGGGCGTAGCCGGGGGTTGGGGGGGGGGGTTCACCCCCCCCCCCTCCGAAATAAGCCAAATATTACCTAATATTATACCGAAAAAATACGAGGAGTGAAGAGAGTTAAATTATTACATTTGAATTGAATATATATCCGAAAGTGGACGTTGCGCACAGTAACGCCATCTCTTGTCGAGTAGTCGAACTATTTTGTATCGTATGGGAACTTTGCGTTGTTTCTCGATTATTCGCCACGCCCCTCGGTCGGAATGAGCGGAGCTTTGTGGAAGTTTGTGGTACTTTCTGGACGGCTACTACTGGGCTGCTATATAAGCGGCGCGTTACCGCGCTTACGGCAGTATTGTTCCATGCGAACTCGAAGCGAATATAAGTGAAAAGTGGTGAACGAACAGTGAAGAGAATTAAGTGTACTTAATTAAGTGAATAAGTGAATCATTATTATTGTCGAAAAATGGAGGGGAAAAAAAGGAATGGTGATAAACTTAAAGGTATGGACTACTGGAAAAAGTGGTGTAGTCAAGGGGTTTCTAATAAAGAAACAAATTTGGATTTAGCTATCAAAGCTTCAGCTACCTTGCATGCTGATAAGAAGACTATGATGACAAGCGGGCCCTCGACCTCGACCTCAATCACAATACCGAATGTCAAAATGGATGCCATGTCGCTGGTGCCCTGTTCGATACCTTCAATTGCCGAATCTACATCTAGTCTGCAATAGGCCAGCTTGCCTGTTACCTCATCATTTACAACTGTAGCTAAGTTGGTTGTTGGTTTTTACGCGAATCAAAAAAAAATCTTGGATGAATATTTTAAAGTCCAAATTTTAAAAACGCCATGGAACCCACCCAGAGATTATAAGTTTCCTATTTCCACAAAACGAAACTTGCGCTTTCAATTAAAATGGTTGGAGAGATTCCCCTGGTTGTCATATTCGGAATATAAAAGTGGAGCATACTGCAGAGTTTGCGTGGTAATGGGACGTTCGCTTGATGAAGGTCAAGGCGGTCATCAAAGGATCGACCAGTTGGTAACCGAACCTTTTTGTAAGTGGAAATATGCCCTAGAAATATTTGAGGCTCCTGCGAAATCGGGATACCACAAGCGAAATTCAGAACCGGCAGATACCTTTCTAAAAGTAATGTCTTCGCAGGCTTTTTCGGTCACTGAACAGCTGTCTTCTGAAAGAAAGGGACAACAAGAGGAGAATCGAAAGAAACTAATCCCTATCGTAAAAGCAATAATTTTTGCGGCAAACAAGGCATCTCCTTGAGAGGTAAAATCGATTCGGGGCGCATACAAATTACACCAGAATCACTAGAACCTGAACAACCACTACAGAATGATGGTAATTTTAGAGCCCTGTTGCGGTTTGCGGCTGAGTCTGGAAATAAATGTCTTCGATATGTTGATTTTACAGATAATAAACACCATATACTTAAAGAGATGTTCCTTGAGTACATTCCAACGGTCGATGTTTCAGGATCCGGTCTCGCAAATCTTATTATTACAGCTCTGAAAAAGCATGGACTTGAATGTTCTCATGTGGTTGGTCAAGGTTACGATGGGGCTGCAGCTATGAGTGGGTATTTGCACGGTGTCTAAGCTTATGTTCGCCAAGAATGTCCTCTTGCTCTTTATGTACACTGTACTGCACACTTTCTTAACCTTGCTATTGCTGATTCATGTTCATTAGCAAATGTCTGAAATTGTATTGGGATTGTGCAGTCTGTTGGTTCGTGCTTTCGACATTCTGCTCAACGCACTGCTTTGTTGAAAGAAAAAATTCAAAAGCTACTACCCGTCGGTAACCAAAAAAGCTTGCTCTCAATGTGTGAAATACGGTGGGTCCACAAACATGAAGCTATTATAAGATTCAGGGAAATTTATTAAGCGATTGTGAATGCTCTCGAAGAACTCCAATTTAATCACAAAAAGGAAACATCGCAACAAGCCGCCCAATTGCTAAATACGCTTCGATCTTCGGATTTTGTGATGTGTTTAGTGATTCTTCAAAAAGTTATGAGCTATACATTGTCGCTATCAAAACAATTACAGACAATTGACATCGATCTTATCACGGCATTCAAACATGTAGATGATGTTATTAATGTCTTACAACTCCTGAGAAACAACACTGACGTCGAATATCTTCATCTCTATGAAGACGCAAAGGTTTTACTGGAAGAAAATGGTGGTATACTGCGAATGCCACGCGTCGTCGGAAGACAATTAAATAGACCGAACATTCCTGCATTCCTGATGTATGCACGTATTACAAAATTAATTTGTTCATTCCATTTCTTGATCATACAATTCAACAATTGGTTGAAAGGTTTACCAAACATCGTAAAGTAGTATCAGCATTATCTGGTGTGCTACCTTCAAATTTTACTGCCAGTTCTGAAATTGAAGAAGCAATTTCCATGTACTCGTCACTGCTTCCCGAAAGCAACATACCAGAGGTTAAAGCAGAACTTGAAGTATGGAAAACCGTGATGACAAGTATCTCGCCTACCCCGAAATCTAGTTTGGAATGCCTAGATATGTGTGACAAAAAACCTTTATCCTTATATTTACACATTACTACAAATCTTGGCTACCATTCCTGTATCTACTGCTACCCCAGAAAGGTCTTTCTCGAGTCTAAGGAGACTGAAAAACTATTTACGAAACACTACAAGTGAAAACAGACTTAATGGTTTAGCTCTCATGAACATTCACTATGGAACAGAAATTCATGCAGATGAAGTAGTGGATATATTTAAAAGAAAAAGCCGAAGATTTCTTCTTTAATGGTTTTAGATTTAGCGCAGAGGAACGAAATTAATTTAACCATTTCATTTAAAGTTAAGAACTTTATAAATATGTCGTAATTTTTCCGATGAATATATAGATATTAAATTTCATGTAAGTATATTTTTGTTGTTTTATTTACTTCAAAATAACCGATATGATAAATTTTGTG
Organism: Cosmopolites sordidus; assembly: GCA_031761425.1. Lineage (NCBI taxonomy): Eukaryota > Metazoa > Arthropoda > Insecta > Coleoptera > Curculionidae > Cosmopolites > Cosmopolites sordidus. The sequence goes on from JARFXV010000326.1 coordinate 282,022, forward strand.
ATATTTAGAAGGACATTTTAAAAATTTATGTTATTTGTTCCAAAAATATTGTGTATTTTAAAGTTTACAAGCTCCGCAAACCTGCGCTTTATGCCACATTAAGGTAAGGTATTTTTTGTCGTAAAATTTGGTTATTTTTCAAAAATATTTAATATGTGTTTTAGGCACCCCTAGCCGCCTCTTTTAAAGATATAATTTTTACAAAGTTTTATTTAGCTTCACGTTACTATTTTGTTAGTCTATTTTTACGTTAGGGACAAAAGAGTTTTCGCTTTTGATACCCAATCAGCTTTAAATTTGATATGCGTTTACAGTGCCAGTGATATAATAATGTAACATTACAAAATGTACAGCTTCCCCTCTTTAGGGGGGTCGGCGGGCGGAGAAGGGTGCCATCTAAATGACTATGTTTGATTTTGTTTAAAATGGAGTTTTTCTATTTGGAAATTTTTGAATTTTAAGTTTACCTTTGTAGTTGTATTTCTTATAAAAAAAAACCCTGGGGGGTTGAAAGGGGTGGGTTTTCAGATAAGTAAGCTATCAAAAAATAAAAAGCTTCTGTTTAAAAAATAATAATAAAATCAACCCTTGGCGGTTGAAAGGGGTGGTTTTTCATATCTCCAGAACAGTAAAAGAATTCTTCCTTTAAACTGACATAGCAAGACGTAGAATAATAATATGAGTCCTGGGATTTCTTTTAGGTCCCGGAGGTGCTGTATGGGCAGAATTGGTCACGGACGCTTAACCTTGTTAAAGTCTTCCAGATAGATTCTTTGGCTGATGTAATCGCTTGCGTAGCTGTTCCGGAGGATGATCTAATGTTGATATTGCTTAGGTTTATCAGGTTTCGCGAGAATTGCAGATTAAGGGTATCTTGTTACTAGGAAAACCTTGAAGATTGCGTACTGGTTGGGGTCGCGTAGTAGCTAGAGGTGGCCTAGAGGTCGAGAAGTTGATATAACATACATATACATTTTAGTTCGCACCTATCGTTCTTAATATTTTATCACAAAGCTAAAAATGTATTTTTAATTTTTAAAGGCGTTTTAAAATACCTTGTTTCTAAAAACTACTTTTTATTTAGACGTGTTGTCAATACAAAATAGGGAATTGTATGAAGTATGGGTCACAGAACGCGATCAACATAGGAAAAATAAGGTCGTGTTAGAGCATGTGTGTCAAATTTATTAGGTGAGGATTTTAAATGGAACAAAAATACAATAGTAGCTCAGAGTAAAATATTTGGGAAAAACGAAAAACACATTAGGTGGTACATACATACATATTTCCTAAATTTTAATTTAAAAAAAAATTTATCAGACTACAGATCTTAAAATTATAAACCTTCTTGACCTTGCCTTTTTATTTTAATTTAAGAATTTTAAGATATATGTATGTATAACAACTTTTCGAAAGACAATTGAAATTTCCCTGTTGGATAAGATTTAAAAAATAGTTATTTCTAGTTCATTTTCTTTTAAAAATTGTTTTTCCAACATCCAAATATAAACTATGTGGAATTTTTGTGGGAATTTTCCCAAATATTATTTAATGAATTTCATATTGACGAATTTTTTAAAATGTTAAAGTCCTTAATGTACATATGTTTTTTACTATAGAATGTAAATATTTTTACTTTTAAACTGACTAGAAATACTTAATACATATTACTATCTGAAAGTTCTTTTTTTTTCTCAAAAATATTTTTAAAATATATTCCTAAATATTTAAATAATTAAAAAGTAAATATTAAAGCAGTGTAATAGTATAGAAGTATAATAATACTTATTAGAAAATTTAGGTCATTTTCTATTGTTGCAAAAACTTAGAAAAGGAGTAGATATTTATTTCACCGATTTATTTATATTTATTTTAATTTAAGTTTGTATAAATTGTAAAATAAATATGTCTATAGGTGATTAATTAGCAAACATTAATCATTATTACAATATTAAAGGATTTTTCAAAACAAAAAAATATTAAAATTTTGTTTTAAAAAACATTTTTAATTTATATCGCCTAAACTGCTAAAAAATGCCACTGTGCGGCGGGAGCAAAGTTGTATATCTTTTAGTATAGTCATACTGACGCCATCTATATGTCAAGCCTTTTAAAAAGACCTTCGTAATATTTTTTTTTGTTTCAGCTTATATCAAAGCATCAGCAGCGCTTTGTGTCATCACGCTGTTGACCGACCTGGTAGCCACCGTCCTGACTGGTTTAGGACTAAGAACGAAAGTTCACCACACCAAATTTAAGTATTATAGATTCGCTGTCATTGTAATGGGTCTGGCATGTAAGTACAAGTTCATATTTGTTGCTCTTATCTCTAATACTGTTTCATTGGGATTATAATTTGATTTCCGAAGTGTAGATGTCGTTAGTTGCATTTTTAAACATAATACTATAGCCTAAACCGGTCAAATAGCTTTAAGATTAAAAAAAATACAAGATAAAGTGTATTTAAATACATTCTGCCAAAAAAAGTACCGATAATTGGTCATTTGAACAGCCTGCTTAAAGGGATTGTCAAAATTCTTTTTATCGCTAAATTGGCACAACTGTCCTCTATACTGATGCGGAGTTTGAACGTCATCAGTCATTTAGTTTGTTTACAGTGCTCGATTTTGTCAGTTCTCAAGTGTGTTTTATGATTTTTATAATGGATAAAAACATCGAACAAAGAATTTGTCTTAAATTTTGAATTGCAAATGGAATCTCGCACTTTATCAAAAACACGTGCATATGAGTGGTAGAGTGCATTCAAAAGCAGTCGAGATGTGGTCGAAGGTTTACCTCGCTCTGGTCGGCCATCAACGTCTTCAAGTGAAGTTAACATCGCTAAAATGAAGGAAATTGTGACTGAAAAGCATCATTTAAGTTTAAGAGAGATAGCCGATGATCTTTATGTATCTCACGAATCAATTCGTACCATTTTAGTCGATTGTTTGGGCATGAAACGCGTTGCCGAAAGACTTGAATTTTCTCCAGAAACTTAATGGCGTAAAAGTCGCTGAAGACGATTCAATTCCAACCCTACATTCATAAAAAGCATTGTAACTGGTGATGAGACATGGGTATGCGAGCCGAAACTGAAAAGCCACGTCAAAGTGTATAAAAAGTTAAGGTGATGTTGACTGTTTTATTTGATTATCACAGTGTTGTGTACTCGAAATTCTTTCCAGAAGGTCAGATGGTAAATAAAGAATATTAGCGTTATGCGGCTTTTGAGAGAGCAAATTCGTCGAAAAAGGCCAGATTTGTGGAAAGAAAACTCTTGGATTTTGCATCACGACAACGCAACATCTCACAAGGCTATCATTGTGAACGAATTTCTAGCCAAAAATTCAACAAACACCATCGAACAACCACCGTATTCACCTGATAGGGCTCCGGCCGACTTTTTTCTGTTTCCAAAACTCAAAATACCTCTTCGAGGTACCCGTTTTCAGTCGATAGAAGACATAAAAGAGAATTCGCTGCGAGAGCCGGAAAATTCTCCGAAATTCTCTACAATAAGGTGGGCCGAATTTCTTTTAATAATACGGAAAATATTTTTCGTTATACACAAAAAAAATTTGTGCCAAGGGAAAAAATTTTAAGTCGATATCTTAGGTTCCTCCAAGTTAGTCAAAGGTCAAAGTTTTTCAACAATTTTCTCTTTATTTATACTTAATTTGATGTATCAGTTTGGTGTAGTGATCAAAGTTCAGAAAATTTTTTTTTTGAAAACTTTGAAGTTTGACTAACTTTGAGGAGCCTTAAATTTTTTTCCCTTGGCACAATTTTTTTTTGCATAATGGAAAATATTTTCGGTATTATAAGAAATTCCAAAAAAACGGATTTCCGGCCTACCCTAATATACAGATTAGTCGATACATATTTTAGTCGATTGTTTGGGCATGAAACGCGTTGCCGAAAGACTTGAATTTTCTCCAGAAACTTAATGGCGTAAAAGTCGCTGAAGACGATTCAATTCCAACCCTACATTCATAAAAAGCATTGTAACTGGTGATGAGACATGGGTATGCGAGCCGAAACTGAAAAGCCACGTCAAAGTGTATAAAAAGTTAAGGTGATGTTGACTGTTTTATTTGATTATCACAGTGTTGTGTACTCGAAATTCTTTCCAGAAGGTCAGATGGTAAATAAAGAATATTAGCGTTATGCGGCTTTTGAGAGAGCAAATTCGTCGAAAAAGGCCAGATTTGTGGAAAGAAAACTCTTGGATTTTGCATCACGACAACGCAACATCTCACAAGGCTATCATTGTGAACGAATTTCTAGCCAAAAATTCAACAAACACCATCGAACAACCACCGTATTCACCTGATAGGGCTCCGGCCGACTGTTTTCTGTTTCCAAAACTCAAAATACCTCTTCGAGGTACCCGTTTTCAGTCGATAAAAGACATAAAAGAGAATTCGCTGCGAGAACCGGAAAATTCTCCGAAATTCTCTACAATAAGGTGAGCCGAATTTCTTTTAATAATACGGAAAATATTTTTCGTTATACACAAAAAAAATTTGTGCCAAGGGAAAAAATTTTAAGTCGATATCTTAGGTTCCTCCAAGTTAGTCAAAGGTCAAAGTTTTTCAACAATTTTTTCTTTATTTATACTTAATTTGATGTATCAGTTTGGTGTAGTGATCAAAGTTCAGAAAATCTTTTTTTGAAAACTTTGAAGTTTGACTAACTTTGAGGAGCCTTAAAATTTTTTCCCTTTTTTGCATAATGGAAAATATTTTCGGTATTATAAGAAATTCCAAAAAAAACGGCCTACCCTAATATACATATAATTATGGTGTACTTTTTTCTTCATTACCAATTAATAACAGAAATCACGACAGAAACTTATGAACGCGGGTAAGAAAGTTTTAAGTTGGGTAAAAGTGCCCCAGAGTGAAGAACGAATTTATGGAAGTGACGAAAAATCTCATTCGGCCAACAGTCACTTATGGCTGCGAGACGTAGACCCTCACAAAGAAAATAGAAGAATTTTTGGTGCTGTGAAAACACAATGACAATGAAAACTGGAGGATTAGGTATAACTTCAAATTCAAGCAATTATATTAATATTTGGATATTGTAAACTATACGAGACACTTATCTGGGCAAGGGACATGGCGAGAATGCCAGAAAGCCGAATACAATGAGAATCATGGTAGGACAAATAGGTGGTAACAGAATGACAGGTACACCAAACACAGACTGGCAGGACAAAAGAACTGCTTCACATCAAAAACTGGTAAGGGGTTGCTGGAGATCGATCCGGCTGGAGGCGAAGGTTAAAATAGGTCAAGGCCCACTGTCTGGCTGTAGGAAGAACAAGAAATAAATGCCTTGGAAGAATTTTGAAACCAGGAAAGCATTCTTCATTAAAAATAAAAACGAGAGGTTGACCTGCAACAAGCTGCGTGGAATAATACACCAACTCTGCAGCCAGAAATATCAGTATTGAACTACATCAAGGAAATTCGAGATCTGGTTCACGAAAAAACAAAAGCCCGGAAAACATGGCTGCAAACTCGATCCCCGAACAACAAATCAGTGCTACATAAATGATGTAAACAACTCAAAGATGAAATCACAACAATCAAGACTGAAAGGTTTGAGAACTACCTAAGTCAGTTAGGGCCGGTTCTACTATGCAAGTATAAACCAAGTATAAACGGGGAACAGTTATACTCGGAATAAGTTATACCAGGTATTATTCTCAGTATATCTGCTATTGGCCTGTTGCCTACAACGCCTTTAGTTATACCTAAAATAAGGCTGTAGTAGTTGTAATACGTCAAAATGGTAGGTGGGATTCGGCCATCGTTGAGAGTTGAAGGTGTGGGAAATTATAGCATTTTATAAGCCTAACCTAACGTGAACAGTTTGCAAATTATAAAAATATTATTGATTGATTTGTCCGTTACTTTGTGATAGTTCATTTTTTAAATTGAATAAAACAATTCTATACTTTGTTATATATCACTTTTATTTTTAAATTTGCGTGACTATAGTTTCATAAAACGATTTACAGTACAGCGCCAAAAAGCAAAAAATTAAACAGTTTAGAAGCAATTGAAATTTGTAAATATAATAAAGACCCATCTAGACAGTCTATTAAATGATCAGACAGATCTCTGGAATTCCCTACTATTTAAAATATTGTAAATAAATTAACCCCAATAAAAATGTAAAATTAGGTCCATAAGATAAACAGTTGTAATACCTTAGTTTTAAAGTAGTGCTTGAGAATGTAACATCGTTTTACGAAACTATACTCACACAATTTAAAAATAAAAGTGATATATAACAAAGTATAAAATTGTTTTATTCGATTTATAAAAATATTGTTTCATCTTGTTAAAATGGAGAAAAAGCGGTGCAAGTATTTCTCGATTGACGAAATTGTTCTGTTAGTGGATTTGCTTGACGCAAGTAAAGAAATTGTCGGTACGTATAAAGTTGTCTTACATAGTAACAGTGCCGGTGATCCTCACATTATCCTATTCCAGAGTGCAAGAAAACAGACACCCTTTCCAGTAATACCAAAGATATAAACTGATTGAAGGAAAGTTCAATGCAGTTTGTGATACAGGAAGAACTGACAAAATGTTGTGTAGCAAATGGGATTCGTTAAAAACATCAATAAAGAAGGAATATGTGGAACAGAAACAATATATGTACAAAACAGGTGGGGGCCCAACGAGAGAAATAAAGTTAGATGGTGTTGGAAATAGGGTGCTGGCTTTAATTGGTGTTGGGGCAACGGCATTTTATTATTCTGATGTTGGTATGGTTTATTTTATGTTTTTATTCATTCAAATTCAATAAAATAAAAGTAATTAATAATTATAGGCAAATTGTAACTGGAGTTCATCGAATCCACACCAGTTAAAACAGCCTAAAACCAAAGTGTTGCAAATCTCAAATTATTTAGGTAAACATTATTCAAGAAATGATATATTATAATGAAAATATATATATATATATATATATATATATATATATATATATATATATATATATATATATATATATATATATATATATATATATATATATATTTATTTATTTATTTATTTTAACTTTATGGTCTGCATAGGACCACTCTAGTCAAGTTATGGTTCAGGTCCTTTTTTCTCTTCTCAGCCCAATACTTCTTCATCCACTCTAATCGTAATTTCCTTTCCTCCTCCGGAATCACTCTTCCTGTCCTCTGTCTGTTGATCCTTGCCTGTAGTGCTGTGTGTTTGTCCTGCAATATCTTAAGTGCATCTGACTTGCACTTTAAATCTTCCATTGTGATGTGCAACTCTCTCATGTCTTCCTTAAGTTCTGTGATCCATCTAATATTGCTCTTACTATTCCAAAATTTCTCTATTATTCTCCTACTGATTCTACTTTCCGGTGTCCTTACTAGATGCCCCAAGAAAGATATTCGCTTCTTTCTCATAGTGCTCGTCACTGGTTCTATTTCCTTATAGACGGTTTCATTGGAAGCCAGTCTCCAGACTCCATTTACTTGATAATTTTTATTCAAACAAGTTCTCACTATTCTCCTCTCTGTCTTTAGTATTCCATCTATTGCAACGGTGTTTGTTGTTTTGAATATTGTTTCACATGCATATGTAATTTGAGGTTGAGTGACCGTTTTGTAGTGTTTTAATTTGGTTGCTATTGAGAGACATCTTTTGTTGTATGTGTTCTTGGTCACATGCTGTGCTCTAACCAGTCTATCTATTCTACTTTGCCATGCTGGTTTTTCATTCAAATTGTATGTGATTATTTCACCTAAATATTTAAATCTTTCCACAATTTTTATCTCTTGGCTACCCAGTTCAATTTTGTTTACTAATGGAAATTGAGTTGACATGATTTCTGTTTTTTCAAATGAAATTTTCAAACCAATATTCTGAGCTATTTCCTGTAAAGATTTTATTTGTTGTTTTGTTTCCTGAATGTTATTGGCCAGAAGAGCTAGGTCATCAGCAAACCCTAGACAATTCAAATGTATGTTGTCCTTTTTGGTTCCAATTTTTATATTTTTTGGGTTGTTCTTGTACCATTCTCTCATTATATACTCCAGTGCACAGTTAAAAAGAAGAGGTGATAATCCGTCACCCTGTCTCAAACCAGTTTTTACCAAGAATGGTTCAGAAAGTTCTCCCCTGAACTTAATTTTAGAAATTGTATTAGTTAGAGTAAGTTCTATCAATTTGATCAGTTTTGGGTGAAGTCCAAAATGTCTTAAAATTTTTAATAATGATGGTCTGTGGATGGAGTCGTATGCTTTCCTGAAATCTATAAACGTTATCCAAAGGGGGTTGTTTCGTTTTCTATAATATGCCATGACTAACTTCAAAGTCATTATTTGTTCTGTGCAGCTTCTCCAGGGTCTGAAGCCTCCTTGGTATTCACCTAGCTCTTGATCTAGTTGTTGTTTAATCCGATTATATAGTATCTTAGAGAAAATCTTATATGTGCCGTCTAGTAAGGAAATACCTCTGTAGTTGTCTGGATTACTTCTATCACCTTTCTTATGAAGTGGGTTGATTATAGCTGTTGTCCATTGTTCCGGGAACTTTTCTGATATCCAAACCTTATTTAATATCATATGGAGGGAGGTCTGGGTTGTACTTCCGGCGTATTTCCACATCTCTGCAAAAACCTGGTCTTCACCACATGCTTTGTAGTTTTTCATTTCCTTAAGTGCTGTTTCAACTTCTTTTGCTGTAGGTGGGTTTATATTTTCCGGTTTAGTTTTTATAGGGGTCTGTGTATCAATAGATAAAAGTTCCTCAGGTTTATCGCAGTTCAAGAGCTTGTTAAATGCTTCTGCCATGATCTCTGCATTTTCCTTATTATTATGTGCTGTTTTTCCATCCATATTTTTCAACAATAATGTAGGGGGGTTGTATTTTTGCAATTGTTTATCAAAGGCCTTGTAATAATCTCTCGAATTTGTTTTATAATAATTTTCCTCTATTGAGTTTATTAAATCTTTTTGATACTGTCGCTTAATTTTTTTAATGATTTTGGTGAATTCTTTTCTGACATTCTTGAGGTTAGTGGCGTTTTCTTCTGTTTTGTGAGTTTGAAATTTCAACCAAGCTTGATGTCTCTCCTCATGCATTTTGTCACAATCAGAGTTCCACCAGGCATGTCTCTTCCGCGGATTTAATGGGGCTAGATCTTTTGCATTCTGTTTAAGAATTAGTATTAGTTCTTCTAAATTGTCTGTTAGTCTTGTGGCTCCTGTTCTTTTCTGGTATTGGTCATTCTGGATTAACTGATGAGGGTCGTATGTCCTTTTCTCTCCCTCTGTGTTTTGTCTCTTCCTTCTTAAAGGGGTAAATTTAATCTTGATTTTTATTAAGTAATGATCTGAGCCGGTGTCCGTTCCTCTTAGAACTTTGACATTGTGGATTTCCTTGTGAAAGAACTTGTCCATGCATACGTGGTCCAGCTGCCATTCCCCCTTTGTCCAGTCAGGATGTTTCCAAGTTTTGAGCTTATTTGGTTTTCTTTTAAAATATGTAGACTTGGAGATGAGTCCATGCGTTCTACAAATTTCGATGATTCTTTGGCCATTTCTATTAGTATATCTATGAGGAGCCCACTTTCCAACTACATCTCGATACTTCCTTTCTTTTCCCAATTGAGCGTTAAAGTCCCCTATAAGGATCTTGACATGATTCATATTTACTTTATTCATTGTCTGATCAAGGAGATCCCAGAAATTATCTACTTCTTGCATAGTTTTTATTAGGAAGTTTTTTTCATTAGTGGGGGCATGGGCATTTATGATGGTGTAAAATTTGTTTGTGGTTTGTAAAGTTATAGTTGCAATTCTCGGTGAAATGGCTTTAAACTCAATTATGGAATCTATGATTTTCAAATTTACTATAAATCCTGTACCAAATTGGGGGCATTGCTTCATGACTCTTTGTCCTGGCCTCCCATTGTAAATTCTATATCCTTGTGATTCAAACGGATCTTCTGTTGAATTTCTCATTTCTTGGAGCCCTGCTAGTAAAATGTTTTGCCTGTCTAATTCATCTGTGAAGTTCTTGAGTTTTCCGGTTTTCAGTAGAGAATTTATGTTATGTGTTGCGATGTAGTTAATATGTTTATGTTTGATTCTGAATACATGTGACTTCGAATGCTCCGATTCATTCTTGCCTTCCAGGCGACTACCCACCGAATCCGATGTAGTCTTCTCCTTCCTCGAGGGGTTGGACGGTGGAAATTTTTTCCTAAAAGACCTTTCCATATCTGACTGTCGAAGGTTATCAACCTTAAGTGGAGCAAGCTCCAAGTTACAACTACGGTTGTTAACCATAGAGGATATTTATTCAGCCGCCACTAACATGTGAAACAGACGCTGTTGGGTACCGCCACTAACATGTGGAACCGTCGTACCCTTTGGTGCTAGTTTTGGTCCGCCCTGGGTATTTTATTTCCCCAGTACCCACCATATCTGGTGAGCATTCCACTATCCGCCACCTGTGGAGGCGCCCGGTAGGAGACTAGCAAACTCCCGCGGGATATATATATATATATATATATATATATATATATATATATATATATATATATATATATATATATATATATATATATATATATATATATATATATATATATATATATATATATATATATATATATATATATATATATATATATATATATATATATATATATATATATATATATATCTAAATACTGCAGCATCTACATTAGATACATGCAACACCTACATAGATCAAAGCAAATCAGTGTCTTCCAAGTTGCAGCAAGGACGCAGTGGGAAAGTGTATGAAAAGTTGGGCAGAAAAAAGATTGAGTTCATTGATTTTCAAATAGCACTTCTGGAGGAATTAGAAAGGAAAGAAAAATGCTTGGAAGAAAAACAATCAGTTGGAAATGAAAATATTGAATGCTCAACTTAAAAGAGAAGAAAGTAACAGCCATCTTAATTTTATTTGCCAACCACACAGGCATTCTATGTTTAAAATTATGATTTATTAATAGATGTGAATATTACATAATTAGCTAGCATCATAGATAACAAATAAATAGTTAGCATTAATGGGTTTTATTTATTTTAGAAATTGATGTATTATCATGAGGCTTGAAATAAAACGTTAAAAATTGCACTTCTCATTTTCTTTTATTTTAACCTTTATCAACGAAATAATTAGGTAAATAAATTTATTTCATTTTCCAATTTATCGTTCTTATAGATAAATGTTTATTTGTTCTAAGCGAACAAAATAGCTGCATAGCTAAACAGACATAAGGAGACACAATTACGTACTAAAATACAAAGTACAACAAACAATACATTCTTTTCACTACACAACCTATTAAATTATATCAGATTTGAAAAATGGTTTTGAAGTGATGTTCCCATTCTGTTGTTTTCACGGACATCATGATTTTTAACAATAAGAGGCTCAATTTGCAACTCATATCGTGTTCGACTGGTGGCTCTTCTTCGTGTTCATCTATTGCAAGATTGTGCTGAATAGCAGTTGCAACTATTATTGCCTTGGAATGTCCCATTGACACACCCAGACCTTTAGACAGAGTAGGAAACCTGCATTTCCAATCTTTCTACACAGTTTCTTGTTCGGATATGGGATTCATTAAAAAGGATTTCCGCTGAAAGTATTTGGGTGTTGTAAAGGTACTATTATTACATTGGTATTGCTGTACCCATTATCACCTAAGATTATTGATGTGTGGAATTCATTGTTCTCCAGCCTCCCTTTAATTCTGCTGTTGCTGTAGATGGCTTGATCATGAGTTGATCCAGGCCACCGTGCAACAATATCCATTATACGTAGCGTAAAAACTCAATGTCAAAAACAATTTTGTTGAAGATTTAATTTCACCTTCAATAGAACTCAGCAACATTGCACAAGTTCGTTTTTGTAAGCGAAAACGTTTAAAAAACTCCAGGTCGTCCAACTCCACGAAATAATCGGGCCTAAAAATGCATTTTACATTAAAAATCGTATAACTATATATTTGTTTTTTCATACCGATGTTTAAATACTTTTGGTCGTCGAATTAAAACTACGTCTTCAAAATCACTTTCATCAGAATCAAAAATTTTAAATTTATGGAATCCATATCAATTATTTATTTCACTGTTATAATTAAAAATGCATAAAACTGTCAAATATAAAGAAAGAACAGGTTATGTTTATTAATACCGACAACTGAAGCTGGCCAATAGAAAGCAAGAATAACTATATTCGGAGTATATCCGCCAAAATTCAAGGGGATGACTTATATATATAGTTTTCTTTAAATTTAATAAGTCCCGTTTTTATTCCGACATACATGAAATGCAGTAAATTATCTTAAACATGTACTAATTTCTTATATTTTATAATATTTATATCGTTATTTTCTTTCAGTGGCATCAATACTCATAGCCCTCATCATATACCCTGTATGTTTCGCAGCTGAACTAAATTTAGGTAAGTGCCAAGTTAGGAAAAATGGGGTGTTATTGCCCCCATAAACATTAAGGCTTCATAATGTCCCTCTGCATTTTTAATAAGACCATAACTTTTATTAGCCCCCCCAGGTGTTTAAGGAATGTGTTTTTTTCCAAAAGGTTTTCGACCTGTCTCGTAAATTTTATGATTTTTTAAATGTTCTCAATATTGCGTGCTAATTTGTTCGTAAAGTTTGGATTGGTGGTAATCAAGATTGATATCTCGTGGGATCATGGTATAGAGCCCACATTACCAGGTGTCTCGGTTAATAATTCTTATTTTTTTAAGAGATGGCGTTAAAAACAACGGTCGGTTCACAGACTAATCTCTTATGTCATTTTGTTGCTACGGCAGTACCTTTCAAAATTGATCAACGATTCAAGTTCGCGTCATAGTTTTTAAACGATTTCGAGTTCGCGTCATAGTTTTTTCATAGCATTTACGACATGTACGGCTTTTCTTGTTGAATCAAAAGAAAAGCGCGAGTGAAAGCCGTTGTATACTTCTGAAAACTTACGGTGACAATGTCCCAATGCAAGACGCTTGCGGCCGTTGATTTAGACGATTCAAAAATGGTGAATTTGACTTGAAAGACAAATAACGCACTGGCCAACAGACAAAATTTGATTATGTTTTGCAAGCATTGTTGGAAGATGACGATATACAAATCAATTTTTCTATTGGAACCTTCGGTATGAAATACTAAACTTGAAGAGATTTGCCACTAAACACCAAATCACTTTTTGAAACTTCTCGACGCACCTTTCGCTAACCATGTTAGCATCGTCAGATGTTTTAATATAGACGAATTTAATAATAGACGAAAAATGGATATATTTCGAGAACCTAAAACGCAGAATATCGTGGGTTGACCCAGGATAACCATCAAGATTGACCGCAAAACCAATTCACTTTGGAAAGAAGACAATGCTGTGCATTTGGGGGGATCGGAAGGGTGTCGTGTACTATGAACTTCTGAAACCAGGTGAAACAGTATCAAAATACTTTGATAACTGGACCACCTATAAAGATGTACGGTTTTCTGGAAGGGCATCCACAAGTTGCCAAAAATTAAAAACTAACCGCTACACCTGGTATCTTGTAGGTCTAATCCTCCATATACATTTAGCAGTCTTTTATATTCCTAAATAGATCGTTCTTTAGATCGTCAACTTTATTTTTGGCTTTTTTTTGGATACTTTTGTTGTTTATTTATAAACAAAGTAATATAAGCTTAATCATACTTTTTCTTTCAGGCAATTGTCGAATCTCTGATCGAAAAGTAGTTGTATTTTTTTTTATGCGATAAAGTCATTGAGGCTTTTTTCGACTTTCTCCAGAAGATATATAGCGACTAGCAACTAGGTGATGTTCCCGGGATTAGAAGAGATGGAAATCTAAAGAGGCCAAGTCTGGGGAATACGCCGGGTTCGATAAAATCTCTCAGCCCAGCTCTGTGATCATTTCCAGAGTCATTTTTCCTGTATAGAGCTTTCTTCCGCCAAAACGTCACTAACAAAAATCAGTTACTGCTAATAACGCCCAGCAGCGGCCGTTTCACCGGATGGGAGTTCCATATACTCAGCAACACTTTATGTAGCGTGGCTATTTAGTTTTGTTGTACTAGCTGATGGCTTACAAGCCTTAATCGACAATTTTCGCCTCTCTGGATTATAATAGAGAATCCACTTTTAGTCACCGGTCACAGGAAGTTCATTTCCTTGAATCTGGACTTTTATTTTCAACTGTGAGTTCATAGGGGACCCAACGATTCCTCTTGCATTTTTCCTAACGTGTATAAACGTTTAGAAATTGCATGTGGTGTCCTCAGACTTCCTGTCTGAGCTCTAGCAGTATACGATAAGGATTTTCTTCGCGCCGTGCTTCCAAATCTCCAGTTTGGAATTGCTGAACGACTTCTTACAAGTACTGTAGGAAGTAGCGTTATCCCAATTCAATTCAAAGTCAACTCTGAATGGTACACAACCATTTGTTTGCCAGAAGTTTTTGAAAAAATAAGAAAAAACAACCAGCGACACAGAATCATTCTTCACCATGACAACGCGACTCGTCACACATCGGATCGAACAACTCAATATTTGACCGGTCCAAACATCGAATTGATGGGTCATCCACTGTACAGTCCTGATTTGGCACCCATTGATTTCTTTTTGTTTCCGTCCGTGAAGAATAAATTTCGTGGTCAACGATTTTCGATGCCAGGAGAAGTGGTCGATGCGTGCACAATGCTTGTTTTGGAGATACTTCATTCGAAATGAAAAAGTGCTATAACAGTTGATTCAAACTTATGCAAATGTATATCGATCATCGCAGAGAATATTTTGAAAAACAATAAAACCATTTTCAATGATATTTGTTTGTATTTATTCCGGATTATAGATAAACAGCGTATAAGTATAACGAATAAGTTTTGGACTCAATGAAACGTGGGTGTGGTACATAGAGAATTTAAATTGCATTCTCTGTTTCAGGAAACAGAAACATATGGGAGTTTGGTTGGGCTTATGGTGTAGGGTGGGGTGTAGCCATCTTCCTCTTCAGCGGCGTAGTGTTGCTCATGTGCGACAAGGAGAGCGAAGAGATCTACTACAAAGAGCGGAAAATCGTACATGATAACGATTCGCGTGCCTAGTGGCCACATAGTCTGCCCGATGTTGTCCTCTGATCGTAAGGGTTGGCGACAGGTCACTCCTCTCCGAGCGAATGCTGACGTGAATGAGGTATTCCTTTAGATTGACGCCGCCAGATTCTTGTTCCTTGTTCCAAAAAGAAGAAACCACCAAAACTTAGCAGGAACGAACCTGTGTCGTCAATTTTCAGGAGTCGGCGTGAATGTTGCTTGCCTGAAATTGGATGTTAAACTGGTCAGTTTGATATGGAGACCATTTTTAGTTATATTCTGGATTTAATGTACAAAATAGATTTTGTAGGATTGTATTTATATTGACTTTTTGCTTTATTTTTGTATTTATTTATCTATACATAAGTAGTTTAGGTATTTTGGGAACGGTTTAAGAGGTTACGCTCAGTCTGGACGTGAATGCAATAGGCAACCCACTGTACAGTAAATGTGGATAACCAACACGACAGTTGGTGATGATTAACACGAAAAAACTACGACATGCACTTATTATTTTTTTCCTTAATTATATTATATACACAGTTAAGGATTAAAAATTAAAACAAACATAACATTTGATCAGTCTTGCAATATTTTGAACATAAAGTAAAAAAAAACTAAAATAACTCCTTTGGAACAGATGCTAGCTATGCACTGATAAAAAAGAAGAGAAGCGCATGTTGATACATTTTTTTATGGAAACTGTTGTGGATGAAATGGAAACTACAAAAATAACTTCTTTTGAATAATCAAGTGTGTTTAAAAGGTACTTTTAAAATATTTTTTGTTGATAATCTGTACTCGTTTACCGACCATTGTCAGTGTTGAGTTAAGGTTTCTTAATCGCTTCCACTTCCTTCTGTATCTCGCAAGTTATTTGGTCCTTCTCCAGTCAAGTTCCACTTCCCTAAGATACTTCTCGTGGTCTACCCCTTATGTTCTGTTCAATTTTTTTTACATACATGTCTTATCCTTCTACAGAATTTACCCCCCCCCCATATCTTCCTAATGACCTTGTTTGATATTCGGTACCTTAGAGTTAGTCCTATAATTCTTCTCAATACTATTGTCTCACAGGCCCTCTGATGTTCATTTAGCTTCCACATTTCGATGTCATATATCAAAGTTGGGATGCATACTGTATTATGTACTCTAATCTTAGTCTCTGTTTTCATTTCTTTTTTGTTAAATACGTTTTTAATTAGCAAATAATATAATCTGGTGTTGGTTTTTTATCTTTCTTCTCTTTCCTTTTTCGGCTATAGTTGTTCCTAAGTATTTTAATAGTTTAACGTGTTTAGCTCTGTGTTTTCCTATCTAGTTCCTATGTTCTTCTGTTTTGTCGATAGCAGCATTATTTTTGTCTTACTTTGGTTTATTGCCAGTTGACTTTTGCCCAGCTACTCATACCATAAATTTAAATTATTCTGTAGGTCTTTTTCACTTTTGGAAAGCAGTTTGAAACAGATAGTGACCTAGTGTTCCTCCCTGTCTCACTCCAGATGCAATTGTGAACCGTTGGGAAATATTTATAAACCAAAGGTATATGGTTTCGTCTGTCTCTATTCTCTCTCAGTTATTTGCTGTAATAGAAATATCGCCTCATGTACTCCTTTGCCTGGCCTAAATCTATTCTGTGCCTCATCCAGGTCCCTCTCGATCTTTGCTTTTAACTTTTCCGTTAATATACTGGCATGTATCTTTTCAGTTATATATCACTAATTGTGAGTCCGCCGGAATGTTATTCACTAACTGAAATAAAATTGCTTTCCGTTTTTCCCTTATATTTTATCATTTCATTGGTTATTTCGTCATGGCGTTTTCGCCATATTTGCCTTCTTTATTGCTCTGTCCTCAATTCTTACATCTTTATTATTAAATTAAATTATTTCAACATAAACAAATGAAAGTTACTAAGTTTAAATAAATCACTAGCCAAGTGGATTACGAAATTAATTCAGAGTCATTGAAGATCATGATTTCCAAGATTCCCTTGAATAATGTTTAGATTAAAAATATTTTGTTTTTCAGCCATATTCTATTAATGTGTACAAAATTAACTAACAAAACGTTCTAAATACGACAGGGCGTAACCACTTAACTGGAAATATTTTATTCCTATCGCAACACCACCAGAGTCTTATTGATTACAACAAAAATTCGGCTGTAGGATGAAGGTTGGTGATTGAAAAGATCTCTGAAGCCAAAATCAAACCTGACGATATATTTAAGTAAGGTTTTTTTTTTGTTGTTGTTTGTTATATTTATTGCGTAAAAAATTTGTGGTCAAACTGATTAGAACTTTTTTCTTTTCGAAATTTTGAGTTGCTTGAGGGTATTAACAGTACGACAAATATACGTGTCGTGTATGCCCTTCAGCCTTTTTGTGTAGTGTTACCATTTTTTTACGGTGCATCAGCTTCCCGATTACCTGACAGTTTTTACTTCGAAGACGTTTTTACGAACAATCGACTTTAGTTTGGTTATTTCTCTTCAGTTGAGGGTAATGGGCAGCTGACACGCCCAATTGAATGAGTGATGTGAGTCTGAGAGGCAACCCGGGCAGGCTAGATGCGTGGCATTTTACGACATAAGACTTTAATAGTTTCAGTTGACGATATGGATGTTTTCTCGGTCAAGACGTTGACTTACATCAAGATCTTTTGATATAATAGTTGATGATTAGTAATAAAAGATTTACAATTTATTAATAAACCGATACATCTTTAAACTCGAAGAGATTACCACTAAACAGATCACTTTAATTAATTTCTCCAAGCACTAACCATGTTAGCATCATCAGATGATGATGAAGTTATCAATCAGGAGATGAATAAAGTTATATATCGGTGAATTAAGTGTTGTTATTATTGTCATCATTGATTTTCTTGGGCACTTTCTGATTGCATTATCTCCTGATGATGCTAACATGGTTGGCGAAACCCGCGTCGAGATGTTAAATATAGTGATTTGGGGTTTTTGTCTAATATATTCGAGTTTAAATTGATACATCTTTGATAACACAATTTCTTGAAGATGTCTCGGCTAGAAGATGTTCATTATTGAAAGATGCGGTACTGTAACAGCTTGGACACAATTTTCTTCAGATAGTCACCATTATCATTGCTTGACGTGTAAATAAGTCATAACTAAACCAAAATTTGTATGTATGTCCAAATTATAGTGTAGGCCAATGTTCATTGTCGTGACCTCAACCACCTTTCACCAGGTTAATAGCCATATATAAAAATCGTGTCCACTGTTAAAAGCCTTTATCTGGAATTTTCTAGATTATAAGTTAATAGTAAGGAAAAAAAATGGATATATGTATATCATTATGAACACATAAATATTTGCCAGAAAAGTCGAATAATTCTCCAATTAAATTTCAAAATACTTACGTTGCGTATCTTTAAGGGTAGGTTATTACTTAACGTATATAAATACTTGTAAGTAGGTAACTATAAGGAATTTTGTTTCGTCTACCGGAGTATGTTGACGAAATTAAGGGGCATTTTTTTATTAGGGTAAGTTTTGTTTTTGTATTTTTCTAAAAATCAAAATGACACTCGGGTCTTTTCTGAGAATAATGTCGAACATACGTTGAATAATATAACATGCGTCTCACCGAGAACAGGACTTAAAAAAAACTCAAATATTTATTTTTTCGACAAAAATTATTATTTTTATTCAAAATCGTCTCCATGCGCGTCAATACAACGTTTTGTGCTCGGCTAAAGATATGTCCTTCAGGATGAAGGCCTTTTGAACGGCTTCCATGTCGGCATAACGCTATCCTTTCAACGACAAATGAAAGTTTTTCGATGAGGAAGAAGTCACAGAGAGCCAAATAAGGCGAGTAGGTGAATGATGGACGGTATTGTTACCGCACACAACGAATACGCAACAACAGTCGCTTCATAACACCAAGTTTTACCAGGTGGAACGAACAAATCAACATTGTTTTGGTTTTTTATTTCTCGAAACTGCTGTTCTTCAGATTTGGCTAACTCTTGTGCTTCCATTCGACTCTTTGACGCATGGTTTCTGGATCATATTGAAAACACCAGGTCCCATCACCCGTAGCAATGCTCGTGTTCGTCCTTTTTCGACTTTTTAATCAAGTCCTTGCAATATCGAATTCGGAGCAATTTTTGGTCGTCACTCAATTTGTATGGAATACAGCGTGCATAAACATTTCCAAAACAAGTCCCAAAAATCGATCAAAATGCGATTAATTGAATCTTTCGACATGTTCAATTCCATTTCCATGTATCGCCATGAAGATATTGGCAGATTTTTTATAAATTCACACATAATTTCAATATTATTTTGAGTAACCACCGAGTTTTTCGGACCAGGAGGTTCGTCGTCCTGGATGTCCCCAAGAACATTTTTGTATCGTTTAAACCACTCGTGGATTCTGCCACGGGATAAACAATCTTCACCATATACTTGTTTCGTTAACTGAAACGTTTTGGTAAATGGTTTACTAAGTTTAAAACAAAACTTAACTTCGATCTTTGTTCGATGTTCATTTATCGACCGATGGTATAAACACACTGACACTTTAATAGCGATAACTTGGCTTCTAATGATCCGAATGTCATGAAATTTTGTCAGAATAACAGCGAAGGATGCACCTTTCTAACGCTTAACGCCCGGTGAAAAGATGGCGCCACTAGAAATAGCCATTTTTAAAAAGTCCTGTTTTCCGTGAAACGAGCTCTGTACAGTAGTTTGGTGTAGGGTCGTCTAGAACTGGGGCAAGTTAATTGGCCCATATATGAGATTTGACTAAACACCAAATCATTGTTAAAACTTTTCAACGCTCGTTTCGCTAACTATATTACAATCATCAGATGATTCAATCCTGATTATGCTAACATGGTAAGCGAAACGCGCGTCGCGAAGATTATTAAAGATATTTGGTGTTTGGTGGTAAATCTCTTCAGGTTTAGTGTTTCACATAGAACGTTTCAATAAAAAAAATGAGGTGTGTAGTTGTAAAAATCATATTCTTCATCATAATTCTCAGTCACAAAAATTGATCAACCATTTGTATCGATACAATGCAACAAATAACTATTTTTTTTACAAAAAGTGGAGACCGTGAGTTTTGAAACTACACACCTCATATCAGAACAGTAATTACAAATATCTAAAGAGTCAATGTTCCTGATTGGCCATTTTCTCCACATTTCAACGTATGAAGAGACATCTCTTGACAAATATACAATATAAAATAAGATATTTTAAATATTTCTCTCCTTGAAATAAAACGTTTCAAATTATAACTTGACGACAATGTTGTGATATTATGAATTGATTCAAATAGCATATAGTTTTGTCATAGATAGTTAAAGAGAGCATATCCATCGTTCAAAAAAATTTTGTACTGAGTTCGTCGAAAAAAGTCGTTTTCATCTAGTCGTTGATTTCATTTTTTTTGTGACGTAATGCAGCTATTTTTCGTAATTCTTAACCGGACCAAAATGTTTCTTTATATTAAAAAAAACACGTTTTTTACCGTTATTTTTTTGTAAGAAGACAAAACTGTAAAAAAATAGCAGGTCATACTATACTATGCATATAAGGAAAAAACGTAGTATTGTGATATAATAGCTTATGTATATAATATTATTAAATGTACACGCCTGTAAACTCCTTCGTGTTATATCCGGCACCAAAGGTTTGTATCTTTGGATTAACGACCTTTAGTTTTTTTTTTGTTGTATTGTTTTTAATCATAAGTCCCCCCTGTATATTTATTTATTTATTTAATGTACCACAATGCATACATTAAGTTCAACTGTAACATATTTATTTAACCGCGTAAACAAAACAAAACAGCTTGTATTTAATTTTGAACTATGTAAAAATTGTTTATTTTCCTTCTAAAGTTTTGTATTTTTTCATTCGCGACAACAAAATATATCGTAATATTTCTATTTATCCATGTTTTATTTATAAACCCTTTTTTTTATTTTTTTACGAATATTTCACGTGCTGTTAGTAAAAATCATGTTTAATACTATTTTTTAGTATCATTCTGATGCCACAAACCCAACTATAGACTCCCACCGGTTTGTCTCCATCCGTAAGCAAACACAAACTAAACGAAAACCCAACGAGTTATATGATATCTACATCTATGTCTGGGAATAAAAATTTAGTTATGTTGTTTATAAGTAGTGCCATCTGTCTACGAGTAACTATAAATAAGTGCAATTTTTTTCTGTGGCGCCATTTATTTGGTGATAGCTAAACCATATGCGATTCCTAGCCTTGCGCCATCTGTTTGCTAAAAGCTAAACAATTAGAACACATGCAATAAAAAAAAACTGTAGACCTTACAACAAAGTTTAGCAAACTATCGATACCAAAAACAGTTTTTGCTGCCATCCTTTAACATTAGCAACATGTTCCCGAATATTCCGAATAAATGTTGCCTATAGTTAATAAATAATTTACTCATAAAAAAATAACATCATTACAATTATTAAGCACGATAATTTAGAACTCTTAACTTATTCATTAACGAAAATTATTTTCAGTTTAATAGTATTTTTTTACAAACAAAAGGATTGTCTAGCAATGGGTTCCCCACTAAGCCCATTGTTCTGAGAACTGTTGATGTCAAATCTGGAAAATAATCTTTTAAAAACGGATAAAGCAAAATATAGATTGTTTTGGTTAAGACATATAGAGGACATTTTGGTTTATTATACTGGTAACGACAGACAAATAGAAGAACATTAAAGCATTTAAATATAATCAATCCAAAAATAAAATTTACACTTTAAAAAGAACAAAATCAAGCCATAGATTTTCTGGATCTTCCAATATCCAAACAAAATAACACACTAGAATTAAATATCTATAGAAAATCCACATACTCAGATACACGGGCGTAGCCAGGATTTAGTTTGTGGGCGGGGATGTTAGTTTGAAGTAAATAAAACAACAAAAATATACTTACATGAAATGAAAAGACAAGAGATGGCGTTACTGTGCGTAACGTCCCCTAGTTCGGATATATATTCAATTCAAATGTAATAATTTAACTCTCTTGGGGGGGGGGGGGGGGTGGTTGAACCCCCCAAAACCCTCCCCTTGGCTACGCCCGTGCTCAGATATAACAATTACAAAACAATCAATCCACCCCATTCGAGCTTTCACAGTTTTATTATCAGAAAATAATAGAAAAATAAAACTAATAGCATAAAATAACGGTTTCAATGAAGAGGAAATTAATTACTTAATAAATAAAAAAACGGAAACAATAGCTCGTTCTTTAAGGAAACATAATTTGCAAATAGTGTTTAAAACCCCTCCTAAAAAAACCCCTGTTTAAACCCCTAAAAAATCTGGAGCTTATATATGTTAAGTTGCAAGGAGTGCAGTGCTGCTATGGATAAACAGCTGTAATACTTTAGTTTCCATAATTCTAGTAGTAAACATAGTTTTACGAAACTGTAGTCATACAAAGCTAAAAATAAAAATGATAGATAACAGAGTAAAAAAAAGTTTTAATCGGTTTAAAAATTAGGAATCTATTGCGTGGCGCTATCTGTTTCATGGTACCTAAACTAATAATTATTCCGAGTGTGGCGCCATCTATATGGGGGTAGCTAAACAATAAGTTTTTCGTATCTTGGCATCTGATCAAATTTGTAAGCATGTATTAAAGATAAATTGTATGCTATTTTTTTTGTTTACTGTTTTTGTAAGCACAGTAGGCATTTTAACAGTTAATTTATCACAGTTGTATGGAAGGTCAAGACTATCCATGGGCTATGCTCTATAGAGCAGTGTTTGAATGAAATTGTCAAACTTGACAATAACAATCCTTGTTGCCATAAAAACGCGATTTACTTTTATCTGATAAAAATTATTCAAGGTTAGCTATTTATTGCTGCCCCCTCGTACATAGTAGTTCGTTTTAGTTTTTTGGTATTTATATAAATACCTCAAGAAGTCTGTTTTTTCTGCGAATTTTTAAATGGTCATTTCATGTAAATATGTTTAGTAGTTTTAGAATGTAGGCGAGTGTTGTAATTGCGATACGTGTAAAGAAAAGACAAAACAGTCCAATTTAAGGTAATTATTATTGTAATTCATCTAACAATCATATACATATACTGCAGTAATAAAAAACCAATATACAATATATTTTATTTTGCTTTGTAAAATGTGCCTTTTTAAAAACAAACGAAAAAAGTAATTCAAGCATATATTCCATCAATTACAGGAGGAGGGGTAAAAATACATCATAACACCCCCCATCCACCTAAAAATATATACAAAGTTACAATACGCTACTTCCTAAAAACATAATCATTAAATAACGTCGAATAAGTTTATACTTTAACATAAAGTATATTTACAAAGTTTAAAAGGTCAACTTTCGGTGAACAGCATTTTTTTCCTTCCCTCAATTCAAACTCGTACTATCAAAGTAAAGAACGAAAGTCTTTTTATTAACAATGCCGTAATAATCTAAAAAAAATCAGTTATGTATCTACAACTAGTTAAATAATATAAAAATATAGCCATCTTAAGGTTTAAAGATTACAGCGTCTAGAAAATACTTAGTTTCATTAAAAATAGACAAAGGAGTCGGGATTTCAAGACGAAGGGGGATCCAACGATTTAATCTGAAACTACACCACCAGCCTTGGATCATATGTGTATGGGAACGTGAAGCAACAACTGAGCCCTGTCGGAGAACACTTCGTCGCACATTTCGCACTTAAAGAAACTGGTCGTGCTACTGGCATGTCGCATGGACAACTCGGCCAGTTCGTGGAGGGCACTCGGGTCCATAATCTCCTGTTTGATATTGATAACGTTGGGATTCCTCTCGCTGACTGAATTCTTGACTTGATCGTTCACGGAAAATTCTTGAACTTGATCGTCTTCTGTGATGTGGTGCTCGGCTAAACGGAGAAAGAGTTGACAAGAACGTTCTTTATCGCATTAATTTCGTTAACGTACTGTGCAGGCTGTATTGTTCCTCCTTTATGTAAACTGACGCGGGTTGCATGTCTGGTAAAATTGATTCCGGTTCGTTTTGGCTTTCACTGTTACGTTTGACCTTGGATATGATCATGCCTTCTTTAATTAACCTAACTTTACTTCCTAAAAATGAATGTTGTGTCATTGGTGTTCTTCGAAAAAAACGCTATAATAGTAATCTGAGAAGTTCTTGATTAACAGTCTAATTTCTGTGTAATATTAACGCAAACATTTGGGCCAAACAATGACCTTAAAACTACAATGTTATTATTAACGGCTATACTCACGAGGGAGGAACAGGAATTCAGGAAAAATCTTCACACCACAGACGCAACGTTCAATGTTAGACAGATAGTTGAAAATTACTTTGAATACAACAAACCTGCTTACTTATTCTTAGCAGATTTTAAGTTGGCTTTTAACAGAGTTGAAGTAATGATATTCTGAAACTTTTGAAAGACCTCAAAACATAAATGAAAACTAATAGAAAGAGGAAGAGACGGTGCTTCTTACTGGCGAGTACCAATGTGGCTTTAGGCAAGGTAGAAATATAATAGACCAAGTCTTCACGTTCCGAGAAATACAGGCGATTAGTGATAACCTGTGTATATAATTCAAACAATACGATTATTTATAAAAAAACAATAAGCTTTAAGAAAACTAGTGATTTTCTGTTGTTAATCTTGTATAATTTTTGAGGTGGTCCAGATATCAAACCGTCAGGGTTACCAGCACTTTGAGGGTCAAAAATAGTAGAATAGTGACTTATCTTTCACAGAAATAGTGACTTTTTCGTCTAAATAGTGACAAAACAGTAACATTTTCCAGACCAATTTAGGAATTTTGTGAAAGCTAGTCGTATTTTTTTTCCATGAGACATTTGTAAAATATGGGAAGTAAATGAAGGACAAAACAAATGCTAAGCATGAGAAATCTACAAAGAACCAAAGAGGTTCGCTCTAGCACTGTCATTTCGTGGCCTGCCAATATTGCACCAGTTGCAGATTCAATGAAAACTGTTTCAAGATGATGAATCAACTACTCCATTAGATTTTTCAGACCAATACCTAATCCTGATGAATTGCAGTTCTTTGACCTTTTTGTTGTTGTCTGTCTCATCAAAACACAAGGTAAAACTAAGTGCTATATAAGTGGATATCTTGTAACACTTCATCATAAAAAAGGGACCTAAGGCATCAGTAATTAAATACGTCACTTTGGCTCTTCCTAAAGACATATCTTTGGCCACATTGCTATCATTAAACATACTCTGAAATAAAGGGACCACATTATCTCACGAGTTACACGAGAAAGCCGACTGGACGCACTTCATAGCCCATTGGACTTTGTCTCCAGCGCAATATCTTTAAAAAATGAGAATTATTAACCGCCACACCTGGTAGTTGAGGTCCTAGAGATAATTTTCGGTTCCCGAAATATAACATTTCAATGATGAAAGAGACTAGTTAAAAAAACCTCCTCTAGATTAAAGCTGGCCTGTAGACATGTAAATTGTGCAGAGGTCAAAATTTTAGCACAAAACTTTAACTGAGAACTTCTCAGAGTACTTTCATATCAACAATACAGTACCAGGTCCAATAATATTCCTCGATCCCCTGGTACTATTCCGCCTTGTCCTCACTTCCACAATCCCAACAGGAACCGGTACGCTCTCCGTTTCTACGGTCTGTTCGGCAGCCACCTCCGGAGCCTGTTCCACGATCTAAACATAAATAGAACAACGTGAATCTCGACAGAGCGCACAAAAACTCAACCAACCTCTTCTGCGATGATATTTCCGTTGGTAGCTGCTTCTTCCCCGGCCTCCTTGAGCAAGTTTTCCACCGCCTGAGTGGTCTGGTCATCAGAAGGGAAGGTGGCGAGCGGGAATTTTTCCGGATTCAGCACATGGTAACTGACGTTTTTGGTTCTAGGCCTTATCCTCTCACCTGTAGAGAAACCTGATGAAGAAAACCTCCTTAAGTGCCAGTTACTAGTAGAATCAAAGGAAGTTGCCATGCTAATTTATATGAGAATGTACTTTTATTTAATTAATCATTATTGTTTAATTATTTAAAATATTTAAATAGAAAACTATCTAAATAAATCAATATTTAAATAGATTAAAATATTTATTTGCAAGCACAGAAGATAAAAAAATTCCAGCAGGATAATTCACCACATTACAAATGTGCTCAAACTTCGAGCAAGATTGGACCACAAAGAACTGAGGCTAAGGAGTGATCAACAAAATATTCGCAACAAAATACTTAGTTTTTAAAAAGTGTTCAATACTTTTGGACGTGGCTTTATATCGATTGAACTTGTCCTTTTGCCATTCTGTAGTCCAGGACAACTTGCGATGAGCGAACGCTAAGCCGGTTGTTTTGTAATAACTGGTAAGCCATGGTTTTTTAATTAGATCCCTTTGAATCCACTGAGTTTTTCTGAGCAGACGTTGGACATTACGGACATTCGTTTGGACGCTTGCTTCCTACATGTTGGCGCGCACAGATAGGACAGAACTTGAAGCGATTCTTAAAATTAGCGACTTTTCTAGCTTTGTAATTGCTTGCGGTCGTCCAGAACTCTTCTTTTTGCCATTGCTAAAATGGTCGACTACTGAGGCACTACATGAAATTTTCCTGGCAATCTCGCGATAGGAAAATCCCTCTTCTTTCAATGCAAGAATTCTTCCTTTTTCTTGCTCGCTAAGTTTTGCACCACGACCCATAATTAAAATTACATTCAAAAACCCTTATGTACCCTTCAATAACTGGATTATCGGTGTAGAAAGTAATACAAACGCGCACTAAAACGTACTAAAGTTAAAGATAAATAATCTCCCTTTATCTTTTTGTAGAAGACACGATGAATTAAGTCAACAATAACAAGCTATTACTAGAAAAATATTTACTTTACATGAATTAAGAGTTGACGCAGAATCCATTTATGGTTTCGAATGAGGATAACACCAAATATATATATATATATATATATATATATATATATATATATATATATATATATATATATATATATATATATAAATATATATATATAAATATATATATATAAATATATATATATAAATATATATATATATATATATATATATATATATATATATATATATATATATATATATATATATATATATATATATATATATATATATATAAGTTAAAGATTTGTAGAACAAAAAATATATGCTATACACCTTTTTATAGGAAAATGTATTTAATTTTCTTACCAGTGGCAGATTTGACCTCCGTCGGTTGTGTTCGAGTGATCAGGGTTCTGGTTCTGTGTCGTATCCGCCCATCTTCGCCAGTTTCAACCGGTACTCTCGTCTTCTGGGTGTGAATCATCTTGGGGCGGGACGGTACGGACACGGCGTCATTTTTTCCTTTTTTTGGCTTCGTTTTGGACGTGGGTGATTTGGGTAACGTGATGCTTTCCAGGCTTTCTACCGGCCCACTGTTGTTATAGATGTCTGACATTGTTTCACTGATACTGTCAAAATAACAATAAGAGAAGATTTAAGTAATGTCTGTATGATTGTGGCGTGTTCATATATTTTTTTCTTTTTTTGGGTTTTTCGCCACGATCTAAAACTCAAAAAATTAAAAAATATCTGTTCTTATGTAAATAAAAGTTTGTATTTGTTTTCAAAAAAAGAATCACAGAAATTTGTCTCCGTTGTTTACCCAGTGATTTTTTATTTACATATATTTTTGATATTTTTTCAGTTTTAGATCGTGGCGAAAAACCCAAAAAAAGAAAAAAATATAGAGGGAGATTTAGCCGGATCTTAAACTGAACCAGACAAATTTCTCGATTTTTATTTCATATTGAAGTTTTGAAAATAATGTAATTCAAACGGCCCCCTGGATGGCCTTATAATAAGACAAAAACCAAGATTCCTACCTGGTTTTCGGAGAACTAGACGGTTTTCTGGAGAAAACCCTCCTAGACCTCTTCCGCCTCTCCCTCTCCTCTTCCGAATCCGTCGTATTGGGATTTTGCGCGTTCAACTGATCGTTCATGTATAATTCTTCACCCTGGGAAGCGGACATGAGCTCCAGCTCATGCGGCTTCAACTTTCTCCTACAATTCCTCGAGAGATGCGTTAAAAATAATGTCGAGGTCGTAGTCAATAACTCACCTTCGTTTGTATTTTCTAGGGCCCACTTGAGGTTGACGTTTCATCGCGGTGTTCATGTCGCAGTGATGAATCAGATGAAGGATAAGGTCTTGAGATGTAGCGAACATGTCCGAACAGACGGCGCAACAGTAGGGCGTCATGCTGTGGGAATATTTCGGGTCGGGACCTGAATGGTGAGATCTGAAAAATACACAAACTTGCAAGGGGGGAAAGAGAAACATTATAGCTTGATGTACCTTATGTGTTCTCGGAGAACTACTCTTTGATTGAACGCTCTGGGACACACCGCACAAGCATAAGGCTTCTCGCCGGTGTGTATTCTCTCGTGTTTTCTCAGCGTGCCTCCATCGGCAAAAGCCTTCCAACAAAAACGACAACCGTACGGTCTCTCACCTAAAATACAAATAAAACTAATTATGCTGCTCTGTATATCAAATGCACAAATTCAAAGCCCTTATAAGTCCGTTTCAAATAAAGAAACATAAATAGTAGACTATGCAGATGAACTAAACTTATTAACACGATTGAAAAAATTATTGAGCGAAACAAATTATGAAATAAAGATGAAAGCCAAAAGAGGTGGTCTGGAAATGAATATAGACAAAATAAAGGCAATGTAAAAAGAATCAATTCCAGGATAATCGACGATGAACATATTGAATTTTCGTATCTGGAAAGCAAACTTGATGAAAACATCACAGTTACATATTCCCTGTATTCTCTCCTAAGATCTAAAATGATACAGAGAAACACGAACTTTAGGCCCCTTTCACACTATCCACTCCACGCCAAGTACACAGGAGTAGATGGGGATTTACACACCTATCCACGCCACGCCACACCAAACAATTATACTCAGCCACAAGGGTTCCACTTGAGATCAAAAGCAGGTAGGCGCCACATGCACGCAACACCCATCCACGCCACACTACCTCTTGTCAACAGTAGGCCTGAAAGAACCAATGGGCTCTTTCATACTCTGCCACGCCCCATCCACTCCACAACCCAAAATTCTCTTTTTTTCCTGCGCCTTCTTAACCTTCGAAGGACAATTAAACTCATGCCAGCCAACTGTTCAGTCGAATAGTCCATTACGATGGCAAAAACAGACTGAACAGAAATGTCTGAAATGTGAAAATGATAAGTGTGAAATGACGAGTGGTGTAGCGTGGCGTGGACAAGTGTGAAAGGGACCAATATGTTGACATGTGGTGTGGAGTGGGATCCACACCACTTAGAATCTATAATATTCATTCGGCCAGTAGTCACTTATGGCTGCGAGACGTGGTGAGAATGCCGGACAACCGAGTAACAAGGAAAAAGAAAAAGAGCTGTTCTAAATCAATAAAGCTGGAAGGGAATATTGAAGATCAAGACTCATTGGCAGGCTATAGCACTGCAGGAAGAAGAAGAATAATGACAATGTGATTTAGCACAGAAAGGGATAATTCATTCATATTGTAAAGATCAATGATAATGGGGCTACAAAATTAATTATACTACCCTGAAGGAATCTGGTATAATACATAAGACATGCAAAACTACACAAATTCGAGTACGATGTTGCCGAGAATGGCGAGCATCGAAGTTGCGTCCCTTCGTAAATTATCTAAATATAAAATAAACAGATACACTAAATGAAACAGTCAGAAATCGTACGAAATATTTTTATTTTCTGTTTTAGAACGAAAATTAGTCTAAGTGCACTTTTATTAATCTTAAACTTAAAATTGCTAATTGAAAAGATCGCGGAGCTAAAATAAGTTTATAGTCAAAAATGGCTATTCTCTGTATATTCTCCCTTAAGCTCAATATATTTTTTTCCAGCGGTTCTCCAATTCATTTATTCCATCTCTGAAATGATTTTCTGGAAGTCCTTCAAAATACTAATCTACAACTGCTATAACTTCTTCATTTGATGAAAAACGCTTGCCACGTAGGAATATTTTTAGGTTTGGGAACAAATGGATGTCAGAGGGGGTCAGACCTGGAGAATATGGTGGTGCTCCGTACACCCATTCGTTGAAATGTTCATGGCATTAGCAGTTTCACTTAAAGTCAATTGTCTGTCATCTATAACCATATCATGTATAGAATGAATTATTTGTTCAGTAGTTGCACTTATTGGACTTTCAGAACGAGGATCATCTTCCACGCTTGTATGACCTCGTTGAAACTCACCTACCCACATACAAACCATTGTTTTTAAAGGAGCAAACTGCCCTACTACATTTACCATTTCACTATGAATTTCCATTGCCTGCAAACCTTTTTTTACAGAGAATTGAATCACTGCATGATTTTTATTATTTTCCATTTTAAAAAATAACACTGATATGTTTATTTTAAGCTACTGTTCTTGTACAGCATATGTATGTATATCATTGTATCGTACACATATGGTCACATGAAGGAGGAAGCTTCAAGAGGTAGTAGATTATATAATTCTTTTGCTGCTCTATAGGTGTCGCTCCGCGAACTTTTCATTTAGCCTAGTATTTGAATATATTTGCAACCCCCCCCCCCCCTTTGAATCAAAGCACGCGCCCTACTTGCCTCACTCTAGGTATGCCAATGCGAAAAGTTGGCTAGAATTTGTTGAAATTTGAAAGAGAGAAGTCTATGTTCCAAAACAAAGAACTTATCATGATTTAAAAAAAAGTTTTCTGTGGAAAACATTCACAGGCAATGACAAATAAGAAAAAACATGGAATCAAGAAGCAGAAAGAAAGGGAGTCCATAGATTCGCGAATATTCGTAGGGTCAAGAGTTCATACAGTAGAAGACCATCTAAAAGACGACTAGATATCTATCTAACAACAGAAACCGATTAAGAGTGACGGATAATTTTAAAATTAAAGTCGCATTGACATCTGAGGGTATTTAGCGACAAAAAACGAAGTAATACTCAATAATAAGACAAAACAGATATAAGATTAAGATTAAAGAGTAGAATATAGCGTCAGATTGCTGCGTAAATAATTGTAATAAATGGTAAATAAATAAAATGAAAAATAAATTTATGATAATGAAATGAATACCAATATACTAATAAAATTGTAAATTGGTAAGGTAATTGGAAAGGAATTTTCCCACAATAAGAGGGCATAACATGCATTTGCTGATATATCACAGTCCAATTACTTAGTTTTTTTGTGAGCAAATGAATATTGTAAGAGTTTAGTTGTGGCTGATTTGGAGTACTAAAGAGATTGTTTTCTTTTGTCAACAAACTATATAAAACAAAATTTATAAAAAAAGTTCTACCTGTGTGTATTCTAATATGAATCTGCTGCGAACTTCTTGAACCAAAAGTTTTTCCGCATTCCCGACAAGGAAACTGACGCCCTGACACGCTACTGTGACTGTGTCGATGGTTCATCAGGGTTCTTCCATCAGGAAAATCTTCACCACATACGTCACACGACACTACCTTATTCCTATGAAATAATCACATCAATATATTTATTAATTTTAACCAGTATCATTAAAATATAAAAAAGAAATCTGAACTAATTTACTAAAGGTAAATTTCCAGTCTAGCACTGAAAAAACACAATGAATTATCTTTTATAGTACACTATCAATCAGCCAATGTCCATTCGCTACAAGATCAAGGCCTCTTTAGCTGAGCTTTCAACTCCTCATTCAGGTTCAAAATACTTGATGATGTCATCAGTCCATCATGTTTTCGGTCTTCTTCGTGGATGCTTATGATCAAACAGTATCCACTCCAGAATCACTACAGGCGAGTTCACCTGTCGCCACGTTGCCTTGCTATATAGCCTGCCCATTTCAATTCCTCAACTCTTCCAATGATGTCACCTACTTTTGTTTATTCACTGATTCATGTGCAGAGCTTTCTGTCCCATCTTGTAATGTCAAGTATATATCTTTGCATTCCCATCTGTGGTACACGAAGTTTTTGAACTGATTGCGATGTGAGTATCCAGATTTCACGTCCATATATATCAATTCCGCTCCGTCCGCCATCAGCTTCAGAAATGAAGCATCAGAATTTTTTTCAACAAAAGATCACACAACCAGATTCGGTCCAGCAGATCCCGCCCGCTCACTAAATTCGTCATGGGTAAAAGTGGTCGATTTGCTAATATTTAAGTGGCTATAATAGCCATTATTTATCTCGAAATAAATGATTAAACAACGGCTAGAACGATGTGAGGTCAAAAATTACAAATCAGACATAGATTTTTTTGTTTGCCAGCGTTAAAACAGTAAGTAAACCCCCCTCTCCTTAAACTGAACCAATCCTATCACTTTATGAGTTCAACCATGTACTCACCTATGAGAAATCATATGACGCTTGAGCCTGGCTTTATTATGGAACGTCTTGGAACATTTTGTACAACCGAAACTTTTTTCCTGAAAAGAAAACATCTCAAACCTCAAAACACCTCGTTCAGAGCACGTCCTACCTTTGAATGCTCCCAGGAATGTTTCAACAGAGTTCTGTTATCCTTGCAGGTCCTTCCGCAAAGGGCACAAGTGTGAGGAGGCAAATTTTTGTGAGTAGCTTGCACGTGGGTCGCAAGCGCAGTCTCGTCCAAGCAAATTTCCCCGCAGATCATACACCGATGCTCGGACCCTCGTGCGTGGATTTCAGCGTGAGCCAGAAGATCCAGAGCTTCCTGGAAACACTCGCCGCAAACGTTGCAAATATGACCAAAATCGTGCTCATTGACGAACTCCTCTTTGATGTGGATCCTTTGGTGTCGCTTGAGATTGTCCTGTCGATGAAAGGAAAGACCGCACGTGGGACAGTAGAACGTTCCGTATTTGGTTTCTTCCGAATCGGAATAGTCTTCGTCTTCATCGTCATCGATATCTTCAATTTCTCCGTGTTTCGTTCTTGCGTGTTCCTACAACAGTCAACAGAATACATGCTAGTTAACTTTCTCACCAAACTTACATAATGATCAATTCTGTCTTTAGTTAAATCCATTTAAACATATTTTGAGTTTTTATAACAAGAAATGACTTCACGTCAACGTCATTTTAATGTAAAAGGTGAGAAAGTGAAAATAACCACCAACCTGCATCAAAGCGACGTCCCAGAACATTTCTCCGCATTTTTGGCACTCAAAGGGACTGTCCCCTCCGTGAATCCTCGCGTGCGATGCCAGAGCCTTCTCCCTGGCGAATCCAACACCGCAGTGCTGACAAACAAACGGTTTCTTTGGATCTGTAACTGGATATCTGATCTCCTCTTGCGTACTTGAACTGAGATACTCAATCTTCGTGTCGATTTCACCAATAAGCTTGTCATCCGTCGATTCTAATCAGTTTATATTAAAATCGGTCGAAAATATATGTGAATATACAGTGTGTAAGGGAAAGTACTAAATTTATCCAACAATTCTTTGCATTATTTTAAACAAACAAGTTCCTTACAAGAAAGGTCAAAAACCTAAGGGATCTTCGGGAAAAAAAATATTGAATAAATCACCAATCGAAAAGCTCTGTTAAGAATTAAGATTTGTAGAAAAAAATACAAATAAACTAATGAACATTTCTTTTATTAAGAATCTTGCCCTATATAAGGCCTGAAGGATGTGGCAACGTCGCATTATAGCCATGACAAGAATTGTTATTTCAAAATTGTGGCATCAATCCAAAAAATATTCTGTACGCGAATATCAGGATATGCTCTCTATTTACGGGAACATCTCCAAAATTCCGAAAGAATTAGGCGTATTTATAGGCAACCATACCGCGAATGGCCGCTTCCAGATCGGCATTTGTTTAGGTTTTCCAAAGACTTTTTAAAAGAATTTTTACCTCTTGTTGAAGATTCTACCAGAGGCACTACACAAGCACTCTTACCCACTGACTTTTTACACAGCCGATATTGTGAATGATATTTTGGCCAATACTAAAAGAATCCAAATTTCTTGATCAATATTTTTTCAACCAATGAATCTTCATGATGAATACAGTGATGGATATTTTAAACACTTAATTCCATAAAACAATTAATCATGTATTGCTTAATGTGACGTGACATCATTTAAACATCTTATAGGGAGGAAAATGAATGCTAGCTAATTCAAATTTGACATTAAACAAAAGTGTAAGATTAGACAAACCAAATTTATGCGAGTTACATACCGAGAATCTGCGACGTAGTCAGCGCAAAACTCATATCTCTTTTAACAATCATTTTTATATTACATATTCAATTTAGTTTCATTAAACTTTTACTTTAAATCCTTGTTGTGAGAAGTGTTAGTTTTTTAATTTCTTATATATTAAATTGATTCTAAAAAATTAATATATGTTTGTTTTATGGAAACTTTTTGTTCAAAACACTGTAAAGAATCATTGATTAAACTTACGATAGTACTTTCCCGTAGACCTTCTATAGATTGTTAAAAAACTAGAACTTTAGCTTCTCCAAACCATTATGCAAAGAATTCATAAGAAATTACAAACTGAAGAGCAGGAAATCTGCTATTCCCTGACCATTTATTTGATCTGGTTCGCACAAATGGTTCTACCAGTAAATATATGTAACTACTTACCACCCTCTGTTGTAAACATATCATATTCCTCCTTTATAGGTCTCTTTTTCTTTTTCTTGGCAAAATTCTTCAGTTTTTTCCTTCCTTTATCAAATCCATGTTCATCCAAGGATACATCATCATCTAAAAGCATAATTTTAAACACCCACAAGTTACTATAATGATGAATTAACCTTCAATAGGCTCTGAATCAGGAATAAATGCATGACTTTTTAGATGATTCATCAGGTCTGACTTTCTCATGTATCTTACACCACACAAGTTGCAACCGTGAGGCCTGTCAGACTGGTGGGCAACCATGTGATTCATCAGATTAGCTTTTTTACGAAATCTACACCAGGAAAATACTAATTGATATATCATTTAGAGGAAAAATATTCAAATACCTTCTACTACAAAAATCACAAGGATAAGGTCTTGCAGCTGTATATTCATCCTGGTCGGTTGGTAAAGGAATATCTTCATCTTCAGCTGGTTGGTCAATACTTCCAACTGCTTCTTCAGATCCAATAATGATTTCTTCAGGACAACTTTCACCTAAAAAACAAACAGTCAGTACAGAAAAGAGAGAAATTTAAGTTTAATATACCCCACTGATCTGTTATAATCTCTTCTGTTACCTCCATGAGTTCATCCTGACCATATGCAGATTGCTGGTTAGCATGCATTACTAAGACATTGTCTTCTGAAAATAATTATTTAAAAACCATTTAGGAAAGACTAAAATTCTTACCTGTCAAATACATAAGGCCATCTTCAGCCTGTTGGTCATCTAAAGTTACTTCACTGTTATCTTGAACAACCTAGAACATTAAAAGTAAGAACTGATGTAAACTTCAACCTGATGTTTTTTACTTCTTCTTCAACTACTCCGACATCTTCCACCAGTTCATCTTCCTGTACAGTGATAAATTCTTCTGATTGAGAAGGTATAATTTCATTTTCCATAGTTATAACTTCTTCAGACTGAACTACAGAAGTAGCATCATCCCAAGACAAGCTAAAGGTCTCTTCCATTTTATTTGCTTTTTTGACATGGACCAATAAACATATTTGTATTTGAGGCTTTTAACCTGCTTTTTTCATTAAAAAAATTATTGAATATTAAAAAAACCCTTGTTTATGAAAATAATTTCATTAATTATAATTAAAGCTAATTAAATGATTTACAGTCTTATTTTGCAGAAAATGTTCAGATACAAATAAAAGAAGGTTTAAAATGAACATTTAGGGATTATAATGCTAAAATTACCATTTTTGTGTCCTTAAACGGACAAAGAAGCCCTTTCTCGCTGGACGTCTAGAAGTATTGATTTTTTCAATGCAAAGTAAACCGACTCCATTCCATATTTAATTTTAAAAAAGACTTATTTAATAGATGCATATCGAAGCTGTATTCGAAATGAATTAAATTGAATATTCTATGAAAAACGGCATCAAAAATGTAAGGTTACAAGCGAAGGATTTTTGACAAGTGAGGTTATGCAAAAATTGAGGTTACCGTCGTTTTGATTTTGGAAAAAAACGTAAACAAAAAAGTATATTTCGTCGGAAAAATTGATTGGAAATACCTGAAATTGATTCGCCGGGTCCAAGCGCGTTACGAGGTAAAAAGCTGTTATTACGTATGATAACGTCCATTACATACGATCTTTACGAAAAGAAAGGAAAATTCTAATTACATCACAAGTAAATATCTGAGATATTGACGTTGATGGGAAATTATTTTATTTACTTGATATACGGTATTAAGTCACAGATAAGAAACGATATGAAAACAACTCACTTACCGCAAATATCAGTACGGAAATAACGAAAAACCAAACTCGATTCTGGTAAGGCTCAGCGTCCACCTTAGCTTTGTGTAGGCAAATGGCTGCTCGCGCTTGACATCCTTATTCGTCGACACAGACTTCCGTAAAACACGAATTTTCTTACGGTAAGTTTTCCCGAAGCGTCTCCCACTCGATAAAAACTCGTTCGAAAAAAAATAAATTTTATAACCTTTTTCCAGCTTTAAAAAACGGAAAATATAGGTTAACGGGCAAAATAACCTACAAAGTTGCGAGTGGAACAGCCGCCAAAATAGCCGCCATTGTTACGATTGGTATTCGTTCCGGTCACGCGGGAAATTCAAATAAGGAAGAGGTTATAACTATGAAAAGAGGTTAGATGATAGTAGTTTTTTAAAATATTAATGTATTTTTATGGAAAAAAATCAATTTAAATTGTACTTTATATTTAATTAACGCTATTATTAGACCAATTTTATATTAATATTGCATTCATTCAATAGTATTTACGAAATATATATTTTTATATTTATTTTTTTAATAACTGAATTAAATTTTTGTTGCTTTCATCATTTGATTATCGACGTATTTCCGGCTGCGCTGGTTATGTTAAAATGAGCACTTTCAATGGAAAAATTGAGGAAATTCCAGGAGTGAGTGTGGATTGTTTTGAGCAGGATAATTTGCATTCTTCGGTGTTTTTTTTGTCCCACTGTCATACCGATCACATGCGTGGTCTCTATTTGAAAGTTTTTCAAGACCTACTCAGATATAAGGGCTTGAATCTGTATACCAGTGCTATATCAAAAGAAATTTTAACTCGGAAGTATCCTAATATTTCTGAACATATCAAGGAACTGAATATACAGTATTCTACCTCTATTTTGGTGGGAGATATCAGTGTGTCGGTCACATGCATTCCAGCAGGACACTGTCCTGGATCAGTTATGTTCTTGTTCGAAACTGAAAGATGTAGAGTGTTATATACAGGGGATTACAGAATGAGTCCAAGGGACGTGCCGAAAATCCAATGTTTCTATGACAGCTTAAATAACGTAAAGAAAATAGATAGGCTTTATCTAGATACAACATTTTTCTTGAAATCCTATCCGTCGTTTCCTACAAGGGAACAGAGTTTGGCGACTATAACGAAGCTAATAACAGAATGGACATCGCAAGACAGCAACAACGTGATTATTTTGAAATTGAGCGCGAATTACGGATATGAATACATGTTTAAAGAGATCTTTAATACGTGCAGGATGAAAGTACACGTGGACGAAGAGAAATTCATTTTTTATTCTATGATTCCCGAGATGGATGAGTGCTTGACTAGAGATCACTTGCAAACCCAGATTTTTTCTTCTGACAAATATATGAGGGAATATATTTACTCTAAAAGAATCAGACATATTAAACCTTCGGCTTATCGATGGGTAAACAACGACTCTGTGACATCGCCAGGAAAAGAAACAGACGAAAATGGATATCATTACGTGTGTTACTCGACACACGCCTCATACGAGGAAGGCTTGGCTCTTATAAATTTTCTTAAACCGAAAGACGTTTACGTTTGCGTGGAAAGACCAAAAGATCCAACGCAAAATCTTGAAATAAGAAGATTAATCGAAAATGCACTATCCGGTATTTATACAGAGAGGGAAGTGAAGAAAGTTAAATACTTTGAGATAGCTGATGCAGAGGAACCTGATGATTCTGGGTGTCAAATCTTGGACTCACCACCAAGGTGACTCCAAGGATTGGATTAATCCAAAAGATGTAAAGTAAACAACATTTCGGTTTTACGATGCACTGTCATCAAGCGCCAAAAACAGGACAAACTTTTGTATTCACTCAATAATTTGATTATATAGATATTCTGTAGCAAAACTAAGAATAATAAAAATGATATTTGGCATTTAGGTGTCAATGTTGTTTTGATGATGTTTTTATTTATTTTCAAATCCCAATATACTGTGACAAGAATAAACACCACCCAGTAAAGCTACATTACTTATAAGCGAATGTGGAACATATACTAAGTGTTGAGAATGAGAAGTTAGGAGGTAGAACTCGCCTGGCATTCGTTCAAGGTCATTTAAATATCAAAATGTACCTTAATTAATTTCTGGATTCAACTGCTTTACTATTCATTTCCAGCACCACTGTCTTTCCTTGACCTACACAATCTCCCGATTTGTTGTCCACGGACAACGTCTGGGATATAACGAAAAGAAACAGTTGTTTGATCATTCAAAGTATTTCAATATTTGAATTCAAATCAGTGAATGTTTACATTTTCATTATCCGATTCACTTCCCTCTTCTGTTGGTAAATGTGACATAGATTCATTCCGTTGCACCATCTGGTAGATATACATGTGGATAATTCAATCTTCTGATGGTAAATGTGACGTGGACTGAATTATTTTCTTATAATTTGATTTGCCACTCTCCTAATCAAGTTTGAATGCTGTTAAGCTTAGACTGAACCTATAACCTTTAACCTAGGGTCTGAATCACGGTCACCAGCCATAACCTGTCTCTCGAGCAGCCGGTATTCTACGTTTACGACCAACGTAGATGACGTAGACTTTTCAGATGATATCCGGGCCTTGATCTCTGCATTTCGACCTCCAAATTAACGAACAATTACTGGATTAACGGATGTGGATCTTTATGATATGTTAATATGATCGCATTATTAGCAAACGCAGCAATTGTGTCATTACCAAGTGCACTTCTTTGTGATATATTATTTGTTATTGGCCCGAATATTTTAATTATTAATATAAATAATTATAAAGGTGTATTACCTCATTAGAACTATATCTAGGTCTAATGAGTCTAACATTATTCACAACACCTTAAGTATATATTAGATTATTGGATGCTGTTTTTTTTTGTCCCATAAAATATTTTTATTCATATTGTTGATAAATTGTAATTTTATTATTCTAAATTGGTATTATTAATAAATTGTAATTTTATTATTCTAAATTATTATTAATAAATAAATATATGATATTGTACAAGGAATAGTTTTAAGTAAGGTACCGTGAAATGGGGTGACTTTGCCCAATTCTGAATTTTAAACCGTTCTTGTTTCATAAAATGTTGTATTTTCTGGAAATCGTATGATATATGCTACAAGTGGCAATAAGGACAATACAACAATAATGTTTTTTTGTTCATTAAAAAAATAATGTAAAAAAAAATAAACAACTGGGTGGGCAAAGTTAGTTGCCTATATGGGGTGCCCACCCTCTTAATTTATTGCCACCCCATTTAAAAGCGTAATTACGCAAAACACATTTTGAAATATATATATATATATATATATATATATATATATATATATATATATATATATATATATATATATATATATATATATATATATATATATATATATATGTCAACCAATTTTGTTGGTTACAAAGAATTATATAGGCAGTTTAACATATTTATTTATAAAAAATACAAATTTATTCAACTAGGTAACTCATTATCACTTGTAAGGTAAAAAAACATTTTTTTTTGTTACTTGAACATGGTAACATAACATAAATAAGCAATTAACTTATTTTAAGTTGTAAGATATAAGACATATTTTTGCTTAATTTACATAGATCGTTAAGTCAACCCCAAAAATAATTCTTCTACGACGGCAGCTTACAGGTATAGGAAGAACACCAACGATTTGCTTCAAGTTTACATCAGAAATGTCGGGTTGGTTAGGAAAGACGAAAACTTTTTTGTCTTTTGTGCGAAGGCAACTAACTGAAAATTCGTCGCTGCTTTCATAGATGTCTGTAATTTTGGCCACATAGTGCTTGTAAAATATTTTTTTGCCTGTGCTAAATTTTAAAATAACATAATCACCGATGCTAAGTTTCTCTGGATTCACTTGCATATTTATTTGAAAACCCGAAAAACTTTCTGCACCGTCTGAGCTGTTATATAAAGACATATATTCATCCTGCTGTCGTCAGAGTCTGTTTCAAGATGCTGTGTCTTTCTCTTCTGGGACCCAGAATGTGAAATATCCTTGCTGCCGCCAGCTGTAGGTTCAGGATATTGTATAGATACATTTTTTTTTCTTGCTTACTTTCAGAAAGTTGCAAATCAATTAAGGAAACAGATTTTCCTGCGGGAATAGCAATTTTCTTTTGGTGGCCTTTGGTAGGAAAATCCTTATCTCCTTTTCTGGAAGCTTGCAGATAATTGAGGAGTGTTTCGCTCACTACCCTTGGAGTTTCATCATGAGCTTGCGAAGGCGCACCCGGTATTTTTTTCAACACCTCTTGGCGGTTCACTGGAACAATGCCACACGTCTTAAAGCCTGACTTGATGCTTTCAGCAATTCTGGGCTTCATCTCTTCTAATAATATTTTTAGTAGTCTTGGGAAAACCGACTTTTCCAAGCTTACATTGTGTGGATTTTTCATTTTGTAATCTGTTAAAATGGTTCTCCAAATTCTTTTGATAGGAGCTAAACAAGCCATATCTAAGGGCTGGCAAAGATGGGTGGCATTCGCAGGCAGAAATACAAATTTTATATCTAGCTCTTCACAACGCTGCATAACTTTTGTGCTAAGGTGGAAACTCAGATTATCCCCAATAATACATTTAGAACCTTACAATTTTCTTGCCCACGGGACAATAATTTGTAAGAACCATTCCTCAAAATTTGGCCCATCAAACCACCCTGACGTGGTTCTCCCGTACCTTGTGTCGCTGGAGCCGGCTTCAATCCATGTTCTCCATAAGTGCTCCGATATGCAGCCTTTGGTGGAGTTGACGTTCCTTTCAGGGTACTTATCACCTCTTCTAAAGACCATCTTCTTCGATCCGGGATCATCCGAGAAGTTGGTTTCATCAAAGTTAAGAATGTTCTGCGTTGGAATATTTTCTAAAGACCTCTCCAGATGATCAAAATAAGATGATATATGTCCTCTTCCAACCACTGCTCTTGCTCTTTTTACATTCTGACATTTCCTAACGGTGAGTTCGTCTAGATGTCGGTTTAAAAAATTCCTATACCACATGTCCCCAGGAAGATTATCTTTAAATTGTTGTACAACACGTCCCAGGGTACCAAGATATTCTTTCACAATTAATCTGATATCAAAGGAATCCAGCGGCATACTCCAATCTGCGCACGTTAAGATCTGATGCAAAATAGTTTTTTCTTCGAATTTCTTTCTATCGAAAATATCGTTTGTCCACCAAAATTTTTTGAATGTCGCTCTGCTATCTTATTGTCCATGTGTTTTCCTAGGAATTTTGTATTGAAGCGAAGCCTGCTTTGCTGACATTTTACCATTCTGTATGTCTGCAACTGCTTGAACGAGCACATCGTCAGAATAATTCCGGTATTGGCGTACTCCTAATTTCTTCTTATAAATCCTGGGCATCTTTCTGAAACAAAATGTCTAGCTTTAATGCATTTTACAAATGCGAACAAATGGTCGGGCAAAGCTACTATCTGTAATCAACGCGTTCTGTTAACGGGGGTGACTTTGCCCACCACATTTTTAACCTCAAAAATTGTTTTTTTTCAGATATATTATATACCATCATTATCCTAAATAGTATAATGAACTTTTACTAAGTACTTACCTCAGTATATCGTAGTTAACTGTTGGAGCCAACTGGAAGCTTGAAACACACAAAATAGGCGTAAAAAATAGGCTTGGCTTAAAGACACTGTAATTGCCACGCAACTGACGACAAGCGACGTTAGAGACGCGGTATACCCCCCACAATAATTTCGAAGTGACATTGACCACGTTGCGTTCAAGTAGTAGCTACGGATACATTTAATGTATTTTCGGGCGTAATTCGGGCGTAATTTCGGGGTAAGTCACCCCATTTCATGGTACTTAATAAATAAAAATAAAAAATATTGTAAAATATATCTTTAAAACCATAATGTATAACTGTACAGTTTTTTTCTATTTTAATAAATGCTTCTGGGATTAACATTTTTTATTATGGCAATTGTACCTTCAACATACTTACTTTGCAATTCAATACATTTAGAACTTAGACCGATGTTTCAACATTTTAATATCCCCAGTAGTACTAGTCGCTTAGCTCTACCTCCTCTGCAAAAACAAGGCACTGATTGAGTTTTTTTTGCCGGTCGCGTTGTTGCGGACCGTAAGAGCAGCGACCTGCCGCTGCGGTGCCGAAACCGCACTGGAGCGGTAGTTGGTTCGATTCCAGCGCTCGGATGGTTGTTTTTCTTACTTTCTTCTGTCTGTTTACTTCCTAAATGTTTGTGATTGTTTCTAGGCAAGAGTGTAAAATCCGACTACGAAGTACCCCTTAGTCACGCCAGTTAAAGGCTGGTTAAGGCCGGATGCCTTCCGAGAAGTGTTCTACGTTTGGTCACTCGGC
The DNA here is from genome assembly GCA_031761425.1 of Cosmopolites sordidus. Lineage (NCBI taxonomy): Eukaryota > Metazoa > Arthropoda > Insecta > Coleoptera > Curculionidae > Cosmopolites > Cosmopolites sordidus. The sequence continues at coordinate 325,109 of JARFXV010000326.1, forward strand.
AGGTTTCCTGATAGACTTACGGGTAGGCACATAACCAAAGGTTTATAGCCCGAGGGGGGTGCTGACCTGGGTTTGTCGGAAGCTGATGACCGTGGTTCGGAACACACGTTAGGCTGTAGGTCCAGTCGCTAAATAGCCTAGTAACTGATGCGCCTCTAACCCTGACACTTTACCTTTACCTTTTTGATTTGAGTTTATGGCATATCAATTCTTTTACTATTCCTTTTCTTTAGTCCTTTCTATGCATCAACATTTTCCGTTAAATCGCTATCAATTTTTAGGCAAATTTCGGTTTGTTTCAGTGTTAATTTGTATAATGTTATCAATTTTCTGCTTCCAGTTCATTTAGTGCTGCATATAATTGGACTCCCTTGATCTGCTGTCTTTTTAAAATCTATAAATACTACACAAATATGTATTTTGGATTATTGTAGCTGCACAGTGCAAATATTTGATGAATATATTGAATCCAAAATATTTCGCATCCAAGAGGATCCAATTTCCAGCACCCCTTGCCAGTTTTTGGGGTGCCGTAGGTCTTTTGTCTTGCCATAGTGTCTTGTTCTATTCGCCCCCTCAATGATTTTCCTTGGTTTCCTGGCATACAGTATACTGCTTTGTACGCGGCCGTATGTCTGTCTGAAATCTTTGAACATCTAAAATAAAGGAGTATCAAATTTTGTTGTCTCCTTTATTTGACGAACTATGAACAATATATCTATTGCTGAATGTTCCCTGCCAAACCCTGCCTGATCTTTACTTATGACTTCTTCGATATATTGCATTATCATCTTCTGTACTATGTGCGTTAGAACTTTATAAGTTGTGCAAAACAATGATATATCACGATAGTTCTCGCATTTCAGTTTATCTCCTTCTTTATGAAGGGGGTACATAACAAGAAAAACTAATACAAGATGTCTCATAAGAAAGTTTATGCTCCATTGGCTCACTTCGTAAGGGCCACTACGAGGGGCGCGGGGTGCTTGTCAATCGACAGCCCCGCGTTTAGAAATTTAGTCGCAATGGAGTGCTTCTCGGGAGCAAATCGTGCGTGTTGGCCCGTACTTTTTTGAAGACGCAGCTACCATCAATTCAGAGTGTTATGTGGAAATGATAGACAATTTTTTAGTATTTACACGGAACTTTGCTGCTTATAATCAAATAACATGGTTTCAGCAGGACAGAGCAACGCCACACACTTCCCACACGTCTCTGGCACGAGTTCGTGAAATTTATCCAAACAAATTGATGTCGGGGAGAGGTAACATAAATTGGCGTCTACGTAATCCTGATTTGAAACCGGGTTCTTTGATGCAGTTAAAAGAAAATATCCGGCACAGAATGGCAGCCATTCCAGAGATTACGTGCCGAGCCGTCCGTTTAGATGAGCGCCGAGAGGGTGAATGTTTACATTTGGATAACATTATTTTAAAAAATTAATTTCCTAAAATGTGTTTTTCAAAAATTAATGAAGGTTTTTTTGTGATGGACGTCTGTCTTTTAGTCTTATCGCTATATCAAAACGAAACTTTCTTTTGGGACACCTTGTAGGATACACGTCAAGAAAAACACTGAAGAAACACAAATACTTTACATTAACTGAAGTAAAATAAACTGTTAATTCTATACAGGATGTTAGTTAAACATGCGGCAAAAATGCAAGGGGTTATTCCTTGTCCTATTCTAAGAATATGTTGTCCTATGATGATTTTTGAAAAACCCCTTTGTTTCGAAGATACAGCGCGAACAAAATTTGCGACAACCATATTCGATATTTGTTGAAATCATTAATGTAAATAAAAGTAGGGTGTACGTCAATGAGCTTATCAAGTACAAAATATTTTCTTTTTCGATCTCGATCACTTGGAATGGCTTTTTTATCTAGTAAGTGGATTTCATTGGTCGCATTTGTTTACATAGATTGAGTGACGTTTGGCTATTGGACGTGCCTTAAATAGTGACTGAAGTCCATTATCATAATGTATACAAACACCGAGATGACTGACATGCACTTCATGTCTAGACTTGCTGATGGCAATACATTACAAGCTAGGCGATAGTACAGTGAACGATATCCAGCCCGTAATGTCCCCGACCGAAAAATCTTCGAAAACATTAATCGACGTCTTCGTGAAACAGGCACATTGAAACGAACTGAAAGGCCAGGAAGATCACTGACTGTAAGAACGGTACAATTGGAACAGAGAATGTGCTGGACATGATAGCGGAAGAGCCTGGTAGTTCTACGCGAAAAATTGCAAATACTTTGAATGTGAGTCACTGGACAGTTTGGAAAATTCTTAAGAACACTTTGTTGTAGCCATACCACATTCAACGCCTTCAGGCACTACTACCTGTTGATTTTCCTCCACGTATTGCATTATGTCAATGGATATTGACACAAATTCTTTTCGATGAAGCCACTTTCGCAAGAAACGCAATAAGGAATTTTCATAATAACCATGTGTGGGTAGATGAAAATCCGCACGAGGTATGCGAAGATCGTTTTCAACATCAGTTCTCGTTGAACGTTTGGGTTGGAATTGTAGGTAACTATCTAATTGGACCGGTATTTATATCACAAAGACTTACTGGCGAGGTGTATCGCAACTTTTTGGAAGCAACCCTGCCTGAGTTTCTGGAAGATGTACCATTGGCAACAAGGCATGAATGTGGTTTATGCACGATGATTTGCGAAATCAGATAATTGCTGGGTGTAACTCAATTAGAAACGACCCTGGTGTGTTTGAAAAAGTTCGGCAGTCAATAACGAGAAGATTGAATGCTTGTATCAAGGCTGGAGGAAGTCATTTCGAACATTTATTGTAGATTGAGCAACTTTACACGTACTTTTTAATAACAAAATGTTGTTAATGTCGTAAATTTTGTTCACCCTGTATTTTCGAAACAAAGGGGTTTTTCAAAAATCATCATACAACAAAATATTCTTAGAATAAGTCAAGGAATAACCCCTTTAATTTTTGCCACATGTTTACCTAACACCCTGTATATCGAGTTTAGGAAAGATTCTGTAGAGGGTCAAACATCAACGTCATATTATTGATAACTGATTTTATTATTGGCAATAAAATTAATACATATTTAATAGAATTACTAGTTTAGATATATCTTTATCGATCTGCAATATTGATAACAATAAAAATAAAGTTTATTGTTAAAACAGAAGGTTCTGCAAGCTGTTTTATATTTATTAAGGCATCAACTGTTGTTTACTTGCTGTTACCTCGTATATTATTTTTTTCTGACCTATGATCTCAATGATAAGAGAAATATGGGCGCGGCAACGTTACACGTCAAAATCGACTATCATTAAATCTTTTATATCTTAGACTTATAAGCTATACATTTTTTTTATTACATGGTGCAGAAAATGGCAGGTTTATTTTTGAAATACGACCAACACAAAAATTCTATTATAATCCAGTATATCAAAAAACGAATTAGGTCACTTATAGCCACGAGGCGTGGACTTTCACAAAGAAAACAGGCGAGATGCTTGCAGTATATGAAAGAAGAGTATTGATTTTTTTGTGCTGTGAATGGTAATGAACATTGGAGAATCAGGTATAACTTCGAACTCAAGGAATTATACCAAGATCTGAATATTGTAGACTATCAGACGGTTCAGCAGGACAGGTGGTGAGAATGTCAGAAGAGCCGAATATCAAAGAACATCATGGAGGAGGATAAAAAGAGAGATAGACCAAAGAAACAGTGGTAGGACAGAATAATAATTGATTTATTTGGAGGTAAAGGAGGTCTGCAAGAAGATATGTTTACACATAGTATGCACTTTCAGTAAATGAAATTATTAGATCATTTTTCTTTGAAGATAATGCTGTAAATATCTTTACTGTGAATGTTAAGGTCCATCAATTACCACTGAGTGATTATTAACGGTCAGTATTCAACCACATCACTGTGCCTGATGTCCACGAAGCCAGATAACCTCCAAGGCCATGCCACATGATTCATGATCCAAAAAATTTTGCAATTGGCACAAATAACGCCAAAAGTTATATATCTTTATTAATTGCAAAGAAAAGCTTAAATTTCATTAAGATATCTGAAAGAGTTTTAAAGAAAATTCCAAAATATGTTTCTTACGATTGATGGTAAGAAACATTTTTTGTTTGCAACAATATGCAAGACCACACCCTATACAAACGATATTTTTATTGTTCTCAATTCCCAAATTATATCACAAATTCTGAAACTTAAAAACAGCATAAAATAATCAAAAAACCGCCCTGGGAAACATTTTTTCAAACGATAATTGTCGAAAAATATTCCAAGAACCGCTTTTTAAAATTTTACTATCACATGTTTGTAATAAATTAAAAAAAAATGTAGGGGGAAGAATTTTAAGTAGGAAACTTAAAGAATTGTAGTGAAAATAAAATTTAAAATACAGCGATATTTTATAACAGATTTTTTTCTATTTTGATAAATGCTTTTGCTATAAATATTTTTTATATTGTAAAAAACAGCACAATAGAAAGTTTTCATTTAATTTAAACATTACAGATACAATATACTAATAGTTTAATATGTCGTTTTTTGTTTATAACTAGAAGGACACTTCTTGGTGCTGGTTTTGAAATAAATTAAACATACCAGAAACAGTTTTACTTCTTAATATTTGGTACTAGTTGGAGATAAAGGAATTTTGGCTTCTATTTTGCAGAATCACTGATAGAGTGCACTCCATCAAATACACACAATTTAAATTTCCCGCCGTTTTTTCCACAAATTGTCTACTCTCATCGTCAACCACTGTTGTTAACTTTACATTGAAATTTGGTTCAGGGAAAATTAGTTGTCATGGAGCGTTTCACCGGATAACAATGTGCTTTCTGTGTTCGCGCTTGGTCATGGTCTTTATAGGGCCGAATATAATTTACACAACATAAAGCAGAGGTGCAAACATTGAACTTGTGCGTGAGTCGGTTAGAGAAAATCCATCCAAATCTGTACGGAAGCATAGTATAAGCTGAAAGCTTTGAATGATAATGGAATGGAGGATCAGGTATAATTGAGAACTCTAGCAATTATACAAAGATCTGGATATTATAGTACTACGTGAGCGTTCAGCGACTCAAATAGGGCGAGATATCATGGAGGAAAGAATAGGTGGTAACAGAACGCGAGATATACGAAAAACACAGTGGTGGGACAAAAGACCTTCAATCAAAAACTGCCTAGAGGCTGCTGGAGATGGTTGAAGGAGGTCAAGCTCAGTGATGGGCTGTAGCAGCACAGGAAGAAATTTGGAACTGAATGGTTTATTCAGGTATCCCTGAATATTGATGCATCTGTGTGGTTTATGGCCAGGTTGAGATGCTGAGTTCTGGCGGAGATCCACTTGATTTATAGCAACAACAAAAAAAATGCCCTCACCGTCAGCTCGCAAAAAAGTCGACCTGTCCTTTTCCTGAAACTTCAAGTCGACGGCATCGGGCATCAAGCTATATTTCTGAACTGAATCTGGCCTAAAGCCAACACGTGATTAGAGAGATTAATTTGTATCTCCATACAAAAAAGAACTCTAACCTTTCAAAAACTAAAAAAATTATTTGAAATTTAAATTGTGCATAGTCATGGGACACTTTTATATTTTTCTATAAAATTGTGCAATTATCTAAAAAAAAGCCGGGAATTATGAGGAAAAGTGAAGGAATTAAATGCACCCAAATAGTTTGTTCCTGCTTCTTTGGTTGCACAAGTACTGTTCTAAGTGCTCACAAAACACAAGCTTCCTACCGATAGACTAGAATTTATCAGTTCATTCACTGATATGGCGTTCGAGGATTAACATTTATCATTTCGCTTGTACTGAAATGTAAATAAAACATAATTATTCTGAAATATGTCGATAATACACGTGTGGTTTAAAAAGAAACCAAACTCTTACTATAATGTTACTATGTCCATATTTAAGACATTATTTTATTCCTTTCCTACCTTCCTTTCCAGATCCTTTCAAGCTTCCTACACTATTATGGGATCAGGTTCTCCAACTAGAAATATCACTATTAGTGATATTCTGTTATATTATCAATCCAAAAAAGAAGAGTGCTTGGAAGAATTGTGAATGACTATGAAATTTGAAGGCTCAGGTATAACTTCAAACTCACGTAATTGTGTGTGATAACAGAGACAGAGGTAGACTAAAGACATGGTGGCAGTACAAAAGACATACTGTACATAAAAAACGGGCAAGAGTCTGCTGGAGAGCGAAGCTTTGGTGTAAAGTACTAAAAGTTCTGAGCTCTAACACCAAAATGTTCGTTTTTAAATTCTCAACGCGCGTTTCGTTAACTATGATAGCTCATCAGGAGATGATTCAATCTCAGATTGAATAATCTCCTGATTTTTTTAGCGTTTAGTGGAAATCTCATGGAGTTTATTGTTTCACACCAAAGAATGTTTGGCACTGTGAATGATAATGGAACCTGGAGGATCAGGTATAATGTTGAATTCAAGCAATTATACAAAGGTCTGGATATTGTATACTGTTAGGGTTCAGCGACTGAGATAAGGCCGAAGACCGAGAATTATGGAGGGATAAATAGGAGATAATAGAAAGAGAGGTAAATGAAAGATACAGTAGCACTACAAAAGACCTACTGAACATTAAAAACTGACAAGGGGATGCTAGAGGGTGATCCGGTTGGAGGTGAGATCTCAGATTGAATCATCTCCTGATTTATTTGGTGTTTAGTGGTAAATCTCTTCGAGTTTATTGTTTCACACCAAACAATTCATTTTTTCTTCTAGTTAAATCAAAATGTAGTTTGAATAGTCTTCTGATAATGGTTAGCGAAACACACGTTTGTTTACCTAGGATCTAAAAACAGGTTGTGACCATACAATCGGGCGTGACAACCTTTGACAATCGGCTCTACTCATCCAATCTAGCGCCCTGTCCCTATTACAGAACCAATAAAAATCCAACCATTATAGTAAAAGTTCACTTTCTCTCTAAACTATATGTATATTTGAAGTTACTTTACCCTCTTCCACATTTAATATGGATCAGTAGTAAGGCAATGCCCAGAACCAAACAAACAACGCCAACTACAATGTAAGCTATACCCAGAAATGGATTTTTACCACCCAAAAGTGAGGTGGTACTCAGTATCATTTGTTTCTTTCCATCGAACGTACTCACGTCATAATCTGTAACAAACCAGAATCAGAATCAACACAGTTTAAAAAAACTTCTTTAACTAACTCACTGTATTCAATGGTTAATTGATACTGTCCTTTTTTCAATCCGTTAGTGAAATATATTTCACTGTGATCAACTCTTCTGTACAACTTTCTGAAATTAGGTAAGGCAGCTGTTCGCATCCAAACAATGAAATCCTCATTCTGGAATCCGTTGTTATCTGGATTGTTCTCGTCCAGTTGGTAGATTGACTTCTTCCAGTCCCTGGGTTTTTCAAAACCTTTAAAGGCTTCCTTCAAGTCGCCGGGAGGATTTCTAAATTTGATGTTTTTGTCTGAATCCCAAGCTATACCTGTGTTTAGCAATGGAACAGACTGCCACGTATTTTCACCTACTTTTGCTGATAAATTTAGCACATCTACAATTTTAATTAGACCATGATGAATCAATGGACCGAGTGTTTTTAGAGAGTTGAATAACATTTGAGCAGAAACAAAAGACATCATTTATTTTCCTCCTGATGATGCTAACACGGTGAGCGAAACGCGCGTCTAGAAATTTTAAAGTGATTTGGTGTTTAATGCCAAATCGCTTTGAGGTTAAAGACCTTGTTGAGAAAAACCAAATAGATAAACTGTAATATGAAGGAATTTAAATATTTATCAAGTCCCACATAGGCATAATTAGTTCTTAAAATTCTTGTCAATTTCAAGTGCCAAAGACATATCAATGTAAACATGTTGTCTACAATAAACTTACCATTAAACATAGAATTTGCTATAGCTCCACATGGGGCAATAGGTACTCTACTCTTATTTTCACGAACAAAATAATCAAATGGCATACAGTCATGAGAAGGTTCAGCATACAAGTTCCCCAAAAGTTGATTGTCATCTCTGGATTTTACATATCTTCGGTGGTTTTGATAAAAGTTTGTTAAACCGTAATACATAAATACATTACCCTATAAATCATCTCACTTAGCTTGAGCTTTCACTCAGATTCATCATGCATTAGTAAAAAACATACCTGAAAGTCTTCCTTTAATTCAATCAGTTCATTACAATAACAAATTGTATTTGCAGTTTGAATAATATTTATACATGTTTGATTTTTCTCCTGCCATGTCATAGTGTCATTAATATTAGAAAGTATTTTTTGCTTGCAATTCGTGTAGTCCAAAACAAACTCTTTGACCTCATCGGAGAAATATAACAGGCCAATACCAACAGGAATAAATGCTATTCCGATAACAAAGAATGTGGGTAATACTGTTCCTGCGGTAAGTATCGGCTGCCATGCCGGAAGCTTTTGCTGTTTAAATGCACTGTCTGAAAAAAGAAAAGGGAAAAATTACAGGATACAAAAATATCGATAAAAAGGTGGTAACATTTTTGGGTGCGTCTTCTAGATCGTTATTCGACAAGATTTAAATTAAATACCCTTACCAGATGGCTTTTTTGTCGTCGCGCTACTTGCCCCATCACCCGAGAGAGACATCACATTTATTTTTATAGGATTTTTCTAAGAACAAAACGATTTTAAACTGATCACTATTTGTTTTTCAAGACATCAGTTCGTACTCCAGATTGTCAAAACAATCCACTTAATGTCAATGCCAGATTTGTCAAAATTCCTAGTGATCAGATTGGACAAAGTATTTAAATAATTTAAATTACATTTTTAGCGCGTAAAATTGAAATTATTTTAATTGGGGCCCTAAATAAATCATAATATAAATCATTAGTAATTTATAACCACAATACACGATAAATATCCATAATCTATAATTATAATGACTGAGAAAACAACGATTAGGTAAAAATGATTGCCGCTTTTAACGTGCTAAACAGTATCATTCTTAGTAATGATTATTACATTTATTTATTGAAATAGGCCTGAAAGGGAATGTTTTAGATCTAAATTATTATCGTTAATCTTTGAAAACTAAAACGAAAACAAAAAAAATCAGTTCTGACAGCAGCATGAAAAGTGTCATCATTAGTATTGTTTTTGTTCTTTCCTCTTCAGCGGCCATTAATGAGCAATGTATAAAAAAAGTAATAAAAAATAATGTAGAGAAACACTATTAATTTTTTCGTAATAGGAAGGATTCAGAGTTTGACAAAAAGAAACTGTATGGAGAAAGGTTTCGATCTAGTCATAGTCGATGTAGGCGACAGTGATTGTTGGGTCACATATGCTTTAAAAGATATAATGGAAATATTTATAGGTGATTTTAAATTGTTGTCGCAAAAATTTGATTCCAGGGATTTTCGAGTAAAAACAGGTCGAAATATTGTAGTGAGTGGCTACAACTGTCCACCGTTTATGGAGATTTCTCCAACTAAGGAGTTGAGTGGTGTAGAATATGGAAAAAATATTTCAAATGAAAGTTAAAATATGCCAAATATTTCTAAGATTGTCAAGCGTTTGCTAGAGAATAATTGTTTTTATTTAAAAGCTCATAAGGGAAATAAGGTTGTAGTAATGGACAAATCTGATTATTTTGAACGGAAGGAATCCATTTTCAAAAATGGTTAAAGAAGTCAGAGATACATTGAAATCTTGCAATAGCCTTATTTCTCCTTCTCTGAAAAAAAACTTCATATTTCTAATCCAAAAGAGCCAAGATTGTATGCTCTACCAAAAATTCATAGACCAGGAAAATCAATGAGACCAATTGTATCAGCCATTGATTCTCCAACATACAACTTGGCAAAATGGTTAACAAAGGAATTTGAAAATCTACCAAACCAACTACCTTCCTGTTCTGTGATAAACTCAACAAAATTCATAGAAAAAGTTAAAAACACACATCTATAGGAAGGTGAGGTCTTGGTTTCCTTTACGATGACGTATCATCGTTGTTTCCGAATGTTCCGATTCCACATACCTTAAAATACCTGAGGGAGTTATTTGAGTTAAACGGTTTAATAACAAGATTGTTTCTGAATACATCTCCTTAATGTATGAAGCAAAATTATTTTCAGCTTAATAACAGGTTTACAAACAATAAAAAGGAACGGCATTGGGCAATCATCTGTTACCATTCTTAGCCAACTTATTCATGAGTAAAATGAATTCAGTTACTTTTCAAAGGTATGGTTGAGATATGTGGATGACGTTTTTGCAATTTTCGATTTAAAAAATGAAAACTTAGATGATCTTATTAAGAACGTAAATAGTAAATCTCAAAACATAGTATTCACGCATGAACTCGAAAACCACTATAGTTTACGATTTCTGGATGTTTTAGTCACTAGAAACAATAAAAATAGGTTAGATTTTAATATTCTCAAAAAAAAATACCACTTCGAGAGACATTTTTAATAACTCGAATGGTAGTTCCAAAATAAGATGGCTAGTTTAAATTTTATGGTAAATAGATTAATCAATTTTTCCTTTAAACAAAGATAATTATAATAAAGAATTAAAATTAATTAGATATATATCCGAAGTAAACGGTTATAATAAAACATTATAGATAAATTAATTGGAAAACATAAGACTTTTCAAAAGGATCAGAACAAAATTAAATTCATGGTAATACCATTTGATACCCAATTAACACGAGGGCGAGACAAAATTTTGAAAAAAGTCGATCTTAAGGTTGTGTACAAACCATATAATAAATTAAGAGAAATCCTGGGTAATCCAAAGGATAAAGCAGATCAACAAGTCGGGGATTTACGAAATTAGTAGTCAAGATTGTTATCGATGGTTTTTGGGCAAACAAAAAGATCCATATTAACGGGATATAAAGAACACACTGCCCGCATTAAATATAGGAGAAATGAAAAATCTCTGATCATGCAATCGAACATGACCACACTGTAGATATTAGTAAATTAAGACTGGTTTAAAAGTGTAAATAACAACAATTGTCTTTCATGATTTTTATTCGATTTATTTAGTTCATGATTTTTACACGCTCCATTAGGTAGGGTTATCACATAAATAGAACATAGTTTAGTTTTAGAATTACATTAAATCATCTCCTGAAGATGCTAACATGGTTAGCGAAACGTGCGTCGAGAAGTTTAAAAAAGTGATTTGGTGTAACCAAACCTGTTAACATTTTTTGGCAATATAGATGCTAATTGGTGACAAAACTCACGATGATGGCAAAAAGTTGTAAATCATAATGATAATTACACAATAGAGTAAATAAACTAGTTGAGATTCTATTTCTCTTAAAAACATACCAACGAACTTATCGGACAACTCGATAATTTCCAGACAACCTTATATTTTTATCCAACGCTAAGAATTGTTTCCTCAATCAATCAATCAATACTTTGAGGAATTATGTTTGATAATTAATGTTATTAAATTAAATACACACATAAAAGAACAATGGTGAAAGTTTTGTACAAGAAAAAAACCTTATTGGCGAAATTGCCTCAAAAAACCTTATTATTTCTTATACATAATTATAAATAATAAATAATAATAGTTAGGTATTATCTAGGATGGTTAATAATTTACTTACAGTAGATAAGAATGTTCTCGCAAACTCGATCCATAGAAAATTAGCACTATAAACTGTATTCCATGGGAGGTCTAAATAAAATTCTGTTGAATATTTAGCGTAATATGTTTACTACATATAAAATTTGTTTACAGTGTTTAACACATATATGTTAATTAAAAGAAATCATCCGTATGCAATAGCTAAATTTTTAAAGAAAAGTTGGCGACAGTTTATTCACTGCTGAACCCACAAAGAAATTCATATTTTACCTTATTTCATTGAGATAATACCCTGCACAAGTGTCAATGTAAAATATTTGCCAAAAAAGAAGACCATTACTATAAATTCGCGTATTTATAAACAAAACTTAGTTTATGACGATTTAAATTTCGCGCCATTCGCACTGTATTTAGATTGGGATTGGTGCTAGGTGCGGCAGTTAATAATTATTATTTTTTAAGAGATGGCGCTGAAAACAATGGTCGGTTCACAGGTTAACCTCGTATGTCATTTCGTTGCTATGATAGTACCTTTCAAAACGCCATTCTTGTTTAAACGAGTTCGAGTTTCGAGTCAACTAAAAAGCCTTTGCCGTACTGCTTTTCTTGTTCAATGAAAAGAAAAACGCGAGTGAAAGCCGTACTTGTGGAAACTTACGGTGACAATGTCCCACCGCAAGACACTTGTGGGCGTTGGTTTAGACCAAAGGTCTCTAAACTACGGCCCGCGGGCCAAATTCGGCCCGCTAGAATCATCAATTCGGCCCGCGATAGCTAATGGCTTATTGTTGTTATTGGTGCGGCGATAAGTTGGATAAATAAACACAGAATGATAATAACTCGATTTTATTTACTTGCTGGGTAAAGCTTAATAACAAGTATAATACGCAGAAAATTGAACATCCCGTTGTTTCATCCTCGGTAGTTATTTTGGGGTAAAGAGTATCGTATATGTATGTATATCGATGTTAGGAATGCATATATCTTAAATTACACACCACCCAACGCGAATGAAACCACGGGGTGTCTACTTGTAAAAAATACTAATGAAATGTATGTAATTGTGATTTTTCACTGACAATAGTTTGTAGTTGTGGACCAATTTTACTTCTGCCAATTATTAAAAGAGATTTAAGATACTACTCGGTTAATTTAGATCTGTAAACATTCTTTGTGTACTTCATGTTGGTGAATGTTTTCTCACAAGCTCAGTAGTACCAAAAACAGAAAATAACCCACGAGCAAATTTATGCAAATTATCAAATTTTAGTGGAAGACTCTTATAAAATTCCAACAAAGATGGTTTTTGATATATGTTCCTAATTATATCACTGCACTGTAAATCAATAATTTCCATTTGAACTTCCGGGGTTAGGGTGTCAATGTCAGTGTCAAAAACATTTTGAAAAATCTTAATTTCATTCGCAATGACATCAAAGTCTGAGAAACGAATATCAAAGTTTATGTTCAAAGCACTCAAAGCTTCGATTGCAAAATAGAAGAGGCACTCAGTCCCAGTAGTGTGGCTGAATATTTAACATGTTTTAAAATGTGTGAATCATTTTTTACATAATTGTCATTGAAACAGTATTATTTTCTGCCGGAACGATTTGATATTAGTGTATAAATCAGAGAGAAGCTGGTTTTCAACTTGCAATCTCAAATTCAATTCGTTTCATGAATGCTCCAATGTCCAAAAACTGTTACGACTAACAAAATCGTCTTAGAAATCCACAATGTTATGTTAAATAATCGCCTGCTAAAGGTACGTAAGCTAGTTAAGATTGTAAACATCTGGATAGACCGTGTCCACTATCTTTTACACAATGTTTTGGGTATGAAAATGCTTTCCACTCGATGGGCGTCGCGTTTGTTAACGCGATCAAAGGCGCATTCGAATGCCTACTTCTCAAGAGTGTTTAGACTGATTTAAACACTATTCTGTTTGAGTTTGTTTGGCATTTTATAACTGTACATGAAATATGGATTCATCGTTGCACGTCCGAGATAACGTAGCAGTCCAAACAGTAGGCGAGAGCAAATAAAAATGCGTCAAAGAAAACGTCTAGTCTAAGAATAAATGTGGATAAGACAGAGGTGATGGTGGTTTCAGAATGCTTGAAGGATCTTCATATGAGGCTGAACAACGTAAACGTAAAGTAAGTTGATGAATTTAAATATTTAGGGGTCACCTTAGGGGGATACTGAGACTAGAGCTTATTATGCAATGTATAAACCCTTTTTCTGTAGAAGGAAAATCACTAAGGAAACTAAAGTTAAAGTTTATAGCTCGGAGATAGGTCCTATAGAGATCGAGATAAGGGAGAGATTGAGCGTTAAAGTTAGAGTTAGAGATAAACCAATTGCGATGGTTGGGGCACCTCGTTCGGATGCCAAACGTGTGCGTGGTGAAGAGAGATGTGGGCCATGGGTGTGTATAGAGGGAGGAAGAGAGATGGCGGAAGAGAGAGAGAGAAATGGAGAAGATTCCACCAAGGGGACCAGTGAGGTGGAAGAGGTGAAGACTACGTAAGTAAGTAAAATAAAATGCTGCATATGACTCCTAAATCACCCTAGTTCCTTCTTTCGAACACCTTCCCGTAAAAAATATACCGGTCCTCCTACCTTTACCACAGGTTAAACCCTCTCTCTTTATCTGAAAAATACAACATTCTGGTTGGGGCCGGATCTGATTGGGTTATATATTTAGATGATGTAGCTTCTTTTTGTTTTCAAGACGTAACATTATAATTATGTTAATAAACACTCCAAATGAACAATTATATAAATCATTAGCGGATTGAACCCCTTCACCTTATCTGAGAAATATTAGAGGTCTGTTGGGGCGGGATCAGATTGGCTAAAAATATTTAGATGTCCAGATAAACAATTATTTAAGTAACCAATAAACTATAATGAATGAAAATGAAAAGGGTGTGTTAAAAATAATAGTTGCTTTTAACGTAGTAAACAGGATCATTCGTGGTAATGGTTATTATATTTTTTTGTTGAAATAGGTTTGAAAGGACACCTTGTAGGTCTGATTTGTTATCATTAATTTTGAACACTAAAATGAAAAATAAAACAGTTATATTTCTGACGTCAGAATGAAAAGCTTGATCATTACTGTTGTCTTTGTTATTTCTTCCTCACTGGTCATTAATGAGGAATGTATAAAACATATATTAAAGAATAACGTAGAGAAGAATCGCCATGTATGTTATTATGGGGATATTGATGATATAATAAGAATTATATTTCAACTGAGAATTCCTTTAATACATTTCGATCTTGCAACTTTGACGGATTGCGACGTGTACATTTATTATGGAGGTGCAATAGAGTTTGCGAAATTAATATATAAAATGGAACCGCATAAAAGAATTTTGTTTTTTCGTAAAAGGAAGGATTCAGAGTTTGATAAAAGGAAGTTATATGAGAAAGGCTTAGATCTAGTCATAGTCGATGTGGGAGACAGTGATTGTTGGGTCACATATGCTTTAGAAGATAAAATGGAAATTCTCGGAGGTGATTTTAAATTGCTGACTCAATATTTTGACCCGAGGGATTTTCGAATAAGAACTGGTCGAAATATCATAGTGAGTACTTTTGTCTGTCCTCCGTTTATGGAGATATTGCCGAATAAAAAGTTTAGAGGTGTAGAATATGGTATTTTCACTGACTTAACTACAAACTGGCCTGTACAATTCGATATAATCAAAAATCAAGATGCAATAGATATTAACAATCATTTTACTGTCATAGAAAATGTTGCTTCAAATAGAGCTGATATAGGAATGTGTTCCTTATGGAAGGGAAATTTAGATAATCAGAGAATAGACTATACAGCTCATATATTCCCCATTTGCATAACCTTTCTCGTTCCCAAGCCTAAGTTGCTGAACAACATCGGTTTTTTACTGCAACCTTTCGAAACAGACACCTGGTTATTGATCGTTCTAGTTGTAGCAGTTCTTTTGGTTTTCTTTAAAACTTTAATAATCTCGACCATTTTTTACGTAAGGAAAATATTCTTAATATGTTCTTTTGTCTTTTTCGCCCTAACTTTCATGTATTACTCGGCCAGATTGACGGTTCTGCTAAATTTTCCCAGATTTTCCAGCACATATATAAACAATTTTGAAGATCTCGTCGAGAACAAAGTTAAATGGCAAGAATCTTCCGGCGATATGAAATCTTTCTTTAGGCGAAGTAACGATACGCTTTTGATGGGTATCGCTGATAATTATGAATTAAATTCCGATACTAAACTGTTAAATGAGAAACTGTTATCTGGAAAATATGCCCTTTTGGTCAAATTAACTTTTAACTCAGTCATGAGGGATGCGGATATCCTGGACGATGAAACCAAGATCAAGCTGAGATTGATACCTCAATGCCTATTATGGTTCTACAGTACGCTGGCTCTACAGAAACGTTCTCCGTTGACGAGATATTTCGAGTATCGTATAATCAGATATTTTGATTTCGGAGTGATGAAGCACTGGGAGAAAATAATAAAAAATAAGCCAGAGTATCGTAATATCAAGAACTTCAAGCAAATGTATGTGGATGAACGCTTATACAGGGTGATCGACATTAAGAAACTGACAGGAATTTTTTATCTCTTGTTTGCAGGATATACGCTCGCTTTGATTTGTTTTATTTGTGAGATATTAGCATTTAAGAAGAAGACGCTTCTACAAATTCTGCACATCTTATTTGTGAGGTATATTAGAAAATAAGTTATTTTTGAAAAATGGAACTTTGTATAGGCCACCCAAACGTGGACACGACGATCAATATGCAGAGCCTTGTTTTAATCCCGAAACCTACGTTATCTATAAATGTAGACAACCAACATGACACATTTTTAATTATTAATACGAAATCACTAATTTTCTTCAACTACTAGATATGTCTATTAGTTTCTTTTTAGTTTTTATAAATAATCTCTTTCTTTAAATTATATACACAGTTTAGGACTAATAAAGAAAATAAACAGAACGTTTGCCCAGTCCCATATTATTTTGAACCGAAAGGAAAAAAAAAGAAAGGAAAAGGAGAGAATGGCATGTCGTGGATTCTTTATTGTTGTAAAATATTCTTGATGAAATGCAAACGAAAATTATTTCTTTTAACCCTTTCCTACTGGACTATCCATTTATGATTTTCTACAATTGTACTTTATTATATTACTAAAGTAGGTAAAAAAAACTGGATTAATTTGTACCGTCAGGAACTTTATGTATTACAATGTTAGGAACAATTTTTTTTTGTCATTTAAACATAAAAATACATTACAATGAAAACATTTACTATGTGGTTTTGATTGTATCTTCTTGATGCTACAAACCTCACACCTTCCTCTATTCTCTGGAAATATAGGCCAATGTATGCCTCTGTTACCTAAACGTACATCTCTCACAGCAGAATGACTGGATTTGCTTCTTTTAGAAGGACCAGGACTTAAAACGTTTTCTATAGCAGCTTTTTTTTGACTAGCATCTTTCATCGTCATCAACCTTTGGGTAATACATCGTCGGAAGTTTTTCACAGTAGTTTTTTTTCGAATATAAGGCCATAAATAACAAAGGCGTTTATAAATGCTATGTTTATAATAACTCAGAATAATCTATGCTACCTAATCTGTTTTGGTGATTTTCGGTTGACACAATACAGGGCTCTCAATCGATCAGCTGTATCCACACCCCATATAGGCATTGTAATCTTTGACTGGCATTGGGCAAGTTACTGTAGACTTTGATCTATTTTTTCCTTACGTGACGCCAATATCCAAGATCTAAGTTTGAAAATCGATAATCTCCCTAATTGTCCCACGAGTATAGGTATTTTCAATTTTAAATTTTTCTAGCAAAGCAATTGATGGAAAAAAATGTCAAAATATACAATTTTGCCTTTTCCCCAGTCTTGTTCGGTCAATTCAAAAACGTATCCTCTTTTGTTAGGTTTCAGGGGCAGGTATTGTTTCAGTACAGACCCTTGAATTTGACAATCGACTCATCCACGCTCATTTCTCGGCAGTGGCGTAACTGTATCATCTGAGGCTCCTGGCAAATTCATTGGATGGGGCCCTTCCAGTAAAAATCGTCAGCATTATTAATTTTATGTGCATTTTAGTTAAATATCTAATAAATTTTACTTTCAAAAGCATAGGTATTACATAATTTTAATGAAATAACAATTTAATATTAACAAGATATTTATTAATAAAATTCTTTTTTCCGAGCTTTCTGTTTCGCAATAGTATCAAAAACGTCATCATATCTGTCTTATCACATATAGTTTCTTAAATAGGTTTTTATTAATTTTGGTTGGAAAAGTGATCTTTCAGCACCAGCCATAGTTACAGAAATTGTAACAAAGTTCATTAATGCAGTACATACTTCAAGAAAGCTGCACTACATAACATGATTGCTTATTATTAATAAATCAATAAGTTTCTAATACATGAAGACTTTTGTATTTCGTCACTGAAGGTGAACCGAAAACTGAGAATTTCCCTAGCAAATGATTCAGATATGTCTTTTTTATATATATCAACAAACTCTAGAGCTTTTTTTTTTAACAGTTCAGTGACATTTAAATTTTGCGAAGTGGCAGGTTGCAAAACACTGAAATTGATAACAATTTCATTCCTTGGAAAGAAACGCGATTTCAGTTGATTAATAATGATGTTCAATGCTCGATAAAATATGTTAATTTTAAACAAACTTTCCGGATCTTGGAGACGCTCTTCTTCGCAAAATTCGTCAAATTGGGGTTCACCTTCCTCTGACGAATTTTAGGAAATTCAGGGTTGCTGGGCCATTTTTCTACTACACTATTTGTTTCGTTAAATTCTCAAATTCATGTCTATACCTTTCCAATTCTTCGAGACAAATTTTCAAACGTCTTAAAGTTCTGACTAATTTTAGGTAACCTTTTATTTTTTTTCAGACTCCCTCTTTCTCTTTCGTTTTTCGCTCCCACTTAGATATTTTCTAGAATTAGACATGTTGATATCAAACTTTCACAATTAACTAGAGTACTAGAGCTCTCCATACTTAAAAAATAGAAATCCGGATTGCGCTAATATTGTATGTCGCTAGCCCGCCAGCGCCACGAAAAAAGTACTTTCTTGGTTAACAAAATGCGAGAATTCCTCGAGCATCACTAGCTCACCTGCGCCACCAAAGTACCGCGACAAAAAAAATGGTACAATCAATGGATGCGTTCTGAAATCAATCGACATCCTTTTCTTATCAATGCGTTTAAATCTTAATAATTTATTTGAATTTGTATATGGTTTTTAGTTGTGTCTAACTTTAATTTATTTTAAGTACTTAAATATAAAATTTATAATTTTTACTAAATTTTAATAAAAATGTTAGGTAACTTCTGAGCTCGCGGCCTCTCGGACCGGGGGCCCCCGTCGGGTCGGGGGCCCGTGGCATATTGCCAGCCCTGCCACCCTATAGTTACGCCACTGTTTCTACGGCCTCATGATAACGCTCTTGAAATTTTTTGTTTAGCGCATCCACGATGCTTCAGACGATATATTTCACGGGCGTAGCCAGGGGGGGGGGGGTCAAACATGTCGAAATCGATGCCATGTCGCTGGTGCCTTGTTCGATACCTTCAGCTGCCGAATCTACATCTAGTCTGCAACAGGCCAGCTTGCCTGTTACCTCATCTTTTACAACTGTAGCTAAGTTGGATGTTGGTTTTTACGCGAATCAAGAAAAAATCTTGGATGAATATTTTAAAGTCCAAATTTTAAAAACGCCATGGAACCCACCCAGAGATTATAAGTTTCCTATTTCCACAAAACGAAACTTTGAATCCATCCACAGAACGAAACTTCAATTGAAATGATTGGAGAGATTCCCTGGTTGTCATATTCGGAATATAAAAGTGGAGCATACTGCAGAGTTTGCGTGGTAATGGGACGTTCGCTTGATGAAGGTAAAGGCGGTCATCAAAGGATCGGCCAGTTGGTAACCGAACCTTTTTGTAAGTGGAAAAATGCCCTAGAAATATTTGAAGCTCATGCGAAATCGGGATACCACAAGCGAAATTCAGAACTGGCAGATAACTTTCTAAAAGTAATGTCTTCGCAGGCTTTTTCGGTCACTGAACAGCTGTCTTCTGAAAGAAAGAGACAACAAGAGGAGAATCGAAAGAAACTAATCCCTATCGTAAAAGCAGTAATTTTTTGCGGCAAACAAGGCATCTCCTTGAGAGGTGAAATCGATTCGAGGCGCATACAAATTACACCAGAATCACCAGAACCTGAACAACCACTACAGAATGATGGTAATTTTAGAGCCCTGTTGCGGTTTGCGGCTGAGTCTGGAGATAAAGATCTGGCTGAGCATTTGAATACTTCACAGAAGAATGCCCTGTACACAAGCCCTCAGATCCAAAACGAAATAATTGACATTTGTGGTGAATTAATTCAACATAAAATAATTGAAGAAGTAAAGAAAGCCAAACTATTTGCGATTCTGGCTGACGAAACCACCGACATCGGACGTGTAGAACAAGTCTCGTTATGTCTTCGATATCTTGATTTTACAGATAATAAACACTATATACTTAAAGAGATGTTCCTTGAGTACAAAGAGTCCAAAGGTCGATGTTTCAGGATCCGGTCTCGCAAATCTTATTATTACAGCTCTGAAAAAGCATGGACTTGAATGGGCTGATGTGGTTGGTCAAGGTTACGATGGGGCTGCAGCTATGAGTGGGTATTTGCACATTGTCCAAGCTTATGTTCGCCAAGAATGTCCTCTTGCTCTTTATGTACACTGTAGTGCACACTCTCTCAACCTTGCTATTGCTGATTCATGTTCATTAGCAAATGTCCGAAATTGAATTGGGATTGTGCAGTCTGTTGGTTCCTACTTTTGACAATCTGCTCAACGCACTGCTTTATTGAAAGAAAAAATTCAAGAGCTACTACCCGTCGGTAACCAAAAAAGCTTGCTCTCAATGTGTGAAATACGGTGGGCCCACAAACATGAAGCTATTATAAGATTCAGGGAAATTTATTCAGCGATTGTGAATGCTCTCGAAGAACTCCAATTTAATCACAATAAGGAAACATCGCAACAAGCCGCCCAATTGCTAAGTACGCTTCGATCTTCGGATTTTGTGATGTGTTTAGTGATTCTTCAAAAAGTTTTGAGCTATACATTGTCACTATCAAAACAATTACAGACAATTGACATCGATCTTATCACGGCATTCAAACATGTAGATGATGTTATTAATGTCTTACAACTCCTGAGAAACAACACTGACGTCGAATATCTTCATCTCTATGAAGACGCAGAGGTTTTACTGGAAGAAAATGGTGGTATACTGCGAATGCCACGCGTCGTCGGAAGACAATTAAATAGACCGAACATTCCTGCATTGGATGTATGCACGTATTACAAAATTAATTTGTTCATTCGATTTCTTGATCATATAATTCAACAATTGGTTGAAAGGTTTACCAAACATCGTAAAGTAGTATCAGCATTATCTGGTGTGCTACCTTCAAATTTTACTGCCAGTTCTGAAATTGAAGAAGCAATTTCCATGTACTCGTCACTGCTTCCCGAAAGCAACATATCAGTGGTTAAAGCAGAACTTGAAGTATGGAAAACAGTGATGACAAGTATCTCGCCTACCCCGAAATCTAGTTTGGAATGCCTAGATATGTGCGATAAAAACCTTTATCCTAATATTTACACATTATTACAAATCTTAGCTACCATTCCTGTATCCACTGCTACCCCAGAAAGGTCTTTCTCGAGCCTAAGGAGACTGAAAAACTATTTACGAAACACTACAAGTGAAAACAGACTTAATGGTTTGGCTCTCATTTCAGTTGATTAATAATGATGTTCAATACTCGATAAAATATATTAATTTTAAACAAACTTTCCGGATCTTGGAGACGCTCTTCTTCGCAAAATTCGTCAAATTAGCGTTCACCTTCCTCTGACAAATTTTAGGAAATTCAGTATTTGTTTCGTTGTTTGTTTCGTTAAATTTTCAAATTCATGTCTATACCTTTCCAATTCTTCGAGACAAATTTTCAAACGTCTTAAAGTTCTGGCTAATTTTAGGTAACCTTTAATTTTTTTCTCCACGCTCCCTCTTTCTCTTTCGTTTTTCGCTCCCACTTAGATATTTTCTAGAACTAGACATGTTGATATCTAACTTTCACAATTAACTAGAGTACTAGAGCTCTCTTGAAATTTTTTGTTGAGCGCATCCACGATGCTTCAGACGATATATTTTCAATTGATTTTTTGAAACTTAATCTTAAGTAACTATCGCTTTTATGGTGTTTATTTTGCATAGCCTGAGCAGAATCCCTTCTAATGATGCGAAATTTAAGACTAACTCAAAAACGTTCTTAACTTTTATTACTTAATCACTTTTAAATATTTTTCTTCGCGTTTAATGTCTTTAAAAACGAACAAATTATGCTAATATATCAATGCAATGTCAGACATAATGTTTATTTTCATTCAAAGATGGCGTTGATGGTTTGACGAAGGATCAATCAATCAGTTAACTTTTTAAAGCATATGGGGTCGACTTGTCTTTTATTGCTCTGCCTTTTTTTATTCTTCTATATACCCTTGCCACATATACAAAGAATTTCTTTTAATATGTCAAATCACTTACTACTGTATTAAATTCAGCAGTTAATGTTTTACCATCGAAAACGAAAGTAGAATCTAAATATAATATTTGTAAGTCTATCAAGTTCAAATTTTTCAAAATAAAGTACAGTAATTCCTCGAACTTACGTGATAGGCCTCGCACAAACAAGACGGTTTCGGTTTTATAATCGTTTCGGGGTCAACCGAAAGCTGTGTTCACACGATTCGGTTTTCGACCGCACGCATGAACGCACACAGCAAAATACATTTATAGTTTACTGAAAACGAAACGAAAAATCTTCAAAAAGGAAGGCTGTGTTTCAAGCTTCACAATTTGACTTCCAAATCACGGGCAAACCAGCTTTAGATTTATTTTTTAAAGCACCAGCTGAATTCCCGCCAACCATCACTGTCAATCGATCTTTGGAAGCTTTAAAACCTGGAAAGGTTTTTTTTACGCGCGATAAAAGTCCTTTAGGCATCTTTTTCCAAAACAATTCAGTCTCATCCCCATTTAATACGGTTTAGCTGCTATATAAACCTTCTTCTATTATAGCCTTGAGTTTCTTTGGATAGAGAGACACAGCCTCTTTGTCAGCACTTGACGCTTCTCCACTCTCCGCGATACTATGACTTTCGAATCGGCTGAACCACCCATGACTAGTTTTAAAGATCGCATCTTTGACCGGCACACCGTGTTCTGATCAACATGATAGTTTTTCACTCTTACTTGATTATCGCACCATAATTTCAGCATTGATGGAAACAAGGTACCATGACGCAGCGATAGATACCATGACGTTTGCGAATGATGCTTGAATTCAAAGATTGAGAATTTTTCACAGCTTCGAGAATTTTTTCTTTATTTTTTATAAATATTCTGACTGTTGATTCTGGTAGATCACTTCTTTGCTTATACACAAACTTTTAGTTTTTATCGAAATCCTTGGTAATGTTTGGTTTACCAAGATAATGTTTTGGTTACAAAGATAACGTTTTTCTTTTCTTATTTGATGCAGAAGATTAAGCTTTGCTTCGTTTAGATGACAAAGTTTTTAAATAATATAATAAACAAAACAATTTGTTAACGTAAGCCTGGGTTGTATCGTACTATATAATTATTGTCTGAATGATTGTGGCGTGTTCATATATTTTTTCTCCTTTACAATCATTCAGACATTACTTAGATTACAGGTATGGGCCTGAGATATGTTTTTTATTTAGATATTTAGAAAGTAAATATATTAAACTACAACATTCTGAAAACAGTTTAACATTTCTTTACAAATGTAAAGATTGTGACATAATACCAAAAGGTTTACGTTTACGTACACCTTATAACACAAACAGAAACATATATATTTTACATAGGGCTAGTTTAGCACTTTTAAGAGATTGTATCCAACATCACATATACACTAAACAACAATTAAAGACTGACATTAATAATACATTACAACAAATATACGCAAAAGCAACTGAAATAGATTTTAATCACATTTATAATAGCGTCTATTCCAGTTACACATATCACTTCAATATCCAAAAAAATACTCACATTAAGAAATTTAAAAATTTAATTATTGAAAAAAATGGAACACATACAAAACACATTAATACACATACAGACAAAAATTTCATTAATAAAACTGTAGTTAACCTTTCAAATAAAATATTATCTGATTCTGAAAAGTATGTACTTTCTAAAGGACCAAATTTTAGTGTTACATCGAAAGATGTTCCTAAATTAGACCTTATTTCGGCAGTAGAGTCTGTTGCTTAAAAATTACCTTTGGAAAGTGCAAATGAATACAGAATTAGGTTAAAACTTATCTTAGAAAAACAACTTAAAATCAAATCAAATTTATACCGTGAGGAAAGGTTAGCTATAGATAAATTAAAAAAAGACACATCTATTAAAATATTGCCATCAGACAAAGGTAATGCCACAGTTATTCTGAACACTACACAATATAATAACAAAATTAAAACTTTAATTGATGAAGGAAATTACACTAAAATACCTACAGATCCAACATTAAAATTAGAGAGACAAATTTACAATACATTATATAAACACAAACGTGAATTTACAGATCTAGAAAGATCACAACTTACACCACATTATAGTAAACCACCTCATTTCTATGGTATACCAAAAATACACAAAACTAATATACCACTTCGCCCTATAGTTAGTAGTATAGATTCCCCATGTTATAAACTAGCAAAATTTTTATTAAACATTTTAAATCCACTTTCGGGTAGAACAAATTCATATATTAAAAATACTTCAGATTTTTTAGATAAAATTTCGAACATTAAAATTACAAACCAAAATTTAATGGTTAGTTTTGACGTGGTGAGTTTATTTACTAATGTACCAGTTGATAAATCACTTTTAATAGTTAGAAAGAGATTAGAACATGACACAACATTAAAAGACCGCACTAAACTAAACATAAATACAATTTTGGAATTATTAACTCTGTGCTTAAAAACCACATATTTTCAATTAGAAAATGATTATTATCAACAAAATTTCGGAATGGCAATGGGTTCTTCTCTTTCTCCTTTGATGAGTAATATCTTTATGGAGGAACTCGAGAATGATACATTAAATAAATCTGTTAAAAAGCCATTAATATGGCTTAGGTACGTACGATGATGTTTTTGCTATATGGCAACATAGCATTGACGATCTAAATATTTTTTTACAAGATATAAATTCTCGAGAGCCTACAATTAGGTTTACTTTAGAGATGGAGAGGGAGAATAAATTGCCATTCCTCGACACTTTAATAATAAAACAAAACAACAAATTAAAAACTACAGTTTACAGAAAACCGACAAACACAGATAGGTATTTCAATTTATTTTCAAATCACTCAAAATTGGTCAAAATAGGAGTAATTAAAAGTTTATATGACAGAGCAAAACTTGTTTGTACCGATTGTGATACACTACAAAAAGAAACAAATCACATAAAAGAAATTTTAATAAAAAACAATTACCCAACATTTTTTATAGATAAATCGCTTAAAAATTTTGATGCTAGACAAAAAAGACAAGTTATTAATAACAATAATAATAACTCTCAAACAATCAACCTCACAATCCCTTATATCCGCGGTATTTCTGACACAATTAAAAGAGTAGGAAATAAATACAACATAAGAACGACATTTAAAACAAAAAATACTCTTAGATCTCTATTAACAAAGACTAAACCAAACAATATACAACAAAATACCAAAAATGTGGTATATAAAATTCCCTGCGAATGTGGCAAATTCTATATAGGTGAGACATCTAGACCGTTAGATGTTAGAGTAAAAGAGCATAAAAACCTTCTTAGAAAGGGCGATTTTAATAAATCTAGAATTTGTCAACACACATGGGAATCGGGTCATAAAATCAACTGGAATAATTCCAAAACGGTATTAAAAGAATCGGCAACAAAATACAGAAGATTAAAAGAAACCGCTATAATTAATTTAAATAAAAATAACTGTATTGCTATACCTTCGGTAGATTTAAATTCAATATGGTTCCCGATTCTAAAGAATACAATTAAAAACATTTAAATATTTGAATACCCAATCAGTACAATAAACAATCACACAGTAAACATTACCTATATATATATTTTTTTTTTGGTAGTATGTCACTGTTATGAAAATCCATTGTTGTCAATGTAAGTATCGTTGACATATACAAAAAAATATATTTACTTTCACTCGTTACTTTATATATTACAAATTAATATAATTTATTTTTTAGTTCAGTTTTGAAAACGGGAGGAGATTACCCTCCGAAACGTTAACGTTAAAAGTTTGTAAATTTTTTATAACATTTTTATATCTTTAAAATTTTGTTCGTTAGGCAAATTTATCACAAAAAAAGAATCACTGAGAAATTTGTCTCCGTTTGGTTTTTTGTTTTTACCCAGTGATTCTTTCTTTAAATAAGAACAGGTATTTTTGATATTTTTTGAGCTTTAGACAGTGGCGAAAAACCCAAATAAAGGAGAAAAAATATCGTACTATATAATACCTCAAACTCATGAGGCTGGTAGTCTCTTCCATTCAATTTTGTTAGATTGTAAATGCATATATTTTTCCTAATACATCCACAATATTATTCGGATCTCAAGTTTGATTTAGATTGCGTGTGGCTTTAATACCACCCTAATTATTTAAAAACAACTAGACCCATCGTGAAAAAGGAATTCCCTCGGTTTCGCAATTCAAAGAAATTTTCAAACTACTTCCTGCATGAACTGCGGGTTCAACCTCTTCAGCTTATCTGAGAAATATTAAAGGTTTGTTGGGGCGGGATCAGTTTGGCTAAAAGTATTTGGATGATGTAGATTTGACTGGGCGAAATGTTTAAATAACATAACCTTTATTTTTAGGATGCAAAATTCAAATTAATTTTAGAAACACTCTGAATAAATAATTATATAAATCATCAATAAATTATAACGACTAAGAAAACAAAAATTGTTAGACATAATAGTTGCTTTTAACGTACTAGACAGGATCATTCGTGATAATGATTATTATATTTATTTGTTGAAGTAGGTTTAAAGGAAACCTTTTAGATTATTTATTTTATGATTATTTTCATTACTCTTTGAAAAATTAAACGAAAAAAAACAGTTTTAGTTCTGACATCGGGATGAAAAGCTTCATAATTATTGCTGTTTTTGTTCTTTCCTCTTCAGCTGCCATTAATGAGGAATGTATAAAAAACATATTAAAAAATAACGTAAAAAAGCACCACCATGTTTGCTGTTACGGGGATGTTGATGATATAATAAGAATGCTATTTCAAATGCGGTTTCCTTTAATGTATTTCGATCTTTCAACTTCGACAAACTGTGACCTGTATATTTTTTATGGCAGTGGAATAGAGTTTGGGAAAATGATATATAAATTGGAACCACATAAAAGAATTTTCTTTTTTCGTAAAAGGAAGGATTCAGAGCTTGATAAAAGGAAACTGTATGAGAGAGGTTTAGATCTGGTGATTGTTGATATAGGAGATGATGATTGTTGGGTCACATATGCTCTAGAAGATAAGACGAATATTCTCGCAGGTAATTTTAAATTGTTGGCGCAAAAATTTGATCCAAGGGATTTTCGAGTAAGAACGGGAAGAAATATCGTAGTGAGTACCTTTAACTGTTCACCGTTTGTGGTGGTTTCTTCAAGTAAACCATTGGCTGGTGCGGAGTATGGTCTTTTTAAAGATTTAACTATAAACTGGCCCGTGGTATTCAACATAATCAACAATCCCGATGAGACAGGAAGTTTCGAACAGACTGTCATAGAAAACATTGCCTCAAATAGAGCTGACATAGGGATTTGTTCTATGTGGCAGGGAAGTTTAAATCAACATAGACTGGACTATGCAGCTCATATATTTCCAATTTGTATAACATTTCTCGTCCCCAAACCCAAACTCCTGAACAACGTCAATTTTTTACTGCAACCTTTCGAAACAAACACCTGGTTATCGATCGTCCTAGTTTTAGCAGTTCTGGCTTTATTTAAAACGTTAACAATCCCGTCCAATTCTTACGGGAAAAAAATATTCCTTATATTTTCTTTCTTCTTTTTCGCACTAATTTTCATGCATTATGCCGCCAGATTGACAGTCCTGCTGAATTTCCCCAGATTTTCAAATTCATATATAAACAGTTTCGAAGATCTCGTCGAACATAAAGTTAAATGGCAACAAGCTTCCAAGAATATGCAAACTTTCTTTAGGCGAAGTAATGATACACTTTTGATGAACCTCGCTGATAATTTTGAATTAAATTCCGATACAAAATTGCTAAATGAGAAACTGTTATCGGAAAAATATGGCCTCTTGGTCAAATTAACTTTTAACTCGGTCATGGCGAACACAGACGTTCTGTATGATGAAACCAAGATCAGATTAAGACTGATACCTTCATGCCTAGTATGGTCCTACAGTACTCTGGCTCTACAGAAACATTCTCCGCTGACGAAATATTTCGAGTACAGTATCATTAGATATTTCGATTGTGGCATCATGAGTCACTGGGAAACAATGATTAAGAGAAAATCCGAGTATCGCAACATCAAGAACTTCAACCGAATGTATGTGGATGAACGGTTATACAGGGTGATCGACATCAAGAAACTGGCTGGGATTTTTTATTTCTTGTTTGCGGGATATGTTCTCGCTTTTGTTTGTTTTATTTGTGAGATTTTAACGTTTAAGAAAGACACGCTCCTGCAAATGCCGCACACCTTAGTTGCAAAATATACTAGAAAATAATTTGTTTTTTTGAATTGTAATAGGAGGCGTCACCAAAATCTGTTTGCAACTAACAATATTTAATCTTCAACGTCATCAAGGGAATCTCCCTGCAGTATATTTATCCAGTATAACCCCTTTGGCCTTAATATTCTTCTTCTTCTCCATATTCCTTATGTTCGCTAAGCTATGAGATTCTGTAG
This sequence comes from Cosmopolites sordidus, assembly GCA_031761425.1. NCBI lineage: Eukaryota > Metazoa > Arthropoda > Insecta > Coleoptera > Curculionidae > Cosmopolites > Cosmopolites sordidus. The sequence goes on from JARFXV010000326.1 coordinate 353,950, forward strand.
TACTACTCCTTTTTTAAATTTTTAATTTACACTATTTTCCTTCTATTCTTCCTTCATGTCTCTGATTCTTTTCAATAATTGTCTGGTATTACACCACGCGCAACTTTTTTCGCTTCGATTTTTAGTTATATAGGGTCATTATTCTAGTGCGTCCGAACTTTAAAATCAAATACAACAACAACCAAATTAGATGACTTGAAACTATTTTATGGGAAATAACGTTCAATGCAACTTTGAACTTTTTTTAACATATTTTCCATTTTCCATAATTTTTTTCAACATATCTGGTGTTACGCTATGTCCTAGGTAAATACGATATCTGCGATGCATGCGAAACGTTGCGTGCAATGCGACAATCGCAACCTATAAAGCCTAAACAAAATAATTATGTTGTCCGAACTGGAAAGAAGAAGAATTGTCACGATTTTGCGTCACCGCATCGATGTACGTACTGATTGCAGAGATCCAAAACCGAAATATATTTTGGAATAGGCAGAACTCGCGCTATAAGGACGAAGTGCTGGTTGATAAGGAATGGGATTATGTAGTCGAAAATACAGAACCTACAAGTAAATATATATTATTAAAACAATTCTTATGTAATTTAATTTATTAATATTCCAACTAAATATAAATATAACTAAATGGTATTTGCGGAAAAATACCGAGAAAAAACTTCTCGTACAATTTCAGCAATCCTAAAGGAATGATTGTTTGATTTTGAAACATTTAAATTAGGATTTTTTCATGTATATTATTTTCTCTTGCCCAAACGTTACTAAATAAATCATTTTCCATGTCCAGTATAATATCATGTAAAATATCAACTGATTTAACAATGTAAATTACATTTTCTACTTTAGTTTCAATAGGTTTTTAATAAAATTCTAAATCTTGTAGCATTAATGTCAAAGCGACATTCTACGGTCATTTTGGCACGCGAAATTCGATAGTTGACTTATGAAGCAAAATATTTGTCTTTTGGGATGGGACCTCATTAGAAAAGTCTTCTAAAAGAATACATTATTGCCAACAAAAACAAAAGACCTTCAGATCTGAATTTGGCAATTCCATATCTTCTAGCAAATTAATATTGCTGAATCGGAAATACATCTGCATCCTTTCCACACGGACCAACATCAATAGTTGTAAATCTGTATTTGGTATCCACAATTTCCAGATGTAATATAGAGCAAAACTATTTGTAGTTATAAAATATACTTCCCAATCGAGTTAGCCATTTAGTTCTTACGTTTTTTCCGCCATTCTATCTATACATCGGTGAACAGAACCTATTCTCCAATTTCGCCTCCAGCAGCTTGTAGTAGTAATACTGTTTACTGTCAAGTGAACCCTTTGAAAGTCGAAACGTCTCTTTCATACATCCATCAGCATGTATATAATTATTTCAATAATAAATTCATAAAAATTATCTGGTTACCTATTTTTTACTTACCTTAAGGTTAAAAAAAACCTTTCCTCTACTCAAATAGGCACCTGAAAGTTTTTTGGACTGAAAGTAACTGGAATCATTTTTGTATATTGTTTAAATGCATTTTTATCTACTCGCAACTGTGGACAGAGATTATACAGGATACTACCGTATCCGTTTTGCGGTGCGTACGATTTACTTTATTTTTTATTTACCTAGGACATAGCTTTAATGTAGTAATTGCAGCACTACATTTTGTTTTTAAGTTGCTATATGATTTTCCTTGAAAAATCCCAGTAAAAATGATTCAGAGCCATCAAAACAGTTGATCTGATGGCCTTACAGATTATTATTGTCTGTAGACAACAGGTTTCAACAATTTGAATCTTATAAGCGACTTAAGTAATGTCTGAATGATTGTGGCGTGTTCATATATTTTTTTGGGTTTTTCACCACGATTGATTGAGTCAGTGATTCTTTTCTGTAATAAATTTGCCTAACGACATGTGTAACATTTAATATTTTCACGGATGATAGAAGTCACGACGTTTCGCCAAAATCTCATTTAGCATTTTCACGTGTTGTTCACTTCGACTGAAGAGTCCAACTAACGTTTACAGGTCGTTGTGCTCGCTTTTATAGCCGGCTGGCGACTGCGCAGATTATATCCGGGTAGTTCGGGACTATTTGCGGCTCTCGGCAACACTGTCGAGCGTCCGTTTAATGATTTTTCTACCTCACCGCCACGTTGCCGCGTTTCTTCTTTTTTCAGAAAGGATTTCCATACTTTTGGAATGTTGCGAGCGTCATTTTGCATTTAGCTCACCCCTTTCTTCTATTTCGAGGGCTTCTCTGATTGTTCGGACCTTGTAGTTTTGAATATTCGCTATATCTATGGCTCCTTCAAAATTGATTTTATATCCTGTATGTAGATGGTGCTGGAACAGAGTGGAAGTGGTTTGTTTGTTTTTTAAGTTGTTTTTATGTTCTTGTATTTTTGCCGATATTCGTCTGTTTGTTTGTTCTATGTATGTTCTGTTGCAGTCGGAACAAGATATACTGTACACCCCATGATTTTCCAGTCTAACTTTGTCTTTGGAGTTTTTTAGGATGTTTGCGACAGTTTTGTGCGGCTTGTAGGCTGTTCTGATCTTATGTTTCCTTAGTAGTCTGCCTATCCCATCTGTGATTCCTTTTACGTAAGGTAGCAGAACCTTTAGTATATTTGGTTCATGATCCTCTATTGTTCTTCGTGTTTGGGTTTTCTGACGGCGAATGGCCTTCCTGATACAATTTTCTGAATATCCATTTTGTCTAAGGGCTGTGGAAATTTTTGTTAGTTTTTCGCTTCGTGTATCTGGTAGTGTCAGTCGGAAGAATGGGATTTAGCGTTGAGGTATCGATCAGTGTGAGTTGATTTTCTATACACTGTGTATTCGAGGGTTCCAGAAAGTTTCCTTGTGATAAGGAGATTCAAAACGGCAGTTTTCTATCCTGTTCGACTTCCAGAGTGAACTGGATTCTGGGGTGGATTTCGTTTAACTGGGTTAGGAAGTTGTCAAGGCCATATTATAAAGATATCATCCACGTAGCGTTTCCAAAGTTTAGGTTTTAAAGGAGCGTTGGTCAATGCTTTTGTTTCAAAATCGGTCATGAACAGGTTGGCTATAACGGGTGATAAAGATGATCCCATTGGGGCACCGTCTGTCTGTCTGTAGATTGGCTGGTTGAAGGAAAAATATGTATTCTTCAAGCAGTGTTCGAAGAGTTCCCCCACATATGGTGGACAGTTTTCGTTCATCGAAATTAGGTCCAGGGCTTCGTCTGGGGCATACTTGGATATAGTGGGACAACGTCCAGACTTGCCAGTATGTCTGTATCCTCTAGTTGAAAATCTTTAATCATCCTTATCAAATGTTCTGAGTTTTGAACATAGGAGTCCACAAGTTTGACGCTTGGTTGCATGATACTTGCTAGATATTTTTCCAAATTTTGTGTTGGAGAACTACAGGCACATACTATGGGACTTAATGGGATTTCTGGTTTATGTATTTTAGGTAGACCGTAAAGTTTAAGTTATCTGCTTGATTTTTCCCTTGGAATTCCGGTTGTCCGGTTCTAATTTCCATGCTTTGATTTTGCTTTTGATCGTTTTTTCTAGATAGGTTGCTGGATCTCTGTTCACTGGTTTATATGTATTTTCCAGTAAAATATACGTCATCTTTGGCATATAGTCCTCGGTGTTCATTATGACTGTTGCGTTTGATTTATCCGCCAGTAATATAGTGATATCCTCGTTTCTTTTTAAACTTTCGAGCGCTCTGATTTCAGTCTTCTTAACATTTGGTTTTGGTATTTTATTGGATCGCAGTATTCGCGCTACATCTTGTCTGATTATTTCCGCTTCTTTATCTGCCTTGTCTAGGGTTGATTCAACGTTCGAAATTATTTCTTTTATTGCTATTTATTTTGGGGCAATAGCAAAATAGAAACCTTTACTTAATATGGAGCCTTCATCTGTGGATAAGTGGTGGTTAGATACATTTATAACTAATTTGTTGTTGTCTCGGATTTCTTTTGGACTTTCAGAATCTATTTATTATAAATTAGAGAGATTCTTTTTTTGTTTTTCCGTTTTAAGATTGTAATTCGATTCGCTGCGCCAGCAAGATATTTTGTCTATCTCATTCCACAAAATAGGATGGACCTTGTTGCTTAGCATCGACTTCTTTCCGTTCCTTTTCCGTTCTGTCCAAATGCCCCTTCTTTTCTCTCGGATTTGTTCTCGAATAACAGCTCGGCTGCATTTCTTAAGATAGCGTTGGTTTTTCTTGTTCTTGTATGATAGGCGAATTTTGTGCATGTCGGTTGGAGGTTGTTATCGCGACATTGACAAGTGATGTTGTTGAGCTCAGTTTTTCAATGGATCGACACCCGGAATGTATATATATATATATATATATATATATATATATATATATATATATATATATATATATATATATATATATATATTATTTTTATTTATTGGGATTTTCGGTCAGTGTAAATAATTTACACTGACCGAAAATTCCAATAAATAAAAAAAATAATAATACTAAACGGTCACGAAAATATATGTATATATATATATATATATATATATATATATATATATATATATATATATATATATATATATATATATATATATATACATAGGTAAGGTTTACTATGTGATTGTTTACTTTACTGATTGTGTATTGAAATACTTAAATGTATTTAATTGTATTCATTAGAATCGGGAACCATATTGAATTTAAATCTACCGAAGTCATAGCAATACAGTTATTTTTATTTAAATTAATTACAGCGTTTTCTTCTGTATCTTGTTACCGATTCTTTTAATGTTTTTCAAACTTTTTGAAACAATTATTAATAAATATATTTATTTAATGTTCACATGCCACTTGCGACTCTTTTGATTTAGTTACTCTAACAAAAAATTATGTGATTCACCTAACGAAGCGTGTAAAAATCATGAACCGTGAACTGTACTAATCCTTACATTAATAATAGAAAAAGTTACCTGAAAGGAATCGGTCCATTATCTCGGTTCATGATTTTCTTACATTTTTCTATTTGAACGCTTTCATATGCATCCAAAGCCCTATTATTATTAACACTTTTAATTAGTCTTAAATTACTAATATCTATAATGTGGTCATGTTCGATTGCATGATGGGCAACACAAGATTTTTCATTTCTCCTATATCTAATGTGGGCAATATGTTCTTTATATCTTGTCAATATGGATCTTTTTGTTTGCCCAATATAGTGGTCAAGTGTTTGCTCAATATAGTGGGACTAGTTTAAATTTTATGGTAAATAGATTAATTAATTTTCCTTTAAATAAAGATAATTATAACAAAGAATTAAAATTAATTAGGGAGGTATCTGAAGTGAATGGTTATAATTAGAACATTGTAGATAAACTAATTAGAAAACATAAGTTCAGAAAATTATTGAAAGAATCTTCGACTTTTCAAAAGATCAGAACACAAAGAAATTCATGGTAATACCATTGGATGCCCAATTAACAGGAGGACTAGACAAAATTTTCAAAAAAGTGGACATTAAGGTTGTGTACAAACCATAAAATAAATTAAGAGAAGTTCTGGGCAACATGAAAAGTCGGTGATTTACGAAATTAGCTGTGAAGACTGTGATCGAAGGTATATTGGGCAAACAAAAAGATCCATATTGACAAGATACTCCATATTGACAACATTGAAATAGAAAAATGTAAGAAAATCATGAACCGAGATAAGGGACCGATTCCTTTCAGTCAACTTTTTCAATTATTAATGTAAGGCTTAGTACACTTCACGGATGATGAATCCTTCTCCTGAGGATGCTAACATGGTTACCGAAACGTGCGTCGAGCAGTTCAAGAAAGCGTTTTGGTGTTTAGTGATAAATCTCTTCAAGTTTAGTAAAACAACCATGTCAAAGTTACCCTACCCTGGGTTTGTTTAGATTTATTTTCAAGGGGATTTAAGGGAGGCTTTTAGGGACTTCCCGAACTTTGCCCAAATTTGTGAGATCCACCTCTCATTGCTCGGTTTTTCATTATTTTGCTGTTAGAAACTTGATGCCAAAATCCTAAGATTGGTCAATTAATTTGTAACCTTTCTTTAATAAACAACAAAGGCAAATAATAAGAAGAAGCACATTCAATTAAATTTTTCTCTTTTTCTTACCTCGTTCAGAGTTCTGACTGATCTTAGTTTTTTTCTCGAATGTTATTTTAATGTTAATCTTATTAATTAATTAATCAATACTAACATAGTGTCTTAGTCTCCCCTTCAGGGACAGACGATGGAGAGGGATATGGTGGGACCCGCCGGGGGAGTCCTGACTGATCTTAGTTTTTTTCTCGAATGTTATTTTAATGTTAATCTTATTAATTAATTAATCAAGACTAAGAGAGTGTCTTAGTCTCCCCTTCTCAGGGACACACACGTGGAGAGGGGTATGGTGGGACCCACTGCTTCTTCTTCTTCTTCTTACACCGGGCTTTCGTTGTCATTGGCATGTGAACTCTTTGAGTTTAGTGTTTTACACGAAAGGTTCTAATAAAAGAAATGCACTCGATACAAGTTGAAAACCAATTAATAGGCCAATTGGAATGGGGAGGTTCACACGTTGCGAGGTCTGATTTAACTTGAAACTCTATTAAAATAAAGGTTGTCACTATGCGTTTTATTCAACTTTTGTAAGTTTTGTTAATCAGCTAATATATATATATATATATATATATATATATATATATATATATATATATATATATATATATATATATATATATATATATATATATGGTGGGACCCGCCGGGGGAGTCCTGACTGATCTTAGTTTTTTTCTCGAATGTTAGTTTAATGTTAATCTTATTAATTAATTAATCAATACTAACAGAGTGTCTTAGTCTCCCCTTCAGGGACAGACGATGGAGAGGGATATGGTGGGACCCGCCGGGGGAGTCCTGACTGATCTTAGTTTTTTTCTCGAATGTTATTTTAATGTTAATCTTATTAATTAATTAATCAAGACTAAGAGAGTGTCTTAGTCTCCCCTTCTCAGGGACAGACAGTGGAGAGGGGTATGGTGGGACCCACTGCTTCTTCTTCTTCTTCTTACACCGGGCTTTCGTTGTCATTGGCATGTGAACACAAATACACATTTATATTTAACTGTGACTATGTAACTTAAATTAATGGGTGTAAAAGTAAATAATATTAAGTAGTAAATTTATCTTTAGTACAACAAGTTTAGTGGAAAAGAAACAAAAACTTAATCATCATCCTCACAAAATGCAAATACAAAATATATACCAAACCAAACCGATTTCTTGCATGGAATACACTGTAACCATTCTACTCCCTTATATGTGCTGCATTTGGTTTTACAAATAGAGCATACAGAGTCACCTTTTTATTTTTTCTTCTTTTATTGAGGATGTTTAGGCTGAGACTCAACTGACTGCGTCGGTTCTTCGTCAGACAGTTGCATAACTTCGTTCATTCGTCACATCCCGATTTTTTCTTAAGAGATTAATGAGAGATGAATCCAAAACACGTGCGTAAAAGGAGGAAGTTTCAAAAAACTCTGTTATTTGTGGACGGCCCACAGAAGCTCTAATTTTTTGATGTTATATGCTGTTCTGATAGAGAGATTATACCGCATTTTCCGCTTGCAAGTCTGAGAACAACGAAATATCAAAAGGAATACTACTCTCGTTGGAATTTTCCTAACTGTTGTAGTGCGATGAATAAAAAACCTATTATTATAGGAAATGACCCTCATAGTGGACCTACATACAATTTTGCTTGCATGTGTTGAAGCAAACTGTTTCTATTTTCTCTATTTTAACGCATGTACAGATGGGTGTGTAAATAATGCTGCCATTTTTGAAAAATCATCTTTGAATGCAGCGTTAGAAGATTTCAGCAATTACATTTTCCAAAAAATTGAGTAATAATAGCTGACTATGCTTTCCCCTTACGAACGAACTTTTTAAAACCATTTGGGAGAAGTACTAATTTATCGAGAACAAATAATCTTCAACTACCGCTTGTCAAGAGCTCGTCGGGGAGTTGAAAATGCATTCGAAATTTTGATTTCTAGATTCAGAATTTCTCAGCGATCTAAAGTTGTTGGTATTACTTCAGAGAAGAGAATTGTTAAAGAAGCATTAGCTCCCTTGACACTGAAGATCTTAATACCCCTTGTACCATACCAGGTTCTTGGGTAACACAGAATACTCAAGTGAATGGTTTGGTTAATTTGCAAGATAATGTAGGGCGTCGTAAATATTCCAGATTAGCGTCTGCTGTGCATGATGAATACGCATAATGTTTTTTCGGAGAACGAGCTGTACCAACTGGATACATGATGATTAATAATAATTACAAGTTGATGTAAAGTTACTTTAAAAAATAAGGAGTACACTTACTAAATTTGATGACGTATCTCTTCAGAAATGTTTCTGTTCTTTTATACCAAAACAGTTTGGGTACGTATAATTCCTCCATCTCCATTTCACTGTTTTTCGAGTCGCACACCATCATTCTTGCATATAGTTCTAATCGTATAAATTTTATTTTTTTACATCAGAAATGGTTAAATATTCATTCCTTTAATTATAAATCTCAAAGCATTCTCCCGCTCAACATCTTTATTTTTAAATTTATCCAAACGATGGTTGCCAAGACCATTGTGCTTACTAAAATATTAAACATCACGTTTTCGAAACAATTTGACGCTTATTTTAGAGTTATTTGAATACACCGCACGGACAAAACAGTTGCCAGATTAAATCATCTCCTGATAATGCTAATATGGTTAGCAAAACGCGCGTCGAGAAGTTTCAAAAGTGATTTGGTGTTTAGTGGTAAATCTCTTTGAGTTTAGTGTTTCACACGAAAGGTTCTAATAAAAGAATTGATGCACTCGATACAAGTTGAAAACCAATTAATAGGCCAATTGGAATGGGGAGGTTCACACGTTGCGAGGTCTGATTTAACTTGAAACTCTATTAAAATAAAGGTTGTCACTATGCGTTTTATTCAACTTTTGTAAGTTTTGTTAATCAGCTAAAATATATATATATATATATATATATATATATATATATATATATATATATATATATATATATATATATATATATATATATATCATCACCATCAGCCCGTGTCGATCCACTGCAGGATGAAGGCCTCTTCGGCATGTTTCCAACTTTCACGGTTCTGGGCTTTCCTCTGCCACTCTGGTTCAAGATACTTAACGTGTTAACGTTCAAGATACGTGCTTTCGGTCTTCTTCGCGGACGTTTGCGATCAAGCGTATCCACTCCAGGATTATCTTGGGCCATCTGTCATCCCATCGCCTCTATATATGGCCTACCCATCTCCATTTCAATCGCTTTACCCTTCCAATGATATCACAGACTTTCGTTTGTTCCCTGATCCATGACTTTTTGTCTCGTCTTGTAATTCCAAGCATACATCTTTCCATTCCCCTCCGTGCTAGCCGAAGTTTTTGAATTGATTGCGACGTGAGTGTCCAGGTTTCACTTCCGTATGTCATAACGGGTAGAACGCATTGATCGAAGACTTTTCTTTTCAGGCAAAGTGGGAGTCTGCTTTTAAACACAATGTTGAGCCTGCCAAATGCCTGCCAGCCACACTTAACACGCCGTTCCACTTACCGGGCGGTATTCCCCTTCATTGAAATCCTCTACCCAAGATATATAAAGCTGTCAACAATCTCCAAATCCCTTCCGAAAACTGAAATTCTTCTGTCCTGAACGAAGTTATTGAACATAACCTGACTCTTTTTCAGGTTTATTTTCACGCCAAATGGTTCGCCAGCCCTTTACAGTTCTTGTATGCGTCTTTGCAGCTCCTCTGGGTCTTGTGAAAAGAGAACGATGCAAATCTAAGATGGTTTAAGTTTGCACCGTTGATCTTTACATCATCCTGTTCCCAATCTAGTTCACGGAATACTTCTTCAAGGCCAGCCGAGAAAAGAATAGGCGATATTGCGTCACCCTACCGTACCCCTCGTTCTACATTAATTCCCACTTCAAGATCATCAAGGTGAATTTTGGCTGTAGCTCCATCATATATCGATCATAATAGGTTTACATATGCTTTATCTACCCCTTGGCTAAGCAGAGTTATTTGAATACACCGCACGGACAAAACACAACTGCCAGATTAAATCATCTCCTGATGATGCTAATATGGTTAGCAAAACGCGCGTCGAGAAGTTTCAAAAAGTGATTTGGTGTTTAGTGGTTAATCTCTTTGAGTTTAGTGTTTCACACGAAAGGTTCTAATAAAAGAATTGATACACCCGATACAAGTTGAAAACCAATTAATAGGCCAATTGGAATGGGGCGGTTCACACGTTGCGAGGTCTGATTTAACTTGAAACTCTATTAAAATAAAGGTTGTCACTATGCGTTTTATTCAACTTTTGTAAGTTTTGTTAATCAGCTACAATCGGTCAATTAAATTTGACTCGTGAGAAAGCACTTTTAACGCATGCATTCTAGCACCGGGTAAGAACTATCATGAATTTTACGTATGTCCTTGCTTACCTCTTGTTCAACAACTTATTCGTCTAACCTTTCAGTTTTTTGCGTTCTTTTAGCGCGCATTTATCCATAATAAAACTTGCACGTCTGTGCTATTCAACAGCCAAACTCAAACTATCACAAATATAACAATATAATGGTACTGGAACAAAATGGTAGTGTGATAGTTGCCCCACATTTTGCAGTACAACAGGAACTTTTAATTGAAATTTGTCCAGATTTTAGTGACACATCCTGTATATTATAATATTGTAATCGATCTAAATGTCAAATATTAAAATATATCCATAATTTTAGTGAGAGTGTTTTATTAGTTTATTTACAGAAGCGGTTGTTGTTTGAAAATATTAACTGAGGTAAAAAGTACCAACCTTATAAAGCTTAAGTTTGAAGTTTGGCGTTGCTACGTTATTTAATACTTGTTTAGCAGTCATTAATAGCGAACTCTCTCAGTGAATTTGTAAACATGGAAAAAATTGGTCATCGTTAAGTAATATAATACATTAATTTAAAAGTCTCAGTCCAACCGATATCAAAGCGGAGCTAAATTCTACACTGAGGTAGCCTGCTCCTTCGTTTACAACTGTAAAATATTGGGCGGCAGAGTTTAAACGAGGCTGTACGAGCTACCAAGACGAATATCGCAGTGGTTGACCAAGTGAGCTGAGCACGCCAGAAATGGTGGCGAAAATGGTATTGGATGACTGTCGACTGAAAGTGCGTGAGCTAATAGACAAGGTAGGCATTTCAGAAAGTGCTATACATCGCATATTGACTGAAAATTTTGACATGAAAAGCTCTGGGCAAGATGGGTGCCGCGATTACCGTGAGGATATTTCGATCGAGTGTTTGGCGAAGTTTCACTATCAGCCCGTGTCGATCCACTGCAGGATGAAGGCCTCTTCGGCATGTTTCCAACTTTCACGGTTCTGGGCTTTCCTCTGCCACTCTGGTTCAAGATACTTAACGATGTCATCAATCCATCGTGCTTTCGGTCTTCTTCGCGGACGTTTGCGATCAAGCGGTATCCACTCCAGGATTATGTTGGTCCATCTGTCATCCCATCGCCTCTATATATGGCCTACCCATCTCCATTTCAATCGCTTTACTGTTCCCTGGTCCATGCGCAAGACTTTTTGTCTCGTCTTGTAATAACAAGCATACATTTTTCCATTCCCATCTGTGCTACTCGAAGTTTTTGAATTGTTTGCGACGTAAGTGTCCAGGTTTCACTTCTGCATGTCATAACGGGTAGAACGCATTGATCGAAGACTTTTCTTTTCAGGCAAAGTGGGAGTCTGCTCTTAAACACAATGTTAAGCCTGCCAAATGCCTGCCAGCCACATTTAACACGCCGTTCCACTTCCCGGGCGGTATTCCCCTTCATTGAAATCCTCTACCCAAGATATATAAAGCTGTCAACAATATCCAAATCCCTTCCTAAAACAGAAATTCTTCTGTCCTGAACGAAGTTATTGAACATAACCTGACTCTTTTTCAGGTTTATTTTCAAGCCAAATGGTTCGCCAGCCCTTGACAGTTCTTGTATGCGTCTTTGCAGCTCCACTGGGTCTTGTGAAAAGAGAACGATGCAAATCTAAGATGGTTTAAGTTTGCATCGTTGATGTTTACATCATCCTGTTCCCAATCTAGTTCACGGAATACTTCTTCAAGGCCAGCCGAGAAAAGAATAGGCGATATTGCGTCACCCTACCGTACCCCTCGTTCTACATTAATTCCCACTTCAAGATCATCAAGGTGAATTTTGGCTGTAGCTCCATCATATATCGATCCTAATAGGTTTACATATGCTTTATCTACCCCTTGGCTAAGCAGTGCATCCATTATTGCATGCTTTGAGATAAAGTCATATATATGGAGTCATATATATATATATATATATATATATATATTATAACATAAGTATAAATACAAAAATAAAGATATATAAAGGAGTTATTAGACCGGTGAAGAACAGAAGTGAGAAGAATATATGGATTAAAGAAAGCTGCAGAAGATTAATATAGAAGGTTAATGAATTTTGAATGGAGAAGATATAGTGAAGACCATAAAAGTGCAAAGACTTGGTTTGGGCATATAAGAAGAATGGAAGATAACTAAATAGTAACGAAAATTACAATGTGGAGTCCAGATATTAATAGAAGAAGGAGGACGCTGAGAAGTAGGTGTGCGGATCAGGTGCAGGAACACATAAGGAAACTGGAAATACAAGAATGGTGGGAAAAGATACAGGACCGAGATATGTGAAAGAAAGAAAATAACTGAAGAAACAAAGATAAACCTCCTAATTCCTAATGAATATATATATATATATATATATATATATATATATATATATATATATATATATATATATATATATATATATATATATATATATATATATATATATTCATGGATTGCATGGATTATGCGAACTTATTACAGCGTTTGAGTGATGAAATTATTCTGAGCAATGTTTGGAACTGTTTAAACGACATAAAAAGATTTCTGTTTTTTGGGAAGCGCATATTGTTCATCGATTATCTCGAGAAAGGTAAATATAGCGTTATTGGCATGTTTGAAAGACAAAATCGCAAAACAAAGGCTTCAAATGAACAAAAATAAAGTGTTGCTTCACCAAGACAATGCATCGTGTCACAAATCGCTGGTAACGATGGCTAAATTGCATGAATTGCGCTTTGAATTGCTTCCTCAGCCACCGTATTCTCCAGATCTCGCACAGCAACTATTTTCTATTCTCAGAGCGCAAAAAAATGTTCACTGTAAAGAAATTTCGCTCCAATGAAAAGATAATTGCGGAAACTTAAGGATCTTTAGAAGGCAAAGAGAAATCGTTCTATAAAAAAGGTGAAGAAATGTTAAATAGTTTATTGGTCTTCAAGGATAATATATAATTGAATAAAGCAGAAATTTGCAAAAAAGTGTGTTTTATTTACCAGATTGGGGACTTATTGACCGATGTATTAGTTATTATTAAATATTTACTGAGTGATCTACGTAAAACAGATTGTACATTTTCGTGGACATCAATATTAAAAAGTTGCCAGCATGAGAATTTTTCGAACAATCGTTGTAACAATTATTTACTACTAAGTCAAGGTTGGTCTAATGTCAAACAGTTAATTTTTGAAACAGGAAACCGAAAGCAAACCTTGAAATTTCAAAGCAATCAAAAAAAACCTGAAACTCTTCCAATGTAAAAATTAAGTGATACATTTAAATCTTCATTGTTTTTATATAAAAAAATTATAAAGGATTGTAATATTTTTTTTTGTATTTATTAATTTTTGCGATACTATTGGACTCCGCGATGAAATTTTGAAAATCTTCGTAATAAAAAAAAAATGAATATCAACAAAAGCGGATTGAATCGATGGATAAATACAGTTATCGTTGATGCTAAATCTGAAGAATAAGCTGAATAATTCAACAGATTTCGTTTACGTATCTTTATTTTTATGTGATCACTTGTTCTTCGTCAACTAAGGAATATTGACTTTATTTTCTAGGTCTCCTCTTAGTTCTTAGCCAATCTTAGTTCTAGTAAGTTTTCCTAGCATTTCACGCTGCTCGCTATTAAAACAAAAACAAGACAAAAAACTGTGGGTTCCAAAGAAAATATCGCCGATGTTGTTGGCAATCTTGTTGAAGATGATTAAAGATGATCAATGATTATTTAATTCTGAATTTGATTGCTACTGATCTGGAGGAGAAGTGATTGCAACAGGACGGCTCTACATGTCATATACCTAACGCCAACGATTTATCGAGAGAACATTTCGAGGAACGAACCTGTTAATTGGTCACGAAGGTCATGTGATTTAACGCTTTTAGGCTATTTTCTTTGGGGTTCTGTTAGATCTTTAGTCTATGCCGATAAGCTAGCAACTATTAACGCCTTGGAACCTAACATATATATATATATATATATATATATATATATATATATATATATATATATATATATATATATATATATATATATATATATATATTACAAAAATATTTCACCCTTTCTCCACGTGGTGCCACCGATCGCCTTCGCCGAACTGTCAAGCATGCGACGTCACGTGTCTCTCGGGACAGGTTTCTAGCCTTTCAGCCGTCATCAGCCGAGCTCTAGACGAACGCAAGAAAAGCAGTTCGGAGGGACGATCGGGGCCAGACCAGATTAACTGGCCATTTTAATGACGGGTCGTGATCGCACACAGCTCACGCCATCATAAGGCGAATGCTCGTAGCAGTCAGGACCGCTCGTCACATTCTGCCTGGAACCTCGGGTATAGTACCAGGTATGCCCACAAAGGTAGCGTAATGGACCGTGGAGGGAAAATATTACAGAAATCTTTCACCCTTTCTCCACGTGGTGCCACCGATCGCCTTATATATATATATATATATATATATATATATATATATATATATATATATATATATATATATATATATATATTTATATTATATTATATATATATATATATATATATATATATATATATATATATATATATATATATATATATATATATATATATATATATATATATAAGATAGAATCCGTTGACAATACTGACATGAAAATACTTTACTATTATGACGTCACAAACATGGCAGCCAATTAGTCGTAGTTAGCGTGTAGTAGCCGTAGTTTCGTGATTTTTTTTTAAATTTTATGCATTTTAATTCATTTTTAATTAATTGTAATAAAAAAAGTTTTTCGCATCGATTAATAATATTATTTATGATAAAATAAAGTAAAATAAAATCAATAATT
The DNA here is from genome assembly GCA_031761425.1 of Cosmopolites sordidus. Classification (NCBI taxonomy): domain Eukaryota; kingdom Metazoa; phylum Arthropoda; class Insecta; order Coleoptera; family Curculionidae; genus Cosmopolites; species Cosmopolites sordidus. The sequence continues at coordinate 369,326 of JARFXV010000326.1, forward strand.
AATTTTTTATTCAAAAATCCATATGTCCGAAATTGTTTTCAAACATTGATGCTATGAATGTTATTTCACATAAAATAAATAATTTCAAGGCGTGTCATTTGATTGTTGTTTTATTTGAACTTAAAGTTCGGACAAACAAAAAAAAATGGGTGATTGCCATTTCCCAGTTTCTCGGTATATCTCTGTTCCTTCATGCAGTATTCAGTACTATAACGAGAAGATCTGTTACCGTTCTCCTCATATTCTTGAGTAGTTCAACTCATTGTTCCATCATATCCCGCAGCCTCCTCATTAAAAGTCGTCGTATATTACAACTCCTATTTTTACAAACTTTCTTCCCCATAGAGTGTAAGAGAAATAGCTTTTACAAATTTTGACAACGATTCTTCGCATTATTTGAAAGAAAAAAAATCTTTACAAAGGCCAAAAATTCAAGGAGTTATGATGAGAATTATCATTTTAAGTAAATATGTGTAAAACCCTATTTGGCAAATAATATTTGAATATTATTTAACGAATAAACTGCAGATAAACTAATCAACATTGTTAAAATGGTTTTTAATGAAGAACCAACCATACATCAGCTAAAAAATTAAAGTGGCCACGTCTCTGTGACTAATCGAAATGATTCCCACCACAAATGGTGTTCGCGAAAAGAAAAATCAGTGGGTGTATTTAAATTCTATTTAAAACCAAAATTGTATTCTGTAAGTGAATATCACGATATGTTTCTTATTTACGGAGAAGCCAGGACATTAGAAATACGAGGTGTAGCTATTAAATAACGAGACTGATGGTGCTACAAAACAAGTACGCATGCGCCAAACGCCAGCGACCAACAGCTGTCATGGGTAATAATCTGTGCAACACGGAAAAAATGTGTTTTTAAACATTTTTTTTTACACTCATATCAGTCAATTCTTAAATTTAAATTGAAAAACATTTGGAATACTCACATCCAGAACAGCCTCGCGTCCCAGTGCTACAGCCTGAGCGACAGCTCATCGTGTACCGCGCGAACTTGTCTATCCGCTCCCCGATCAAAAACTGAGGAAACTGACTGATAAAATAATGCACCACCTCAACCTTGACGGGATATTCGACAAAACACTATTCATTCGATTTACCGATAGAAAAGCAATTGCTCGTATGCTGAAATTCCTTCATCAACAATTCATAAATCCGGGTCGATGACGGGAAAAGTAGGAAATTAGAAGAAAACCGTTTTTTGTGGATAGCTAAGTGTATATTTGCCGCGTATCCATACCATTGGGTTTCGTTCCCTTTATCTTTTATTCGTAAGACCGTTTAAAATACGACTTTATTATCAAGCGTCATGGTTATCTATTATGATCAAATGATTAACAGGAAATAATATTGACTTTTAATTGCCAAACCCACCAGCGACGCTCTCATTTTAAGTGATAAATAATTTATCCCAGATATCCTAAAAAACATATAATAAATTTTTGAAAAAGTCGAAGTACTATCTCTACTTTTTTTGCATTTTATATTAGTATGATGTTTCGAAAATATTCTCCGAAAGTTTCAAGTTTCCGAGATATCCGACAACTATTAGTTCTATACATAAATCCACTGTAACATAGCCGAGGCTCGGTGTCACCCAGTGGCGACTCGTGAGGTAGGGCGTTGGGGCGCCGCCCCTCCAGCATTTATCACTGTAAACAATTTTTCAGAGCAAAACACCATATTTTATTTCCGTTCAGTTTCTTTCCTCTAACTCATTTTAAGCTATTATTAAAGATTAAAATCTCCAAATGTCGAAGAACGTCTGTCGACCCATCACACCAAATAGTGCGGATAAAAATTCCACTCTCTCGCCACAATTTTTACATCGTTGGTGAGACGTTTACCTTCAGTTATCGTACACCACCGTTATCTTATCTCGTCGTTGGCGTTACATGTTTTGTTGGTTGCCAGAATTTGGGGGTTTAATTGCTTTCTAAACCATGCGATTTGGACGTAGATTCCCTGCGACCGAGCGTATCGGTAATTAGTTTTAAACGCTGATTTGACGGATACGGAGCGTGTGAAATCTCTCGCGTCGTGTATTTCGTTCGCTTCGCGAATTCTTGTTTTGATTTGGGATTTGCTGCGTGTGTACGCATTGAGTAGAATAAATAATCAATTTTTAATTGTAAACATGAAGTTGTCTTATTTAAAACAGTTAATAATGACTAATTTAAGTTTGGAGGAGAAAGTTGAATTCAAAACTGACGGTCGTCCCACGCCCATGTTGAATTTGAGTCACGTTTAAATGTACAAATAGGGCAAGTTACGTAAAAATTTGACAGTGAACTGTACATTTTTTATTCAAGGCCCGATATTTGTCAAAATGAAGACAATAAAGGCTCAATTCTTCTGTTGGAATCTTTGGTGTGAAATACTAAACTTGGAAGAGATTTACGACTAAACACCAAAACGCTTTTTCGAACTGCTCGACGCCCGTTTCCGGCGTGAGAGAGATTGATTGGGCGAGAGGGCGATGAGATGAGATTAAATCATCTCCCGATGATGCTAACATGGTTATCGAAACGTACGTCGAGCAGTTCAAAAAAGCGTTTTGGTGTTTAGTGGTAAATCTCTTCAAGTTTAAAATTAAAGGCTGTTTAAAGACATTAAATTTTATTTTGAAGCAGAGACTGGATACAGCTTTTAAAGAAATCACTAATGCAAAATTAGGAAACGACGAGATGCTATTCACCGACAAAAATGTGTACAATTATATAATAACTCTGTATTATTAGTTTTATAAAATAAATTAAATTACTGTTGAAAATTAAAAATACTAATTTTTTCATGCTTCTGACTACCCCTAACCCCTCATCCAGGCGATGAGACGACCAAAATAATTGATGGTCGCCCAGAGCCAGATCTAGCAAATAAGACGTGCGGGGGTGATTTTTTTACTCCAATATTCAAATGACATTCTTAGCTCTGTTTATGAGAGTTGATCGAGCATTTTTCTTCTTTTTTTATATGGTGCTGTAAGTTTTTAGAGAGCTCAAAACTTTATTTGGTTTCCAATCTTTATATTACTACGCCCCCTTTGAAAATAATCTAATCTTGGGGTAATCAACCTCGTCATTTCATAAAATAATACAGAGACATTTTTAATTCGAAAGTTAATTAATAATAATTAATACTTAATAGCCAGCGAAGTTCACAATAATATACAGCTAAGGTATTATTAGCTTCCATAGATTTAGAAGCTTTCCAACCTTGCAGACAACCAAACTTTTAAATTACTTTTATTAGACTATTAGTCCGGGAGTACATCCGATCGTTTGTGTCCTGTTTGTTGGTGGGAAGTGCAGACGTTTTGCCAAGGTCACACTTGGCATTCTCAATGCATGTCTGAAGACTGAAAACTGTGGACCGCTTTTCCATTCTGTTTTAGGTTGACCCGTAGGCCCCGACCTTTATAAGATTAATTTACCCCGAAGAGGGTCCTAACTTTATCCCTTTTGGGGGTAATCTTACCCCTGGAGCATCGAACTTTTCCCTGAGGGTCCGGTTCGACGTTATCTGAACTGGATTTGCAGCGAAGACCAGAAAAACTTCGCGAAGGTTAATTAGAAAAAGACGACTAAGTCTCATCGGGAGTTCGACTAGTCCGCGTCCAGATCCGCGCCATCTGCAGACTGGAAATCTGGGTTAAGAAGGCGGTAATTGTTGTAACTTATGCAAACCCGAAAAACCGAGAAATTCAGTTTCCAGGTCTGCTGTCCGGAATTAATGACGAAGTAATTTGGACTTAGATTTTTAGCCCTCCAAGGGAGTTTTGGAGGGCTTCAGTCAGTTGCGCCTGAAACTGGCTAACAAACTGGCCCATTAGTTGCTCCACAAGTTCGGAGAAGGGATTTTGGACTTGTGAAGCGGGCTGTTTGGGAGGAACCGTGTTCCTCTGGGACCCCCACACGAAGGGTTGGAGGGGAAATCTTTTTATTAGAGTTTGAACCTGAGAAGGCCCTATTTGTCTTAATTTGTGTTGGTTTGCTTGAAGAATTTTCCGGACGCGCGTTTTGGTGAACTTGTCCTTGGAGTGTGTGGAGTGAACTTGTCCTTGAACAGTCCCTGAAGTGATGTTGTCCTCCACATTTGACACAAGCCGGGTCAGCATGGTATTTCTTAGACGAATGACCGAATTGCTGGCAGTTAAAACACTGCACAGTTCGGCCATTCGACTTCTGACTTTGAACCTTGATCTCCTGGTCAAATAAGGTCTTCAGATTGTGGGTCCTCTTCTCCTCCTTAGGCAGGACCACTTGAACGAGGACCATCGGAAAACCTTTGGCCGTCTTCCATCTTTCAACATGGACTGGGTGGAAGCCCATGTCGGTTAGTTCTTTGGCTACTGTCGCCGCCGGGATGGTTTCAACCACTCCTCTGATTACCACCCGAAGATTACGTTCTTTGGGAGTACAGAAGGAGTGGTACTTGTACCCGCGCTCGTCAAACAATTTGAATGAAACGGGTCTTAACATGGTTCGGTTTAGTTGTTGTTTTTCCCAGGTTGATATTCTTTTCTTTACAGATACGAATTATCTGTAAGTACGCGCCTTTGTTTGTGATGACAATCGGCGGTACTTTTGAAGGCTGTGGAGGTCCTTGAGTAGCCTTTTTGGGGGGTTCTTTCTTTGCTTCCGTCTGTTTCGGAGCGGGCTTTTTGAGGCCCCTTCAGAGGCAGGTTTCTTCGGAGTTGGAAAATCATCCTTTTCGGCCATCGCTACACGCTTGGTATTTTTCTTTTTGTTTTTAGGGAACTGAAAGCTGTCTTAGGATTCGTACGCTGAAGACCAGCCGACTTCAGACAAATCGATGTCTGAGCCGCCGAATGGAATCTCAATTTCAGTGGTTTCAGTTCTTTTCTTTTCACTACCCTTCGCCTTGGAAAAGGCGTCGGGTTTAGATGAAACTGTAGCTTGGTTCTCTTTCAGTTTGAGATTTTCGGCTCTTAATTTTTCCAAGTCTTCCGACATTAGTTGGTTCTCGTTTCGGAGTTCATTTAACTCCCCGTTTGCCAATTTGGTCATCTCGTTTATATAGCGCAGTTGACCCTCCAAATCAGTGACCAATTGAACGTTGAAGCGCCTGAAACGCCTCTCGCGTTATGGTGAACCCCGGAGGGTCCGCCATTACACTGTAGAAACTACTAGAAAACTTGATCGAGGGCAAAGAGCGACTAGTCTCTTCGAAGTCTTGATCACAACTGTGAAAGCTGTGAAAACCGTTTCGTAATATTTATATTCTTCTTGGTCGCAGATTTTGATGATACGTACTTCTTAGTGGTTCTGCTGTTGGCTTCGCCCCCTCGGACGGTGTTTGGAGTGTCACAGTGGTAGTCAGTTGCTCTCTCGACTGCAGCCGGTGAGTTTCGGTCTGTCGGTTGATTCGGTCTGTCGGCATCATCTCTTCTGGCTGGCTTCTGTTGGTTGTTTTGAAAGTTATTAGCCTTCTTTATGTTATACGCTGAGTAGCCGTTCTGCTTTAGAGCGTTGGTGATTGTTTTGAGCTCTTTTTGTCGGTTGATGTCGTCGGATAGTCGGAGAGACCGAGAAATCAAGGTGTTGACAACCCCTTGAAGTTCTGCTGGAACTGCAGGAAGCTGCTTGGAAGTTCTGCTTGGTTTTTTTACAACTCTGTGTTGTAAGCGTCCATCTTGGGACTTGGTTATTAGGATATCTAGGAAGGGGAGTTTTTATCTTCTTCGATTTCTAAAGTGAACTGTATTTTTTGGTCGACGGAATTTAAATGGCTGTGGAATTTGGAAAGTTCGTTTCTACCAAAGGACCAGATGACAAAAATGTCGTTGACATATCGGACATACAGTTTAGGTTTGGGGTCAACGCTCTACAGTGCCATATTTTCAAAATATATCATAAAGAGGTTGGCCACTACTGGTGATAGAGATGAACCCATTGCTGCACCATCTCGGATAAAGGAATTTGATGTCGAAACTGACCATGATGTCCTTTTGATCTATTGTGAGTTTGTCTAGGGTCTCGGTGAAGTGCTGAGAGTTTTTAATGTACGAATCGGCCTTTTCTGTTATAGGTTGTAATATATTAGCCAAAAATTTCTTTAGATTTTGTAATGGCGAGTTGAAAGCGCTCACAATTGGACGTAGGGGGGGGCCAGTTTTGTGGATTTTGGCAGGCCATATAGTTTTGGGCATCTACTTAAACTATATATATTATATATAGATATTATCTTGGTGAAAACTTAGTTCGATAGACGGTTCTTTAAATCTTCATGTGCTCCTTTTTTTTCTAAAAGAATTACTTTGGATTTTTCCCAAAGTCAGGTACTTTTTTTGGTTTGATGCATTTGGAGTATAATTTTGCCAGTGTTTTATGTAACGTCCGACCACCAGCTTTTAGCATTTCAACAGTAACTCTACTTAATTTATTCTCTCATAGATTTTCTAGCATTTGCCACTTCCTTCACTAGGTTATCTGACATTTGCTCTTTCGTAATTATTGTTGTCTTTGATTGGTTTTGATCTTCATAACTGTAAATAAAATTTTCTGACAACCTCTAACATTTCCGTTCACGCACTGTGCCATTCTCAAGTATTAAAGCATACATTTGCATTCTTTTCTTTCTCAGCTTCTGTTTAGTCTTGTTAAATCCCCTGTTTTCTTCCAGGATTTATTTCAATAGCTGCATGTTGATCCGGTACGTCTCCTTTCCAATACGTTTTCTTATAATTTTGCAGAGCTCAGCAGACTCAGCAGAGCCTTTTTCACTGTCCGTCATTTTTTCGTTAAATAAATGTTCTGTAACACAGCAAAGCGGTTCGATAAAACAATTTCCAAATCGCTGCCCCTCTCCAGCAATTTCCCATAATCCACTTTGCCCTTCTTTGACCTCACCATTCTTTCGCGCTCTCTTCGACAGTTAATCCTAACTTTTGCTCGTACCATCCGGTGGTCACTTCCAACATTAAAATTGTTAAGGACATTACAATTTCAAAAAATTGTTTTATCTTTGATCATGATGTAATCAATTTCACTTGTAAGTCCAGTTGGACTTTTCCATGTCCATTTTCTTCCATGTCCATATATATATAAATCTGCCTGAGAAGGCAAAACTCCCAGCTTGAAAATCGATGAAGGCTTAGCTGCTATGTATTCCCACTTCTTCTATAACCTCGTATATTAACGGTTGGTATAGTGTTGCCATAGTACAGAATCACTTGTCTTCTTTCATAGTAGGTGTTAAACCTTTTCACTTTCGGTAAACCGCTAGGCGACCCACAATCCATCCGAGATTATTTTCTAAGATAACCTAACCTTCTAAGATAATGAACGAAACTGCGCATTAGGTAGATGAGGCAGTAATTTTCCCTGACACTGGGCTTCTGTAAAACCATTGTCTTCTTTTCATTGGTTTTTCCGCTGTTTGATCGCCGACAACAGAACCATTTCATTTTAAAGTGGTATGGAGCATATATACTCTCTCCCTCTCTCCTGTGCCCCATTGCGACAGCCATATTTCCGACACTGGCCTCCTGAAAACCGTTCCTCCATTTACCTCACTCTAGGGCTACAGAATAACTAACTGCAATAAGAATAACTAACTAAACTCGAAGTGATTCTCGGCGCACGTTTCACTAACCATGTTAGCATCATCACAAAATAATTCACTTTAAATTGAATCATCTCTTTTATTGTTCCTGATTTCATTTTTTTTATATTAAAACAGGAAAAGTTCATGAAGGATCATCTCCTTATGATGCTAAATATTGTAATAACGATAATCCAGTAAAAACAAGTCATCAATCGATCAATCTTATATTTACCGTTTTACTTTTACATTTTATTTATCATTTTCCGTATCTTTATCCATTTTCTTCAAATTATCCTCTAATTTCTCTTTTTCTTTTTCTAGTTGTTCCCTTATTTTCTCTTTTTTCTCCATGTGTATGCGTTTTCTTAATTTTGCTATAAGTTCGTTGGTTATTCGCCTGATGTATTCGTTTTCGAATGCTTCTCCTCGTTTCTTGAAGGCGTCATCGTCCAAACTGTAAAACCCCTGTAGTTTGAGATCAGATGGTTTCGATATCCTCCAAATATTCGTCAGAACAGGTTTAGTTTTGATTACGGATTTTGACATGGTTTTTCATCAAAAGTAGTGACAACTACTGTCATCATATATGATGTTGCATGATACTGTCTAATAATACTGTATGATAAGTCAAAATACTCGTCCTGTAGCCTCAATTGAATCGAAAATGTGTAACTCTACTAACACAACAAATGTTCATTATTAATTAATTTATTTATTTAAACTGAAGTTTTTATTCCGAATAAAACATTTTTTTACTTTGCTATCTATCACTTTTAACTTTTAACTCAGACACTACTTTAAAACTAAGGTATTATAGTGGATTATCCTATGTATCGACAGTATCATTCTTGTGATTCTGTTTACTCCAAAAGCGCTAAGCACAAGTCGAAAATGAATTGGTAAAAGGCGCATGGTTGAAAATAAGGTTACAGCTCTCATAATTTTCAAAAGAATCAAGATATTTAAGAAAAAATTCAACATGGGTATAGGGAAACATGATCATCATGAACTCATCATGAAATTTTCTCAGGAATAAAAAAATTAAATAATATACCAGACATTCCATTTAAAATAAGGAAGTTACTGGTGACTTCCGGGGTAACCGGAACTGCTATGACCTTGATAATATTTTAAAATGAAAGAGAATTTTAAATAACCCTGAAGTCCAAAAATTCAAAATTTAGAAGTTTTATATAACCTCGAAAACTTTCGACGAACGACGAAAAAATATTCCTAATTTCTTTTAAGGCGCCAGAGTTGGAGTGGTTTAACTTCTGAATAAATTTGGAAAAAATAACATGGTTTATCAAATTTATCCAACTTTCTTTGGAATATTATGTACAACCTTCCTAATTAATGTTGCTGTACTTGCACTTAGAGTCGGAGAAATGTTTTCTGCTCTAACATTGGATTTTACCTGATGTCACATATGCTCAATAGAATTAAAAATACAGTAATACGGGGGAAGGCGTAAAACTGTATGTCCTATATCGACAGCAATGGTATCACATCCATATTCCTTTTTAATATTAAATGTCTTTAATATTTCTTTTGGGGGTGGGGGGTTAGTTTGAAGTAAATAAAACAACAAAAATATACTTACATGAAATTTAATATCTATATATTCATCGGAAGAATTACGACATATTTATAAAGTTCTTAACTTTAAATGAAAGTTAGTTAAATTAATTTCGTTCCTCTGCGCTAAATCTAAAACCATTAAAGAAGAAATCTGCGGCTTTTTCTTTTAAATATATCCACTACTTCATCTGCATGAATTTCTGGTCCACAGTGAATGTTCATGAGAACCAAACCATTAAGTCTGTTTTCACTTGTAGTGTTTCGTAAATAGTTTTTCAGTCTCCTTAGACTCGAGAAAGACTTTTCTGGGGTAGCAGTGGATACAGGAATGGTAGCCAAGATTTGTAGTAATGTGTAAATATTAGGATAAAGGTTTTTATCGCATATATCTAGGCATTCCAAACTAGATTTCGGGGTAGGCGAGATACTTGTCATCACTGTTTTCCATACTTCAAGTTCTGCTTTAACCACTGATATGTTGCTTTCGGGAAGCAGTGATGAGTACATGGAAATTGCTTCTTCAATTTCAGAACTGGTAGTAAAACTTGAAGGTAGCACACCAGATAATGCTGATACTACTTTACGATGTTTGGTAAACCTTTCAACCAACTGTTGAATTGTATGATCAAGAAATGGAATGAACAATTTAATTTTGTAATACGTGCATGCATCCAATGCAGGAATGTTCGGTCTATTTAATTGTCTTCCGACGACGCGTGGCATTCGCAGTATACCACCATTTTCTTCCAGTAAAACCTTTGCGTCTTGGTAGAGATGAAGATATTCGACGTCAGTGTTGTTTCTCAGGAGTTGTAAGACATTAATAACATCATCTACATGTTTGAATGCCGTGATAAGATCGATGCCAATTGTCTGTAATTGTTTTGATAGCAACAATGTATAGCTCATTACTTTTTGAAGAATCACTAAACACTTCACAAAATCCGAAGATCGAAGCATACTTAGCAATTGGGATGTTTGTTGCGATGTTTCCTTATTGTGATTAAATTGGAGTTCTTCGAGAGCATTCCCAATCGCTGAATAAATTTCCCTGAATCTTATAATAGCTTCATGTTTATGGACCCACCGTATTTCACACATTGAGAGCAAGCTTTTTTGGTTACCGACGGGTAGTAGCTCTTGAATTTTTTCTTTCAACAAAGCAGTGCGTTGAGCAGAATATCGAAAATAGGAACCAACAGACTGCACAATCTCAATGCAATTTCGGACATTTGCTAATGAACATGAATCAGCAATAGCAAGATTGAGAGAGTGTGCACTACAGTGTACATAAAGAGCAAGAGGACATTCTTGGCGAAAATAAGCTTGGACACCGTGCAAATACCCACTCATAGCTACAGCCCCAAACATTCAAGTCCATGCTTTTTCAGAGCTGTAATAAAAAGATTTGCGAGACCGGATCCTGCAACATCGACCGTTGGAATATACTCAAGGAACATCTCTTTAAGTATATGGTGTTTATTATCTGCAAAATCAACATATCGAAGACATAACGAGACTTGTTCTACACGTCCGATGTCGGTGGTTTCGTCAGCCAGAATCGCAAATAGTTTGGCTTTCTTTACTTCTTCAATTATTTTATGTTGAATTAATTCACCACAAATGTCAATTATTTCGTTTTGGATCTGAGGGTTTGTGTACAGGGCATTCTTCTGTGAAGTATTCAAATGCTCAGCCGGATCTTTATCCCCAGACTCAGCCGCAAACCGCAACAGGGCTCTAAAATTACCATCATTCTGTAGTGATTGTTCAGGTTCTGGTGATACTGGTGTAATTTGTATGCGCCCCGAATCGATTTTACCTCTCAAAGAGATGCCTTGTTTGCCGCAAAAAATTATTGCTTTTACGATAGGAATTAGTTTCTTTCGAATCTCCTCTTGCTGTCTCTTTCTTTCAGAAGACAGCTGTTCAGTGACCGAAAAAGCCTGCGAAGACATTACTTTTAGAAAGTTATTTGCCAGTTCTGAATTTCGCTTGTGGTATCCCGATTTCGCATGAGCTTCAAATATTTCTAGGACATTTTTCCACTTACAAAAGGGTTCGGTTACCAACTGGCCGATCCTTTGATGACCGCCTTTACCTTCATCAAGCGAAATTCCCATTACCACGCAAACTCTGCAGTATGCTCCACTTTTATATTTCGAATATGACAACCAGGGGAATCTCTCCAATCATTTCAATTGAAAGCGCAAGTTTCGTTTTGTGGAAATAGGAAACTTATATTCTCTGGGTGGATTCCATGGCGTTTTTAAAATTTGGACTTTAAAATATTCATCCAAGATTTTTTCTTGATTCGCGTAAAAACCAACATCCAACTTAGCTACAGTTGTAAAAGATGAGGTAACAGTATTTTTTTATAGAATTTAAGTAGTCAAATCGCCATTGTCGCAATTGTTGTGATTCCATTAATATTTGTCTTTTATTAATGGTCTGATATGCAAAACCCATTAGAGATGATATTCTCCAGAGGCTAGTTCTGCTGCAAATAATGTTGGTATCATCTTTTCTTAGTCGCTGTTACAATGAATGCAATGCAGGCACAGTTTGCTCTTCATATATAGCATAAATTTGGCTTCGAATTAAGTCTCGCTTTCATCAACACATTTGCTTTTACCAGAAACACAAGGAACTTTTTTCACTATAACTGGCTTCGTTACAATATCTGTAACTGTAAACAATGGCGTTTTCGTTAATTAAGACGTTTCTGCTGCGGCTGCATTTACATTAAGCCCCCCATTCAATAAAGAAACATGCACATTTTTAAAATTTGCTTAGCATCGGACGATAAATGCTTTCTTTTAAAATTAACACTACCGGAGGCACAATGATCATTATCTTATCAAGAACGCCACATTTTTGTCACATTTGGAATAATAAAAATACTATCGAAATTATAGAACTGCACTGTTTAAGAAAATAATGCGGACTAAACTAAAATATTTCGATACTAGTAAACCAGATATAAAATTAATTTTATCTTTTTACCTATTATTTTATTAGGCCCGGCCCTGTTTACGTTTTTTGCAACTTTGCCGGGTTTCGTTACGACAGGGGTTGTTAACAATTTTTGCAGCCATTTGGTCAACTATATATAATAATGTGTTGGATGGATGGGACGGTGTTTCAAAAATTACAATCTATTCTTTGGAAGGAAATAAAATCCACTTTTATCTCATTTTTTTATTTAATATACATTAAAAACAACAAGGAAAATAACGTAAATAATAAATAAGGCACAATATTAAGTCTCCGAAAAAGATTTTAAAAGTCATGTACAGAACATTTGTTAAAACTGATGAAGACGGGGTATGGGGAAGATCACTGTTTTCCTAGTCATTAATGGTCCTAGCACTTTCTGGAGAACTGTTCCAGATAATCTGCTACAATTTTATGTCGGTTTACTTTCGCTACATCTTTGGGTGTGTCGCCGTCTTGATTTTTCAGATTAGGGTTTGCCCCAGCGCAGATTAGTTGTTTGCATACCGATAAGTTGCCGGAGAACGCTGCAGCGTGAAGAGCACTTTCTCCATTCTGAAAATAATGTATATATACGATGAATGAAGCTAAAAATCTCAAGACGAAACTTAGGTCATACCTAAAAATAATGTTAACCCATTTTAAGAAGAAAATAAGAAAACAAAAGACCGGGAGGTGCCCAAACACGTACATGGGTGAATTTCAAATTGACCATGTTGCTATTTCGTACCCCAATTATAAAGAGATTTTGAATGTTCATGTCAGGAAAGGAGCAAATATAGACACGGATCACTACTTGACTAGATTCAAACTTAGCTTAAAACCTCGAAAACTTATTCAAAAGAGACTGCTAATGCCAAAATTCGACCCAACGAAAATAAATAGAAAGCTTGAGCCCTAATACAAGAGCTTGATAAACAACCAGCACAGAACTGGCAAGACTTGAAACAAAATATTATTAAAACAGCCTTAAAGTTGGTCCCTTTACAAAAACGTAGAATACATCCGTGGTGGGATGAAGTTTGCGAGCAAGCAGTATTAAGCCGAAGTAAAGCATTCAAAGATTGGAACAGTCAAAAAACAGCAATAAACTATAACATCTTTTTGGAAGTAAGAAAAGAAACATCGAAGCTAGTTAGACAAACTAAAAGAAAATATGAAAACAATCAACTCAATCAAGGAAATAACCAAAATTCTACAAAAAGTTTGGCAAACCGAACGGATTCCGGAAGATTGGAAAGATGCTCTAATCCATCCACTACATAAGAAAGGAGATAGAACGGATGTAAACAACTATAGAGGGATATCTCTTCTCCCAGTTTGTTACAAGATTCTATCTCAATGTCTACTAGACAGAGCACAGGGACAGTTAGAACCTAACATTGGTGAATATCAGGCAGGTTTTCGACCGGGTAGATCCTGCCCTGAATAGATCCTGAATCTAAAGTTAATCCTAAGACATCAAAAACGGTACAATAAAAATCTCGTCTGTACATTTGTGGATTTTAAAAAAGCATATGATTCTATTGACCGCGAATCTTTATTCCGAATCTTGAAAGAACAAGGACTAGATCTGAAAACGTTGGCAATTATTAAAGCAACATTAACTGACACAAAGTCAAAAGTTAAATGCATGGGTGACATCTCCGAGCCCTTCGAAATTAAAACAGGAGTGAGACAAGGGGATGGACTCTCGCCACTCTTATTTAACTGTATTCTAGAAAGAGTAATACAGGCGTGTCGTGAGGAAAAGTCGGCCCTGAATATTGATAAGCCCATTAAACTGGGGAGAATCAACATCAAAATTGATTGCCTGGCGTTTGCTGGTGATCTAGCAATTTTGGTTCAAGATTTATTAACGGCACAGAAACAGATTGAAATCCTAAAAGAAACATCAGAAAAGGTAGGGCTCCAAATTTCCTTTGAAAAGACACAATACATGACCTGCAACAGCCTAAGAACACCATTTCTAAAAACAAAATATGGTAGCATCAGACAAGTCTCTCAATTCAAATATTTGAGTGAAATAATCATGGAAAATGGGTTGGAAAAAGCGGCCAATAAGGGTAGATGTCAAAAAATGGAATCGGCATTGAGACTTACACAAAATATTTACAACAAAAAATGCCTATCTAAAAACACAAAACTGAGACATTACAACACAGTTATTAAGCCAGAATGTCTATATGGGACAGAAACGCTCATTTTGAATAGAAAGAGGGACATCGAGGACATTGAAAAGAAGAAAAGAAAAATTATAAGAAAAATCTTAGGCCCCAAACAAATAAATAACACAACATACCGACTTCGAGAAAACCAAGAAATCAAACAATACACAGATATACATAGCGATATAAGAAAAAGAAGACTTAAGTTTTACGGATGAATCCGAGTAGGCTAACTAGACAAATAGTCGAATTTTATGAAAATAGGAGTGGAGCTAAAGTAGAAATAATTAAATGGATTGCTGCAATTAAAAAGGACCTAAGATCAGCCAATATTACACAAAGTGAAATTCAGAATAGAGGCTATTTCAGACACAAGGTTATCGTTTGGGAGGTTGGCCACAGAGAAAAATGTAGGAAGACTGGAACAACTTGGTCTGACGAAAGGAAAAAAGCTCATAGCGAAAGAATGCAATTAGTATTGTCGCAAAGCAAGGCTAACAACATGAAACGCGTCTATTTGTACTTCGCGTGGTCCACCACGGCCCATACCTGAATAATACTATATATATATATATATATATATATATATATATATATATATATATATATATATATATATATATATATATATATATATATATTACAGAAATCTTTCACCCTTTCTCCACGTGGTGCCACCGATCGCCTTCGCCGAACTGTCAAGCATATATATATATATATATATATATATATATATATATATATATATACAGAAAAAAAGAGGGTTTCTTAGCCCCGGGGTTACGATTTGGATGCATCGTGGGTAGTTAGGATAGAACCCTAACACCTTCAATTATATGCCCAATGTCAGGAATAATGCCGAAAATATAAAAAGCCTAAAGACAACAGGAACTTCCAGGAAAGTAATTCCCTAGATCCTCTTTCAGGCAACAATATTTGATAATTTAATAAAGAAAAATTCTAAGTAGAATTCTTTCGCGTCATAAACAAAACCTTTTTTTTTCCGAAAAGAGTCAAAAAGCTGAAACAACCAGTAAAAATTGTTGTGAAACTGTTTTTAAATTAAAGCGGACCTAAGATCAGCAAATATTACACAAAGTGAAATTCAAGATACAGGCTGTTTCAGACACAAGGTTGACGATTGGAAGGTTGGCCAGAGAGAAAAATGTAGGAAGACTGGAACATCTTGGTCTGACGAAAGGAAAAAAGCCCATAGCGAAAGAATGAAATTGGTATGGGCGCAAAGGAAGGCTAACAACAACAAACGCCTTTAATTGTACTTCGCGTGGTCCACCAGGGCCCTTACTTGAATAATATATATATATATATATATATATATATATATATATATATATATATATATATATATATATATATATATATATATATATATATATATATATATATATATATATATATATATATATATTAATACCAGGTGCGTCGGTCATTCCTTTCCGGTTTTTTCGGAAAAGATAACACGTTTACAATGGATAGTTAGAGCCCTTAATACATATATTAAAAAATGTATCTTCTCGACTTCCGGTTTTTTAATAGCAATCGCATATTTCTTCCAAAACTCTTAAATCAACAATTTGAAAAATTTTATCAAAATATATTGAATTATCTCCAAAAATAGGTCTCATTATAAATTTACCTCAAACAAGCCGTTTCTATGTAATCGTGCCTTGGACATAGGATTTGTTTTTACAATTTTACTTTTCAAATTTGAATTTTTTATGAATGAATGAATTATTTGAAAAACTAATGAATGAATCAATATTTGAAAAAATACTCTACATATTCTTAACCCTCCATCGGTCGCACTTGTGTTCGTGCCGCTCCCAACTTTAAAGGCGACCGGCGGCGCCTCCCTATTCAGTACCCTACTGGCTCATACTGGATCATACATCCCAACCCAGTCACAATTTGTAAACGATTACAAGCGTTGGGAAAGACCCAAAAGATGAGAAAATGGGTGTCACACGAATTGAATAACAGCCGATTAGAAAATTGAAAAATCGTCAGCAAAATGCTACTTCAAAGGTATAAAAGGAAGTAATTTCTGCATCGACCAGTAACGGTTCATGAAAAATGGATTCATTTTGAAAATCCCAAGTGAAAAAATCATGGTTATCACCCGGCGAAGCCGGCCCATCGACTGCAAGGCCAAATCGCTTTGGTCGCAAGATCATGCTCTGTGTCTGGTGGGACCAGGTTGGTGTCGTATATTATGAACTGTTGAAACTTGGAGAAATAGTTAACACTAATCGCTACCGATAACAAATGATCAATTCGAACCGTGCATTCATCGAAAAACGTCCATAATACGCTCAAAAATATGATAAGTTGATTTTGCAGAATGATAACGTGTCGTCTCATATAGCAAAGCCAGTCAAAGAAGTATTGAAATCACTTGGATGGGAAGTTTAATCGCACCCGCCATACTCTCCAGACCTGGCTCCATCCGACTACCACCTTTTCGCATCGATGGGGCATGTGCTTACAGAGCAGCAGATCGCCGATTTCGAAGAAAAAAAAATGGCACGATGAATGGTTTATATATATATATATATATATATATATATATATATATATATATATATATATATATATATATATATATATATATATATAAACCTAGAAACATTCTTGTGAATGTTTCTAGGTAAGATTATAAAATCTGACAAGGAATCACCCCTCAGTCACGCCAGTTCGAGGCTGGGTAAGGCCGGATGCCTTCTGAGAGGTTTCCTACGTTGGTCACTCGCCAGTCGGTAGGCTTCTCGAGATACTTTCGGTTAAGAACAAAACCAAGGGTTGATAGCCTGAGGGGGGTGCTGACCGGGATTTTCGGTAGCTGGTGACCGTGGTTCGGAACCCACGTTAAGCTGTAGGTCCAGTTGTTAAATAGCCTTCTCAGTTGCTGATGCGCCTCTAACCCCAAAACTTTACTTTTATATATATATATATATATATATATATATATATATATATATATATATATATATATATATATATATATATATTTCAAATATTGATTCGTTCATTAGTTCATTAGTTAATCAAAATTTCAAATTTGAAAAGTAAAATTGAACCACGATTACGTGGAAACGGCTTGTTTGACGTAAATTTATAATGAGACCTGTTTTGGGAGATAATTCAATATGTATTGTTCAAATTTTTCAAATTGATGGTTTAGGAGTTTTGGACGAAAGATGCGTTTGCTATTAAAACATTTCTTCTTCAAACAAACTTCTTATTTGTCTGAATTTTTGCCATCTTATAAAAAGCGAATGATTAAAAAAATGACATTCATTTACTATATTTGCTTTCGATAGAATAATAATAAAATATAGAATTAATATATCTTATCAACTCACTGAATGAATTATGAACATTTTTTAATGTACTTTCTTATCAAGAAAGTTTTTTTTTCATAAACAGTAGATGTAGTTCTAAATTTGTCGATCTGAAAATTATATAATTATTTAAATATTTCACTTTACTTCCTATTTAAGTTTATTTCATTTTTTTAGGTTAGCGTAAATCAACACCACGTGTAAGTTTGTATGAGTGGTCACATAATATTCTAACCTAATAATAGCGGAAAAAGAGTGTAAGATTTCTGAAAACGTAATACAACAGGTTAATAGCAGGTGCATTGTAAATTAGAACACGTTAAAATAGGTGGACATATGAACAGTCTGTTTGTTCTAATACTGATTTATGAATATTAAATTAAGGTGAAACAGTTAATTAGATTCCGAATTCTAAAATGTTTCTGATTCAGTGTCAAAATGACAAATCATATTGCAAAGTTGAAGACTGATGCTTGTTATGATGAGAAAAATAATGGCTTTATACAGTAAGACTAAATTCGTCATAATTAGTAGGTAGTAAATTTTGAAAATCCTTTAACACCCCCTCTGAACTTCATTTAAAATAGATAATTAATAGATTAACGATATATATATATATATATATATATATATATATATATATATATATATATATATATATATATATATATATATATATATATATATATATATATATATATATATATATATATATATATATATATATATATATATATATATATATATATATATTAGTATATATATATATATATATTAGTATATATATATATATATATATATATATATATATATATATATATATATATATATATATATATATATATATATATATATATATATATTAGTAAATTAAATTATTTTTTATTTGTTAATCATTATTTGGATTACTTGGCAATCTTTTATAGAATATACTCTAGAGTACGCTAATGTAAAGGTTCGAAAAAGAAAACCAAACACGATAGTGCTCCATACAAATGGGCTGACTTACAACAAGCTATGACTCAGAGAATTAGAGAGACAAACATAACCTCTCAAAAAAAATTTAGACCTAAAAAAGTTAATAATTATCAAAGTGTCAGAGATTAAGAGAAAAATGAGCATAAATAAAAAAATTCTATTTAATATTCGATTGTTCTTTGTTTATTGTATGTTATATAAAATTATATATTATAATATATAATTTAATACAATAATATAAAAGTGTGTATAATTATATATAATCAGATATATTATCTGATTTATAACAATTATATCGTGCCAATTTTGGGATATAATTATATATGATCATTTATATATAATTAAATATGACTATATATAATTTTTTTTCGCGGGTTATTTTTTGGACTAGCCTTCTTGTCCAGTCTTTGACATCTTTTAATCACGTGTTTCTTAGTGTGATGTGAATCGTTTAAAACGGATTATGATGTGAAAAATTAATGTGTGTTTTTCTTTTTTTTTTGTTGTAAGAAAACAAATCAAATTTATGCGGGAATGTATGGAATGAGTGGCTATAAAAACATTGCATTATATTTTCAAATAATATCTTGAGAGGACAATGAAACAACAAACTGAACTGGCGATTTTGCCAATTGTAATAAAAAAAAATTGATTGATTTTTCGCGTATTTTGTATACAAGTCTTACCTGCAACAATCCCAAACATGGTTCGTGTTTTAATAATTCTCCTATTACAGATGAGTGGCCTTTGTGAGCTGCTTTAAATAAAGCTGTGGCGCCATCCTGTAACACAATTAATAAAGAAGCCTGGAGTTTTTGAAACTATCTAGGGGCTTCTTCAGAAAGTACTTTTAGTTTTCATAAGCAAATGCTATTAATTGGATTTATAAACAGTAATGGCGGCTCGTGAGGGAGGGCGTTGGGGTATCATTTATCACAGTAAACAATTTTTCACCTGCTGTATCGGGTTTTAATAGCACGAAAAATTAAAAGAAGGAAGAGGAAAGCAAAAAATTCTTCAGAAGCACTATTTTCTTCTACGCCCTCCCACTCACGAACCGCCACTGGTAAAAAGTTAAATGAACAATAATCATTTGATGCAAGACTTGATCTGGTAAAACTTTTACTTTAAATTAAATTAAACGATCGAACAGATAAGTTCAAGAATTTAACAAAGACAATCTTTTTCTTTATCGTAAAAAAGAGAAAAATCTTTCTATAACTTTTCGGACAACACTGTAGCGTTAAAAGAATGACCGGCAACGTAACTTACATTTCTGGGAGTATCCACATATATATCAGCTTTCAGCAATAAACCTACTATATGGTCGTGTCCCATTTGGGCTGCTATCCACAACGGAGTAACGCCATCGGTTCTTCTTATATCTGGTTCAGCTCCATGAGCCAGAAGGTACACCATGACCTTGTAATGTCCATTTTGTGCTGCTATAAATAAAGGAGTTGCTCTGTCCTAAAGGATTAGTTGTTTATATATTTTTCAGTGAAAGTAATAAACTTGGGCATTATCGATTTCGTTTAGTCCTATATATGTAGATTGCAGATGTTTGTTGATTTGTAATTATAATTACTCTTTTTTTTTTTGACCACGTATTTTTTATTTAAATATGTCATCAACGTATAATTATGAATAAAGTAATTATTTATATACAGACTAATACGATGCAAGCCTTTTAAATGTTCGTTAAATTCATTCTGGAAAATTAATATTACCTTAGAAACTCTTATTTTATTAGCCACCACTTATATATATATATATATATATATATATATATATATATATATATATATATATATATATATATATATATATATATATATATATATATATATATTTATGTATACCACTACCATTTTACCACTATATATATTATTTTTATTATTATTAGGTGCGTATAGACCCGGTTGGATCACGCAAAGCATTCTGATGCATTTTCGAGTGTTCTTTCTGATCCTCCACATCTCTCTCCTCCTTTCTCCGTGGATTCTCTTTCTCTCCCCCGTCCACTTTGTTCCCGATCTCCTCGAAACTTTGCTCTCTGATGCCACGTTCCACATATATATTTTGTTTCTGTACGTTCTTCTATCTTCAATCTCTGTCGGACCCATTTGTGCCTTTCCCAGATCAGCTCTGACTTGTGTGATCCATGGTACTGTTGACTTGACCCCTTGTATGTATGTAAGAATTCTGTTGGTGAGTCTTGTCGGTGGGAGTCTACTGATATGCCCATAGAATATCAACATTCTTTTTCTTATATCCACCGCTACGTTGGACATTCTCTCTGTGGTCTTTCTAGAATGTAGTCTGTATCCTTCCCCTGTCAGTTTTAGACCGATAATTTTGCGTTCTTATATATATATATATATATATATATATATATATATATATATATATATATATATATATATATATATATATATATATATATATATATATATTATATTTATATTTTCTATGTCGCTTTTTGTATGGAGTGTAAGAGTCTCGCTTGCGTATAGTACCTCTCGTTTGATTACTGTGTTGTAGTGTCTTATTTTTGCGTGTGTGGATAGGCATTTCTTATTGTAGATATTGTGATAGTACTTCTCTCCTCCTGTGGGTTCGAAGATCTCGCCCAGGTATTTGAAGTGAGTGACCCTATTTATTTTGCCGTATTTGGTGTTCAAATGTTGGACATCTAATTTTGAGCAGAAGAATTCGGGTTTTTGAATGGAGATTAGAAGGCCGACTTTCTCTACGCATTCCTTGAGGACTTCGATCTGTTTGGTTGCCCTTTTTTCATTGTCTGCGAGTATGGCTAGGTCGTCTGAGAAGGCCAGGCATGATATTTCTATGTTATTTTTGGATCATCCAAGTCGTATTGGTTTCCAGTGTCCTTGATTTTTCAGTTCTTTTTCCCATTCCCTTATGACTTTGTCCAGAACCAGGTTGAAGAGGAGTGGGGATAACCCATCTCCTTGGCGTACTCCAGTTTTAATCAGAAAGGGTTCGGAAATTTCTCCCATAAATTTCACTTTAGAGGTTGTGTCAGTCAGTGTCTGCTTGATCAATCGTAGTGTTTTGGGGTCGAGTCCTTGTTCTTCTAGGATGTTGAACAAAGATTTAAGGTCGATTGAGTCGTATGCTTTCTTGAAGTCCACGAACGTGCAGATGATTGGGACGTTCCTGATAGCTTTGTATTTCAGTATTGTTTTTAATTTTTAATATTTGTTCAGGGCATGAGCGACCAGAGCGAAAGCCTGCCTGGTACTCGTCAGTTTTGTTTTCTAATTGTTCTTGTGTTCTCTGGAGAACGCATGCTGAGAGAATTTTGTTAGTGACTTGTAGTAAGGAGATTCTTCTGTAGTTGTCCTGTCTCCTTTCTTGTGCAGCGGGTGGATAAGAGCACATTTCCATTCATGTGGTAATTTTTCTGTTTGCCAAATGTTCATGATAATTTGCGTAAGTTCCTTCAGTGAATTTGGTCCGAGGTTTTTCAATAGTTCCGCGGTGATACCATCTTATAGTCCCCGTCCTATAAAAGTCTCTCGTGTTATAATTGCGGAAATTCTCCTTTATAGAGTCCAGTTGTTCATTCATGTACTTCCTCTTAGTTTGCCTGATAACCTTTGCGGTCTGTTTTCTAGTCACGTCAAAAAACCGTTGACCTTCTGGGATTTTTTACTGTTGTACTCCTGAAATGAGTCCCACCAATGGTGTTTTGTGTTTTTTTTTCAATGAGATTAGTTTCATTCAGTCGATCAGAAGTGGATTTTTTTCCATATATCTGCCTGTTCCTTTTCCCATTCCTCTGTTTTGTTGGATTACTTGAGCTGTACTGCGGATGTCCCTTTATTGTGGGTATGAGATCGCAACATGGTCTATCTGGAATTTTCCTTTGTATATATATACCATGTTGAAAAAAAAATCGGGTAGTACAAAGGGGAATGGAAAGATGTATGCTTGGCATAACAAGACGAGACAGAAAGCTCTGTGCATGAATCAGGAAACAGACGAAAGTGTGTGACATTATCGGAAGAGTTTTTGGTAGTTCCTCGCTTCGTGTATCTGGTAGTGTCAGTCGGAAGAATCTGGAAATCAAGGTGTTCGCTACTGCTTGGATATGAAAAGGATACTGATGGGATTTAGAGTTGAGATATCGATCGGTGTGAGTTGGTTTTTTATACACTGTGTATTCGAAGGTTCCAGAAAGTTGTCTTGTCAATCCAAGAACGGCAGGGCTGACTGAGGAGAACGTGGAGAGAGGCAGTGATGAAGGACATACGAGAGAAAGAGCTGTAAAGAGAGGAACTAAGAAAAACAACTATCAAACATAATTCAAGAAAATAGTTTAAAATTACAACCACGATATCTTTTTTAGTAATTTTATTAATCTGTATCTGGCATGTGAGAAACTAACGTCTTAAGCGATCATTAAGGCTTCATTTTGATACTTAGGTTGCAACATAACTAGTATTTTATTTCGAGGTCTAACGTTTTAACTGGAAAATCTAGAAAAATATTGCTACACATTTAACCTGCATGAAATCCTATACCTATGAGGACTATCCCGAAGTTGATGATTCCCAAGCTTGATAGATTTCAAAATGAAACTGTAAATATATCGGATGACTTACTTTCATTTTGGCATTAATATTGGCACCCCTGTTGACTAGTTCTTTAACGATGTCGATGTGTCCGCATTGACAAGCCACGAATAATGGACTTCCACCATCCTAAAACATCCAACAGATGAATATTTCCACTTTAATATCTCGTTTACAATATTCAAGTAAAATTTTTATTAGTTTTATTTTATATTCTCTCTTTTTATTTATTATCTTCCCTCTCTCTGTGGTTTGTCAGTTCCGTTTTCGTTATTAATTATTCATTTTCTTCCTTGCAGTCCCTTTTTATAATTTTCGTTTCATTTGTACTAAATTTCTCAGTACATCTCTTATTAAAACCGATACCAAAATCTGCACCCTAATTCGTTGCAATGCTGCCAACTTACACACTGTTATCTGCACCTTCATCGCCGGACTTTTAAATGACAAATTCCGGGTTCAATTTTTACAAAAATTAAAATAAAATGCCTAAAATGATATATCTGAATAGTTATATATGGTAATGTAATAATTTACTTTGATCTACGTGGGAAACAGTTGAAAAGAATACAATCGAACCCACGTCTAATGTGGGAAAGTTTCCTGAGAACTGCATAACCTTAATGTTATATAAAGATTGCACTTCTTTGTATTGGGTATTTATAATGGCGTTGATGTTACCAGGACTAGTTTAAAAATCGACCTACCTGACTTGGTGTATCGACTTGAGCACCATTATCTAGCAAAAATCGTACTATATTAAGAAAACCACCTTGTGCAGCGAAAAACAGTGGCGTAGTTCCAGTCTATAATAAAGAAAAAAAAGGCATTGAGGTTAAAAATATGTTTGAGTTTCTACTTACGATTCTTTTGGTTCTTGGATCAGCTCCTTGTTCAATTAGTTCCCTAACGCATTCAAAGTGTCCGTTTGCAGCTGCCAGAATTAGAGGTGTTGTACCTTCCTGTTAGAAAACAGCAAACAAATTTTGTTAAAAAAAATTGACAAAAATGAATAATGTTCAAGTTCACTGTGAAGATCAAATTTTTGATCCTTGACCTTGACCTTGACCTTGACATTAAACTCGAAGAGAATTATCACTAAACACCTTAATGTCTGCTTTTTTCAAAATTTTGTTTGGTCCTCGTGTTAATTGGGCACCACGGTACCATGAATTTATTTTTGTTCAAATCCTTTTGAAAAGTCGAAGATTATTTCAATAATTTTCTAATTAATGTATCTACAATGTTCTTCAATTGTTCTGTTGGAACCTTTGGTGTGAAATACTAAACTTGAAGAGATTTACCACTAAACACCAAAACGCTTTTTTGAACTACTCGATGCAGGTTTCGCTAACCATGTTAGCATCATCAGGAGATGATTTCTAATTCTAAAACTAAACTATGTTCTATTTATATGATAACCATACCTAACGAAGCGTGTAAAAATCATGAACCTTGAAGTGTACTAAGCCTTACATTAATAATTGAAAAAGTTGACTGAAAGGAATCGGTCCTTTATATCGGTTCATGATTTTTTTACATTTTTCCATTTGAATACTTTCATATGCATCCAAAGCCCTATTATTATTAACACTTTTAATTAGTCTTAAATTACTAATATCTATACTGTGGTCATGTTCAATTGCATGTTGGGCAACGCAAGATTTTTCATTTCTCCCATATCTAATGTGAGCAATATGTTCTTTGTATCTTGTCAATATGGATCTTTTTGTTTGCCCAATATACCTTCGATCACAGTCTTGACAGCTAATTTCGTAAATCCCTGACTTTTCATGTTGTTTTACTTCTCTCTACAAAGTTGTAGATAAACTAATTAGAAAACATAAATTTAGAAAATTATTGAAAGAATCTTCGACTTTTCAAAAGGATCAGAATACAAAGAAATTCATGGTAATACCATTTGATGCCCAATTAACAAGAAGACTAGACAAAATTTTGAAAAAAGTGGACATTAACGTTGTGTACAAACCATATAATAAATTAAGAGAAGTTCTGGGTAATCCAAAGGATAAAGTAGAGCAATATGAAAAGTCGGGGATTTATGAAATTAGCTGTCAAGACTGTGATCGAAGGTATATTGGGCAAACAAAAAGATCCATATTGACAAGATATAAAGAACATATTGCCCACATTAGATATGGGAGAAATGAAAAATCTTGTGTTGCCCAACATGTAATCGAACATGACCACAATATAGATATTAGAAATTTAAGATTGGCGAAAAGTGTAAATAACAATATGGCTTTGGATGTATATGAAAGCATTCAAATAAAAAAATGTAAGAATATCGTTTACCAGGATAAAAGACCTATTCAGTTCAGTCAACATTTTCATTTATTAATGTAAGGCTCAGTAAACTTCACGGTTCATGATTTTTATACGCTCCATTAAGTAGGGTTATCCATAAATAGAACATACTTTAGTTTTAGAATTAGATTAAATCATCTCCTGATGATGCTAACATGGTTAGCGAAACGTGCGTCGTGAAGTTTAAAAAAGTGATTTGGTGTTTAGTGGTAAATCTCTTCGAGTTTAGACGTCTGTATTTATTTATGAGACTAGACTAAACAAAAATTAGAAGTATGGAAAGGATATAATTACAAAGAATTCCTGGTTCATCGAGGGTTGAGACAGGAAGATTCTTTGTAAACAGTTTTGTTTAGCCTGGTACTGAAGAAGATAATTAATGGAAATGATGTGAAAAACACATAACAACAAAAAAAAACGTTTTATGTTTGTCAGCTTGTAAATGAAAGAAAAGTTAGGAATGTTGAACATTTGGAAGTAGTAATAGAAAGTACAGAAGCATTAGAATTGAAGACCTTTTAAAAGAAACAAAACTGAGTCATTTTTTCACACGGTTCATTAGGTAGGGTTATCATATAAATATAACATGGTTTAGTTCTAGAATTAGATTAAATCATGTCCTGATGATGCTAACATGGTTAGCGAAACGTGCGACGTGAAGTTTAAAAAAGTTATTTGGTGTTTAGTGGTAAATCTCTTCGAGTTTAGACGTATGTATAAAGTTAAAGTGATTTAAGAGACTAGACTAAACAAAAATTAAAAGTATGGATATATAATTACAAAGAATTCCAGGTTCATCGAGGGTGGAGACAGGAAGATTCTTTGTAAACAGTACTGTTCAGCCTGACACTGAAGAAGATAATTAATGGAAATCATGTGAAAAACACATAACAATAAAGAAAAACGTTTTATATTTGTCAGCTTGTAAATGAAAGAAAGGTTAGGAATGTTGAACATTTGGAAGTAGTAATAGAAAGCATTAGAATTGAAGACATTTTAAAAGAAACAAAATTGATCACGTCAATTTTTTTCTATATGTTTATTTCGTCTTTTAATTTTGACAATGTGATAATTAATTTACAGGTCTTCAACACTAAATTCGAAAAGATATACCACCAAAAACCCCTTTTTTAAATTTCTCAATGCACATTTCGCTAACCATGTTAGCATCATCAGGACATGATTCAATCTCCTCAATTCACTTTAGATTGCGTTATCTCCCGATGAAGCTAACATGAGAATTCGATAACATGAAGCTCGAAAAGGTTAAAAAAGTCACTATTTTTTTAGGCTGGGACATGTGAGACATTTCACGTGAAGCGGACGACAACAAAAAAAAAGTGAGATTCTGAAATTTGTTCATATTCGGCATGTTTGTACTTCTAGGGGATATGAACATGTACACATAATATTTTTTTAATTGAGGTTAGTTGTTAAGATATGGGATTCTATAGAATTCACCTGATTGACGGAAAGGTTTCTTTGGAAATTTATTTATTTATATAAATGTAAGGTTTTGTATAGAAAATTTACTGTTCTTTTTGATTTTCAAATCAGATTCCAAATTTGATTTTTTTTTCTAATGTTAAACCGGAAGTAAGTATTTCAAATAACTTTGACCATTTTAATTTAATTTTTTTTTACAACAAAATAAAGCTTAACATTTATAAATTTTACCATACAAATTGCAAAATGGGATCTGAATTAGTTTAGGATATAAATCAATTAGAGTATGTACATGTCGCTCTGAGCTTGATACCTGTCGTTTGTTCAAGCCGGTTGGTAATGTAAAAACACATTAAAACGTTGGTTATATTACAATAATATTGATTATAAATTATTGTCTCACCTATTTTTTCCTATAAGGTTATTTAATACCTAAATTTAAAATAAAATGTATTATTTTGAATTTTAATATATGCAGAAAGCAATATCAGAATAAAACATTATTTTATGTGATTTCTGCCTAATTTTGTGACAGCGAAATACGAATAATAACGCCATCTCTTAGTTGCGATATGAATTACTTCATCAACGAACGAATCAAACGAATCAACGAACGCCAAGTTACGCTTGTTTGCCTTTATTTTTTTAGTTGTTCTAAGCTCTTAGTAACTAAACTCTAAACACTAAACTCTTAGTGCTCCTAAAAGTTTAGCAGAAAAATGGAATTGTTCCTCAAATGTGTATGAGTGTGCATCCTGCAGAAAACGAATGTCGATTGAAGCACCTCCGATAGTGGTAGAAAATGTTGGGCACACTAGTCAATCCAGTAGAAACTTCACAAAACTCCCAAGATGTACCGTACGTTCCCGAAGATAAGTATAAACATAGTTCGACCCAAACTGACTTAAGACCAAAACCAAGAAATTTCGAAGCAGTTGAAGGAGAAATTTAATGATCCGTCTACCGTTATTTCTATGAAGGCAATGATACTGATGTAGCACCTAAATTTTGGAGTGAAAATAAACTTGCAGAAGAATATAAAACTTCCAGACGACAAGCGAGAAAAGCAAAGCAATTAGTAGATCAGTTCGGCATTTTATTATCTCCTAATCCACGTGGTGGCCGTAAATTATACATCGAACTTGGTGAAATCCTTTTATCTTCGAGAAGACATTAGTCGCATCATGCCTGGTAAAAAAGAATTTGTAACCCTGAAATTACATGATGAAAAAAGAACACACATTCAAAATCAACTTCTAATGTGCAACATCGACGAACTTTATCAGAAGTTTAAAGGTTAATATCTTAATGTTCAGGTAGGCTTAATAAAATTTTTACCCTAAAACCCATCAAAATGTCAAGCTGATGTTGAATGGAGAAGATATTGCCAATCTTATCACTGGAACTGCCATGTAACTTTCATCGTATTATTTATGCGATGAAAGACTGCCGTAGTGTAGTGAACTGTTAAAGAATGAGCACTGAAGAACGTTCAGTGCCTTAATTAAACATCTCGCCTTAATTAAACATCCCTAGAACTAGAGCAAAAATTTGACAATTAATGACAAACAAAACAACTTTCGACAAATATCAACGACATCATGAAACTAAGACCAAGATTATGGACTGGCTAATTGTATTAATCCTTAGAGTTATTAAGTTCTTCTATTGGAACCTTCGGTGTGAAACACTAAACTCGAAGAGATTTACCACCAAACACTAAATCACTTTTTGAAACTCCTCGAGGCACGTTTCGCTAAACATGTTATTACCCCAATATAGATATTAGAAATTTAAGACTGGCAAAAAGTGTTAATAAGAATAGGGCTTTGGATGGATATGAAACATTTTAAATAGAAAAATGTAAGAAAATCATGAACCAGGATAAAGGACCTATTCCGGTCAGTCAACTTTTTCAATTACACTGGGGAACAGCAATTTTGTTGACTTGGATCTGTGACTTGTTTTTGACTAATTTTTCATCTCTGAATTCAAAAATATTCACAGTTTTCATCACGTCAAGTTCTTAAGCTACAGCATACCCCTCGTTTTACCTTAAAAGTATATATACGAAAGGAAATAAGAGATCTGACCAAATAGATTACACTATTTTATTCATACAGAGGTTAACATATTATTAAAAGTTAAATTGTGTTTATACAAAAAAGAAATAAAATATATTATAGTAAAAATTTCTTCTTATAGCTTTTCTTGGAGTGTTCAGTTTGTGGACATTCTCGCTTGATGCTCCAACAGTAGTCAGCCATCATACTGACATCCCATCTACCTTGTTACCGCGCTTCCATAACCTTTAGATCTTGGTGGAATCGCTCGCCCTGTTCATCACTAACAGCACCAAGATTTTCTGGGAAGTCAGCAACATGACTATGTAAGAAATGCAGTTTGATGCTCATGTTGCAACCAAGCTTTTTAAAGCTCTCCAAGTGTTGTTGAACAATTTCGATATAATTCGGGGCTCGTGTATTTCCAAGAAAGTCTTTAACAATATTTTTAAAAGCCAACCAAGCATTCCTTTCAAGTTCGGTCATTGTTTCAGTGAAATTTTCATCTTTAACGAGTTGCCGAATCTGTGGAGCATCAAACACACCAGCCTTTATCTTTTCATATGACAGGCTAGGGAATGCCGAAATGATATACTTAAAGAAGTCTCCTTCAATTGACAAAGCCTTAACAAATTGCTTCATGTTTTTTCTGTCGACAAGTGGCTGATTTAAAATGTTTGGATCACCAGGTCTTAGGTCAGATCTTGGCGGCCAGTTCGATTGCACCCAATGCTTCTCATGAACCTGCTGTCCCACATGCACAAAAAACAGGGATACTTGGTATAACCGCGTTGCTGGCCAAGAAGGAGCAGACCATTTTGAACACAAGGTCAACACAGATGATCCATTGGTGAATGTTATGTTGCAACAAGTCAATGACTTTCTTTATGTCGCCATATTCTTCACGCAAAGAAACTGAATGACCTATTAGGACTGAACCGTATAAATTTCCATTATGTAGGAGAACACACTTCAAGCTACGCTTTGAGCTATCTATAAACAATCGCCATTCAGTTGCGTTATAGTTAGAAATGGCCAATTCTTTCATTAAACTTTCTACGTTCTGGCAATATACAAATCCGTCATTATTTCTGAAGTACTGCCTAAATTCACTTTCTCTGGATCGATAGTAAGTGACTTTAGCTCCTTTGTCAAGCAATTTTTTTCGTGCAGTCTTGATGCTAATTATTCCGATGCTTTTTTGGATAGTCCCAAATCTCGTGCTAAATCGTTTAATTCATGTTGATTGAATCCTTTACGAACAGAATCATTGGAAACTTTGAATTCTTCGTCGGTGGAGTTACTTCGATCTTCACTTGATTCACACTCTTGTATTTCTAAAGAAGGTAATTGAAAAACTGGCAGTGGAATTTCAGCTGAATGAGGCACAGGGCGTATAGCTGACGGTAAACTAGGGTACTCAATTTTATGTTTGTTTTTCTTGTTGAATCCTGATGTTTTCACTATGCAAAAGTAGCAATCACTTAAGTGATCCTTGGGCTCTCGCCAAACCATTGTTATACCAAATGAAAGTTTATTACGTGTTCTCGTCCACATTCGTAAACTCTCTACACACTGTTTGCACACTTTATGAGGGGCCCATGATTTATCTTGGTTACCTATTTTCACTTTAAAATAAGCAAAATAGGCTTGCCTGACAGATGTACTAATATTAGTCTGTTGAATGGGGATGGTAAAACTGCCATATATATAACAAAATGAATCAGGGCTGTTTAAGCACTTACGACGAGAACTACCAGAGGCAGACATAACGAAAATCTGTAGTTGTGTATGTATACTTTGACTTCACTATATCAGAGAGACACAGACCCGCGTAATTTAGCATCTCATGCGTAACTGACCGAACTAGTTTTGGATGACGCAACGTCACTCACGCCCCGACTCTTAGGTCGAAGAAGGTTCGCCGGTAGGAGAGCAGTAGTGACTTCTGTGATTAGAGCTTAGTCGGATGCGCAACAACTGTAGAAAAAAAACTTGACGTGATAGAAAAAAACTAAGTTTTGGAATTAGCATGTCAATTTACGTATAAAACAGCATAAATATCGAACTCCACAGAAATTATTTTTCAAATTGTTCCCCAGTGTTATTAATGTAAGGCTAAGTAAGCTTCACGATTCGTGATTTTTACACGCTTCATTAGGTAAGGTTATTAAATAAATAGAACATAGTTTGGTTTTAGAATTAGATTAAATCATCTGTTGATGGTCAGCGAAACGTGCTTTTCAGAACGGAAGTTTCAAAAAATGATTTCGTGTTTAGTGGTAAATCTCTTCGAGCTTAGAGTTATTAATGTTTTCGTACACTTGTTTGGGAACAATGGTATACATTTTAAGCTTTATAAGTGATGATTTTGATATACAAGTCAAGGAGCGTCCAGGATAGCTAAAAAAGTATTGAAGATGCAGATTGGATGAATAATACGTTGAAACAATTGATAGAAGCATTGAATGTTGGTCCCATCCACCATGTCTAAACGTCTATACGCATTGGGAAAGATCCAGAAGGAAGGAAAATGGGCTCCATATGAATTCAAGGAAAGAGACATTGAAAGGCGAGAAACCACTTGTAAAATTTTGCTTGCCTGACAGAAAAAAAAGGTTTTTTGGATCGAGTTGTGATAGATGATGAAAAGTGAATCTATTTTGATAATTCAAAGCGCAAAAAATCATGGGTAGACCCAGGCCACCCTTCAACATCACAACCAGTACGCAATATACATGGAAAGAAAGTTTTGGTGTGAATTTGGTGTGAACGTCCAAAAGACAATATCATATGTAAATCCAACATCGGCATGTCATTTAACGACTTCAAAGACGTCGCCAACAGAATGTTGTAAATCGTGTCCTAGCTGGAAATCGATAAACGTGCAGTTTGAAAAATGGGTTGGCACATACCGCTTCACGATATCTACTAAGCTACTTCCACCTGATGATTTCGTAGATAGTTTGTGTGAGGCTTTGGATAAATTGAAACCCCATGCCCAGATTGCAGAAGAACAAGCACTTTATTTTAAAAGACTTAAAGAGAACATCACAGAAGGTGAAATCACAGTATAATGCGATTTTGCAGAAAATTATAGTTTTGTTGTCCAAGACGCAGCTCAATCTTCTCACTTGAATAATGGCCAGGCGTCACTATTGACATCGGTCTTTTATGAAATGAAAGTTAAATAAAACACGGTAGCATTATGATGATTTCAAACGATTTGAAGCATGCTACAGCTATATTCTATGCTTTCCAAAAAATACTACACGAGCATCTTTAAAAAAAAGCAATAGTTGGATGGAAAATTGTCTATATCACTGATGGTGTCTCACAACATTTTTAAAAATAGATTCAATTTTACAAACCTATTTTATTATAAACAAGACTTTAAGAGAGATGCGCAGTTTCTTTTTCATACAACCTCTCTCGGACCATGTGATGGTCTTGGAGAAAACCTGAGCGTTTAGCGACACGTACAAGCTTGCAGTTACCTCCAAGTAGAGCAATTAGTATTGAAAACAGCTAATTCAAAATTAACTCAAACAGTCATTTACTATTGCTCCAAAGATTATATTGAACGGCAAAGAATTTTTCTCTGAAGGCATGGTTATAAAACGAACCAGCGTTGATTGCAATAGTAAAATTATAAAAATTATAAAATAAAATATTTTTCTTTTAGTACAATATTGTTTCATTTAATTATAAATCATTATTAAGAATTAATAGGTATCAAATGTAAAACTAGTTCAGAATTTGTTTGTTTTTATGCATAAATAGGTGACGTCACAGCAATTTTACTATGTAGGTATGTTTTTTTTTTGCACAAACCAACCAACTTTAGCAAGCGCCCAGTATGGCATGTACGTACTCGTAATTGATTTATCTCCTAAACTAATTTAGATCTCATTTTCCAATTTTTATGGTAAAATTTATAAACGTTAAGCTTCATTTTCCAATAAAATATTTATAATATATAATATAATCCAAGAAAATATTTGAAATATTTACTTCCGGTTTAACACTAGAAAAAATTAAAATTTGGAATCTGATTTGAAAATCAAAAAGAACACTAAATTTTCTATACAAAACACTACATTTATTATTTTATTATAATTTACATTAATATGAATATAAAATTCTAAAGAAACCCTTCCGTTAATCAGGTGAATTCTATAGAATCCCATATCTTAATAAAAAAAAACCTCAAATAACAAAAATTATTATGTGTACACGTTCATATCCCCTAGAAGTAGAAATATGCCCAATATAAATAAATTTCAGAACCTCACTTTTTCATTGTTGTCCGCTTCACGTGTGTGAGTTGTTCTGTGAATCCAAAATTCAAAAAAACAAAAAATAAAGCTGCACCGAATATATTTGTACATTTGTTACCTGATCTCTGGAGTCTATGTGAACCTTTCCACTATCTAATATCCTTGTCAGTAATGGTAGATTGCCATTCAACGCTGCCAGATGTAGCTGAGCATCAGATAATGATTCTTTCTGAAATGTTTGAAATATATATTTAAATTATTAGTCGAGTATACCTCGCCTTAGGTACTGAACGGGTCACGGGTGGTGGATAGTGAAAGTTCCATTAGATATTAATGGACAGCTGCGAATATCCCAAAATAAGCAGCCCCGAACCAAGGCAAAAAGAAAGTTAAATCCACTTAGCGTCTGACTTGTATCAAGCGGCTGCAACTAACCCCTCCAGTCTTAACCTCTGAACCGTCATGGTTCAAACCTTTAATTCAAAGTACAAGATGAAGCGTTCTAGTAATTACAAAATTACCCCAGGAGGTAGACAATCCTCTGCCAGCTTTGCTGGTACAACCGGACTTTCGGATTCTGGGGCGTCCGGGCTTAAACGCAAAATCTTTCAGAGGGAGTCGGGGACCTCTGGCCAACGTCTGAAACCGAAAATAAAAACTTTCTTTGGAACGGTAAATATCAATTCTCTCCTGCGTCCAGGAAAACTACACGAATTGGGGCGAACATTAAATCGGCAAAAAATCCAAATTTTAGCTTTGCAAGAAACCAGATTGATAGATGATAACACCTTGGAATTCGGCAACTACAGACTTTTTAAAAGTAAAACGGACAAAAGAATACTCAAAAATACACCACATCTCGGTGTTGCTTTCGCTGTCTCAAGAAACATTCTTAGTTCTATAACAAATGTCCAGCCAGTAAATAATCGACCTATGACACTATCCCTCAAGTGTGCTAACAAAAACTATACATTAATCAATGCACACCTCCCAGTTAACGAAGAAAATAAATCTAATCCTGAAAAAGTAAATAAGTCCTGGGAAATTCTGGAAAAGACTATCTCTAAAATTCCCTCTAACCATGTAAAAATCCTATTGGGTGATTTCAACGCCCAACTAGGGAAAGAAAAAAAGTACAGGAAAACAGTCGGCAGTTTTCCCGCTCATAAATGGACTAACCATAATGGTAGAAGATTGGTTGAACTATGTTCGCAGTTTAATTTAAAAATAATGTCAACCCATTTTAAGAAGAAAATAACAAAACAAAAGACCTGGAGGTGCCCAAACACGTACATGGGTGAATTTCAAATTGACCATGTTGCCATTTCGTACCCCAATTATAAAGATATTTTGAATGTTCAAGTCAGGAAAGGAGCAAATATAGACACGGATCACTACTTGACTAGAATCAAACTTAGCTTAAAACCTCGAAAACTTATTCAAAAGGGGCTGCTAATACCAAAGTTTGACCCAACGAAAATAAAACCAGCCCTAACAGAAGAGCTTGATAAACAACCTGCACAGAACTGGCAAGAATTAAAACAAAAAATTATTAAAACAGCCTTAAAGTTGGTCCCTTTACAAAAACGTAGAAAACATCCGTGGTGGGATGAAGTTTGCGAGCAAGCAGTATTAAGCCGAAGTAAAGCATTCAAAGATTGGAACAGTCAAAAAACAGCAATAAACTATAACATCTTTTTGGAAGTAAGAAAAGAAACATCGAAGCTAATTAGACAAACTAAAAGAAAATATGAAAACAATCAACTTAATGAAATAGAAAAAGATTTCCAAAAACATAACACTCGAAACTTTTACAAAACATTTAAAACTAAATTAACAGGCTATCAACCGCAGAGCCTATGCTTTCAAAAGGAAAACGGACAACTAGCTCTAAATAACCAAGACAATTGCAAAGAACTTGCGAAATATTTTGAATAAATACTAAACTGTCCTGAGCCCTTAAACAAATTACCAACACTAAACCCTAAACAAACAAACCCAGATTCATTACCACCGAATGAAGAGGAAATACTTAGGCAAATCAAGCAGCTTAAAAATAACAAAGCTTCTGGTGAAGATGAAATCACTGCTGAACTTTTGAAATCCGCTGGTCCAGGTACAATCAAGGAAATAACCAAAATTCTACAAGAAGTTTGGCGAACCGAACGGATTCCGGAAGACTGGAAAGATGCTCTAATCCATCCACTACATAAGAAAGGAGATAGAACGGATGTAAACAACTATAGAGGAATATCTCTTCTCCCAGTTTGTTACAAGATTCTATCTCAATGTCTACTAGACAGAGCACAGGGACGTTAGAACCGAACATTGGTGAATATCAAGCAGGTTTTCGACCGGGCAGATCCTGTCCTGAACAGATCCTGAATCTAAAGTTGATTCTAAGACAGCAAAAACTGTACAATCAAAATCTCGTCTGTACATTTGTGGATTTCAAAAAAGCATATGATTCTATTGACCGCGAATCTTTATTCCGAATCTTGAAAGAACAAGGACTAGATCTGAAAACGCTGGCAATTATTAAAGCAACGTTAACTAACACGAGGTCAAAAGTTAAATTCATGGGTGACATCTCAGAACCCTTCGAAATTAAAACTGGTGTGAGACAAGGGGATGGACTCTCGCCACTCTTATTTAACTGTGTTCTAGAAAAAGTAATACAGGAGTGGCGTG
The DNA here is from genome assembly GCA_031761425.1 of Cosmopolites sordidus. Classification (NCBI taxonomy): domain Eukaryota; kingdom Metazoa; phylum Arthropoda; class Insecta; order Coleoptera; family Curculionidae; genus Cosmopolites; species Cosmopolites sordidus. Next base: position 405,420 of record JARFXV010000326.1, read on the forward strand.
AAAAAAAGTCGTCACTGAATATTGACCAGCCCATTAAACTGGGGAGAACCAACATCAAAATTGATTGTCTGGCATTTGCTGATGATCTAGCAATTTTAGCTCAAGATGTATTAACGGCTCAAAAACAGATTGAAATCCTAAAAGAAACAGCAGAAAAGGTAGGACTCCAAATATCCTTTGAAAAGACACAATACATGACCTGCAACAGACTAAGAACACCATTTCTAAAAACAAAATATGGTAACATCAGACGAGTCTCTCAATTCAAATATTTGGGTGAAATAATCATGGAAAATGGGTTGGAAAAAGCGGCCAATAAGGGTAGATGTCAAAAAATGGAAACGGCATTGAGACTTACACAAAATATTTACAACAAAAAATACCTATCTAAAAACACAAAACTGAGACATTACAACACGGTTATTAAGCCAGAATGTATATATGCTGCAGAAACGCTCATTTTGAATAGAAAGAGGGACATCGAGGACATTGAAAAGAAGGAAAGAAAAATCATAAGAAAAATCCTAGGCCCCAAACAAATAAATAGCACAACATACCGACTTCGAGAAAACCAAGAAATCAAACAATACGCAGATATACATAGCGATATGAGAAAAAGAAGACTTAAGTTTTACGGACACATCAAACGGATGAATCCGAATAGGCTAACTAGACAAATAGTCGAATTTTATGAAAATAGGAGTAGAGCTAAAGTAGAAATAATTAAATGGATTGCGGCAATTAAAGAGGACCTAAGATCAGCAAATATTACACAAAGTGAAATTCAGGATAGAGGTTGTTTCAGACACAAGGTTAACGTTTGGAAGGTTAGCCAGAGAGAAAAATCTAGGAAGACTGGAACAACTTGGTCTGACGAAAGGAAAAAAGCTCATAGCGAAAGAATGAAATTAGTATGGGCTCAAAGGAAGGCTAACAACAACAAACGCCTCTAATTGTACTTTGCGTGGTCCACCAGGGCCCATACGTGAATAATAATAATAAATTATTAGATGCACTCATATCAATGTCGTTTTATTCAATGTTATATTTCGGAAGACTTTTTTTATCTAAAAACTGAATAACCAACCAGAGGTACATTTCCGAGAAAGCTACTTTTTCTATATGATAACCAGATATGTGTAAGATATCTCATAAAACGTATCCGAAATACAAGGTACTTTTAAGTAATGTACGAGTTGTAACTATTAAATAACGAGAGACTGACGTTGTAAAACATTTTATTTTGATTTCATACATATTTATTTATTAATTACAGTCCTCCTCTATCCCTACAACGATCCATGCGAATCTTCCATTGTTCGAAACAGTGCTGGTAGTCTTCTTCTGTCAGCTCCTTCAGAACGCGTGTCGCTTTCTCTTTCATAGCTTCAACGGACTCAAATCTTGTTCCTTTTAATGCAAATTTCACTTTAGGAAACAGATAGTAGTCGCACGGCGCAAGATCCGGCGAATAAGACGGATTGTCTAATCCTGGGATGCTGTACTTGGCTAGAAACCTCTTGTATATATTTAAAATAATGTTATTTTAAATATATACAAAATGTTTCAATTAAATCAAATCCAACGACCTTATCAAACCCTCGCCAAGCGAAAAATCGCCTCTTGAGAAGAATCAGCTTAACACTGAACCAATAGGACAAACCTCATGCAAATCAAGCCAACAAGGCGACAGCATCATTCAGAGACGAGAAATGTGATGTCCTAGTTCACTCTCTAGACACCAAAAATTCTCGGGGGATAGCTAGGACTGCTCAGAAATGGGGGGTGTAAGGGAATGGTCGGCTTTCGCGACCAAGATTACCACGAATTTTAAAGCTGGACTTTATATAGCTTCCTGCAAGATTTGGAATCCTATCATTTCACTAGCCGTATAATTTCACGTCCAGATTCAATAAATCTTGAAACATCTTGACAGACAATGAGAAATGTGTCTTGACTTGTTCTTCCGCAATTCAGGTCATTTTTTCTTTATTCTTTCACGGAGTTCATCCAGAATGTGAAGGTAGTAATGTTGAGTGATAGTTTAACCTTGAAGAACCCAGTGAAGGTACACAATCCCATGAATATAATATCTCCCACGGTGCCTTCGTTTCAGGATCATAAGTAAAAAAAAAACATTATCCACAATAAGGATATAATTCTTTAATTTTCGTTATTGCTTTCTATACTTTTCAGCCTAACCCCGTATTTTCACATTGGAAAATCATCATTTATAAAAATAAATGTTCGTATTTAGTTTCACTTGTTCCGGATATCATCAGCATTCTAATCAGAGCGGGCGATGCATTTTTGTTGAAAATAGAAAGTTCCAATATCTGTTATACGACCAAGGTGAGTCTTGAAATTGCCGGAACTAAAGTAACATATACATGCAAACATTTATTTTGACTCCCAAATATATGAACTTGAAAGTTGGCAAAACACATTTTCCAGCTTGAAGAAATTCCACATTTTCCACATTTTCCAACTTGAAGAAAGAAAGGGTAGAGAGGAATGGTTTATAATAAGAACCCAATAAGAGTATCAGAACTTTAAAATTAGGTACAATGCTAACTACAAGTGATAATCCGGTAATGTTTACTTATATCAAAGAGAAAATAATGACATTATGCTATGAAAATATTGTAGTTCAAATGTCAAATGTTTAGAATTATTTTCAGTAAGACCAACAGTTGCCAGTAATATGATTCTTAAATTAAAGCGTATTTTATGCGGTATTTTCAATACAACATTTTAGATTATTAAAACATTTAATTTCTTTGAGTTTACTGTAATTTTATAACTTATGGTATATTGTATTACTGGTTGCCTAACAACTGGAAAATTATTAATTTGCTGTCAGAAAGTGTCAATAATTAACCAATAAGTAATTAAAGAAACTGGATTAAGTAAGAGGTACGATATGTCCAGAACTGACAGAAGAAAAGAACATAGTTGTTTATTTTTTACATTCAACAGACCTGGAAGCTCTCGATCCATGTCAGCCAATGGAATAGGCAATTTAGTTTTCATTGACTGTATTATGAACCAACATGGCTATTTAAACATTCTAAGGAATAATTTAAACCAGTGTTCAAAAATTTGTCCTTGAGAGTCGTTATTTATTCCAACAAGATAACAATTCTAAGCACACTGCTAGACTTCTACGAGAATGGATAATCCATAATGTTCGCCAGCACCTTCACACACTATCGCAATCACCAGACATTAGCCCAATAAAACACCTATGGGAGGAATTAAATCATCGCGTGAGAATATACCAAGTTAGAAATACGGAAGATCTCAAAAATGGCAAGAGTGGGAGAACATTACACCAAAAGTTATAAGAAAGCTTATATTAAGTCTTCCAAAAAAGCTTAATGCCATCATTAAAACAAATGGCAATTGTACAAAATATTAACGTTTAAGAAAGTTGCAATTTAGTATAAGAAATGTTACTGCCTGGAGACTTTTGATATAATTTTTAGTTGTTAATATCGTCTCCTTTTTCATTGTTCAAATAAAGTGTTTCAAACGACTTTAGTTTCATTTTTTACTATTCCTTAGGAGATTGCCGATATTTACTTTGAAAGAAATGTCTAATTAAAGTTAAATAACAAAGAAGACTAAAAAAGAATATTAAAAAGAAACTATGGGCTCTGGTGGACCACGCGAAGTACAGTTAAAGGCGTTTGTTGTTGTTAGCCTTCTTTTGCGCCCATACTGATTTCATTCTTTCGCTATGAGCTTTTTCCTTTCGTCAGACCAAGTTGTTCCGGTTTTCCTACATTTTTCTCTCTGGCCAACCTCCCAAACGTTAACCTTCTGTCTGAAACAGCCTCTATCCTGAATTTCACTTTGTGTAATATTTGCTGCTCTTAGATCCTCTTTAATTGCAGCAATCCATTTAATTATTTCTACTTTAGCTCTACTTCTATTTTCATAAAATTCGACTATTTGTCTAGTTAGCCATTCATCCGTTTTATGTGTCCGTAAAAGTCTGGTTTTCTCGAAGTCGGTATGTTGTGCTATTTATTTGTTTGGAGCCTAAGATTTTTCTTATAATTTTTCTTTCTTTTTTTTTCAATCTCCTCGATGTCTCCCCTTTCTGCCCCATAGAGACATTTTGGCTTTATAAGTGTGTTGTAATGTCTCAGTTTTGTGTTTTTAGATATGCATTTTTTGTTGTAAATATTATGCGTAAGTCTCAATGCAGTTTTCATTTTTTGACATCTACCCTTATTGACCGCTTTTTCCAACCAGTTTTCCATGATTATTTCACCCAAATATTTGAATTGAGAGACTCGTCTGATGTTACCATATTTTGTTTTTAGAAATGGTGTTCTTAGTCTGTTGCAGGTCATGTATTGTGTCTTTTCAAAAAATATTTGGAGTCCTACCTTTTCTGGTGTTTCTTTTAGGATTTCAATCTGTTTTTGTGCCGTTAAAATATCTTGAGCCATAATTGCTAGATCATCAGCAAACGCCAGACAATCAATTTTAATGTTGGTTCTCCCTAGTTTAATGGGCTGGTCAATATTTAGGGCCGACTTTTTTTCACGCCACTCCTGTATTGCTCTTTCTATAACACATTTAAATAAGAGTGGCGAGAGTCCATCCTCTTGTCTCACTCTAGTTTTAATTTCGAAGGGCTCTGAGATGTCACCCATGAATTTAACTTTTGACCTTGTGTTAGTGTTGCTTTAATAATTGCCCGCGTTTTCAGATCTAGTCCTTGTTCTTTCAAGATTTGGAATAAAGATTCGCGGTCAATAGAATCATATGCTTTTTTGAAATCCACGAATGTACAGACGAGATTTTTATTATACAGTTTTTGATGTCTTAGGATAAACTTTAGATTCAGGATCTGTTCAGGGCAGGATCTGCCCGGTCGAAAATCTGCTTTATATTCACCAATTTTAGGCTCTGCTTTAGTCCCTGTGCTCTGTCTAGTAGACATTGAAATAGAATCTTGTAACAAACTGGAAGACGAGATATCCCTCTGTAGTTGTTTACATCCGTTCTATTTCCTTTCTTATGTAGTGGATGGATTAGAGCATCTTTCCAATCTTCCGGAATCCGTTCGGTTCACCAAACTTGTAGAATTTTAGTTATTTCCTTGATTTTACCTGTATCAGCGGATTTCAAAAGTTCAGCAGTGATTCCATCCTCACCAGAAGCTTAGTTATTTTTAAGTCGCTTGATTTGTCTAATTATTTCATCTTCATTTGGTGGTAATGAATCTGGGTTTATTTGTTTAGGGTTTAGTGTTGATAATCTGTTTAAGGGCTCAGGACAGTTTAGTAGTTGTTCAGTATATATATATATATATATATATATATATATATATATATATATATATATATATATATATATATATATATATATATATATATATATATATAAACAAGGTATTCCATACCAAATCGCCCATTTTGAACCCCATCCCTTATAATTTAGCTGAAACTTTTATGTTACAGTACCCCACTAAATACTTTTCTGTGGTTTTTATCAATTTTTTTTACTCAACCGCAACAATTTTTGAATTTTTCAAAAAATTGCCGTTTTATTTTTCAAATAGTCATAACTCTTTCCAAAATTGACCAAATAAAACGTTTTTTTTTAAATATTCGTTTTTGAAAATACTTCAAAACAATTACAAAAAAATATATTTCAGTTCACCTATACATTTTTTGAGCTTTTCAGAAAAATTATTAATTTTTCAAAGTTCGCCATTTTAGTTTTTTTTTCCTTTTCCCAAAGAAACATTTTTTATATTATTTTATTATAAAAACAAAGTTAAATTACAAAAAAATTCAAACAAAAAAAAATTAAAGGAAAGTTAGCCCACGATTCAATCAATTCTACATTTGACACTATATACTACATATACAAACGTAGAATGAATGGAAGTTTTTTTGGGAAAAAATTGAGAATGGCGAGCTTTGAAAAATCAATGATTTTTTTCGAAAAACTCAAAAATTTTGTTGTTGAATTAAAATATTATTTTTTTTGTAATTTTTTTTTTAATTATATATATATATATATATATATATATATATATATATATATATATATATATATATATATATATATCCCCTTTGTGATGATGAATGAGTGATGATGAGAAGGTGCAAAGAATTACCGGGTTAAATCAGGCTGCCATTGGACTTTTGACATTGCTACTTTTAACATACGGACAATGAAAACGCAAGCCTGCCTGCAAGAACTGTTGACCGAACTTGATAACATAGACTGGGATATTATTGGGCTATGGGAAACACGAAGAAAGGGCGAAGAGCTAATATAACTAGATTCAACTGGTCACGTACTCTACTCTCGGGGTACAGAGAATGGACGATGTAGTGAAAAGTGTAGAAAGCTGAAGGACTGTGTAATAACATTTGAAAGTACATCTGACCGACTAGCCCAATACGTCACTCAATGTTAAAAAGCTTAGTCTGGCCCAAGTCCATTTTTTGTAGAATCCTCCTCAAGTATATGAAGCTATCCACCTCTTCTATGAGTGATCCGTTGGAGATGAAAGATGTAAAATTTCTAGTGACGTTGCAAGTTTGTTTAGAATATGGACCATATTGTTGTAATGATGCTACATTAGAGGTCCATCAAACTAGAATTAAAGGTTCACTGTATACCAGATTGACCTTGATATTTTTAAGCATATAATCAAGTGAAACATTGAAAAGAAGAGGAGATAAGATACTGTTAAAGTTAAATCTATCTAAAAAACAAACATTTTTCACTCCACCCTGATCGAAGCAGAACATTTAAATTCATAATAAAACTACAATTATACTCCTCCTCAAACAAGCTCTTCTTGCTGGTGACTCATGCTATCGTATTTTTAATCATTATACATTTAATATTAAGAATGTTTTGCTGAATAAATGTATAAATCCAAAAAATCGCCAACAAAAATTTTTAATAAATACAAAAAACACTATAATTCTTAATTTTACAAGTCAGATGATGTGAAACCTCTGTCATATGTCAAAGACAGTCCTAACAACAATCCTTGTATCTATACGTAAGGCGCGCGAATTTTTAAAATAATAATCACCTTATTTTTTGGACATATATACAGGAACAGATAATTTGAAGAAAAATGGTCTTTTTATTTTGCAAACCAGGTTTTTTTATCAGGATTTCTTGACCAATTTTATTTAAATCTGAACTTGAAACATTGAAAAGAAAAGGATCACTCTACCCTGATCGAAGCAGAACATGTAAATTAATAATAAAACTACAATTATACTCCTCCTCAAACAAGCTCTTCTTGCTGGTGACTCAATACTGAAGTATTATCTCACGAACTCCATATTCACCTGATATGTTACCATTTATGTATACTACATACAGTAAAATATAAATTGCTGCAATATGTGAATGATTTGCCTGAAAACTACAATAAAAACTGCCACGATGATTGGAAACATACCGATCAGTTTACATAAATTACTGAATGAGATAAAACATCGAATCCCTTACACGGAAAAAAGGTTTCTATCGATAATTGAGGCTCTAAAAATAAAATTGATAGTCAATTTATTGAATTAAGTCCTGACGCAAGTATAGTCGCATATTTTAAACACAAAGTATTAAAAAACAGGAACATAAATTATATGGCCTGACAAGGTGTATTTTTATATTTATCGTTAAAATTTAAATTACAAATAGATCGTCGACAAAGTTTGCTTTAAAACTAACACTAAAACTAAATTGTTTTTTTTTGCGTCAACAACCGGTTTACTTTCCTAATTTAAACCATTACGTGAATAATCACTGTAAAAATATACACAAATTCACTTACCTTTAATGACATTTTTTGGCACAATAACAAACCTGACCCAGATTCAAATTCAGCGCATTTTCAGCGCTGGCTTTTCTCGAGCAAGACTAACAAATGAAACCGCTCATGTCACATCGTGATTACGTAAAATTTTTTCGAGCTAAATAGACGACGAGCACAGCGCTGATGTCGATGCTGAATGGAGAACCAGATTGCGAAAAACGTTTAATAGAAGGCACTTGTGGTAGTGCGAGATGCGCCTTGCACTTGCGGTATTTTCCGGACAGTCAGTCAATATCGTGACCCGCGGCTTTTAAATTATTCCCCGTTCCATGCGCAACTCTCCGCCATTCTCTTTCGTTCGTCCCTGTCACTGTTTCACACTTTTTCTTTTGATTTTCGCGACGAAATAACGGAACAATATCTAAAATTAGTCATTGTGCTTCGTTAGTTTTAAAAAGCCCTTCTTCGTGACCACATCTGTAATAAGTATATTATTTAATATTGAAATTTAGACCTAGCAGTCAGGCAACCCAAAATATGCTATCGTGTTTTTAATCATTATACATTTAATATTAAGAATGCTAAAATGAATAAATGTACAAATCCAAAAAATCACCGACAAAAATTTTTGATAAATACAAAAGACACTATAATTCTTAATTTTACAAGTCAGATGATGTGAAAACTCTATCATATGTCAAAGGCAGTCCTAACAACAAATGGTTGTATCTATACGTAAAGCGCGCGAATTTTTAAAATAATAGTCACCTTACTTTTTAGACATAGTATATACAGGAACAGATAAAAATAGTCTTTTTCTTTTGCAAACCAGGTTTTTTATCAAGTTTTTTCGACCAATCTTATTTAAATATGCTTTTTATTAAGATACTTTTCTACTAAGTCTTCCATTTTCTCGTCTAGAGCGCTATCAATTGTTTCTGCAGCTTCAATAACAGTTTTTAAATTATAATGAAACGGCTCAAATTGCCATAAACATTACTGTTAAGATAAATTTAGTTTTTACTTTTCAAATAACTCTTGTAGTTTTAGGTTTTTATAGGCCACCAGGAATACAAGTAAAACTCCTGGCGTCCTCTATCGTTCTTTGCTTTAATTTAAATCGATATTTCTGTCGAAGGTCAAAAGAAACCTGGCCGAAATCTCTCTTTTTGACGTTTCTCTAGAATCGGCAAGATCCTCGTGTTTTACAGGCTTAAAATGTAAGATTTTAGTGCATTTTTCAACAAAAAACACATTAATTGTTATTATTTTCTAGAAGTACACACAATGGAAAACGACGCAGGAGAATTTGTCGACTTGTACTGCCCCAGAAAATGGTTTGTATATTATAACCTCACAAACACGTGTGTCAACGTTTCTATTTTAAATAAAGGAGGCTATATGTTTTAAACCCTTTAAACTTATAAAATATGTTTGAAATACATTATACGATTAATTAATTTAACTCATTTTATTTTAAAGGTATTGTAGACATAAACAAGGTTATTTTTCTTTTAGTTCTGCATCAAACAGAATAATTCACGCTAAAGATCATGCTTCGATTCAAATTAGCATTGCTGAAGTAGACCCAGCCACAGGTAGAATGACCGACACATCAAAAAGTTATGCCTTGTGTGGAGCCATTCGTCGTATGGGCGAATCTGATGACTGTATTGTAAGATTAACCAAGAAAGATGGCATTCTTGCTAAGTATGTTTAAAATTAAATCTTTTCTTATTGTTGTGTGTTGTCTATTTTTGTTTGTTGCAAGTAGGTACAGTATTTGTGATTGTTTTTTGTTTGATTTGTTTCAGGAACTTCTAAGCTGGGTTGCTTTTAATATGCCAGAATAGTTCATTTTTTTATGTATTATTTCTGGATGAAATAAATCTTACAATAAGTTATTTTTTAAGTAGTAACTGTGTTTTATTTTAACCTATCCTTGATGAAGAAAACGTTCTTTTAAGAGTTTCCGAAGATTTAGGTATGATGTTGTCCAGTGCTGCACTCTGGACGGCAGTTGACACAACTATAAATTTCAAACAGCAGGCAGACAAATTTCTGTATGCGAAAACAAAAGTTTAAACAAAAACATGGCGGAAAGTAGTGATAGTGCAGTGACGAATAGTGAAAGTACCCTAAAATTAACGAAATCCGATAAAAATTCGGAATCTATGGACAATAATGCGAACGCAAACGGTAAGTTTAACAATACCTAACCTTAATTTCCACCGCATAATGGCCAGTGTTGTCTGACAGATGGTTATTTTTTCGAATTTATTTTGTTGTATATTTATTGTTTATTTTAACATTGAGTTTTCCACCATTCTTTCTTAAAAGAGCATTCAACAAACAGTGGTATTGGACCAAAATAAAGTCCCCTTAATTTCCTCAGATGTTAAAAATTTAAAAGGTTAAGGATTTTTCTCCTATGAGTCACTATTCTTCAATATAATAAAAGTCTTTTAAAGTTTTAAGATAACATACCCTTTTCCAACGAAACAATATGCAATGTTTTTAAATAAGAAACTAGTGAATGTCTTGACGCTTTTATAGAATCAACAGGCTGTTTACACATACAGGGCACGTTCAACAAGTAGTATTGCCATATTTGTAACAAGATTTTCTCCAGTGTTTTCCACCATTGTTTCTTGAAAGTGCATTCAGCAAACAGTGGTATTCCATCAAAAGTCCCTCTGTTTTCGTCAGATGTTAAAAGGTTAAGGATTTTTCCCCTATGAGTCACTTTGCTTCAATGTAATAAAAGTCTTTTAAAGTGTTAAGATAACATACACTTTTCCAACAATACGCAATGTTTTTAAATAAGAAACAAGTGAATGTCTTGACGCTTTTATTAAATCAACCGGCTGTTCATACAGGGCACATTCAACAAGTAGAATTACCATATTAGTAATAATCTTTTGTTTTCTTTGTTACAAATATTGAATGTGGATTTGTAAAAATTGACTGGGAATATTTTGTTTTCAGTTTTGAAGCCGATTTTGTTGGAAGAATATACATATGAAGAATCTCCTCAGACTCTTCTAAATTTGCTGAAATCTTTCGAACGTTCAGACATATCCCCAACCAGAATTGATATAGTAGTGAGCCTGATACATCTCCTGATGTTTGAAACTGGATTTGTTCATCCCAACTTTACAGATGCAATTTTTTATCTTGATTTCAATTATTCCAGGATACTGGAACTTAGCAAAAAAATTCCTTTCTTATGTGGTTCTCGTAATGGGAAGACCTTTGTTTTAAAGTTTGTTTTGCAAACCTTTGAACAGTTTGAAGTGAAATTGACAGTTGTATCCTTTTCTGATGATTTAATTGTGAATTGTTTTATAAAAGGCATCCAGCAAGATGCCTTGACTGTATTGTTGGACCCGTTAACTTATTTTATTTCATCAAATACCAACTTAGCCACTGTAAAGTTTCAACATCTCAAACACTTATCGAGATTGATTAAAAGCAACATTGCATTCCCAGCTAAACTGAACATACTCAGAGAAAACGGCATTTCAGTGCCATGTTTAGAAAATATGCCCACTGAAATTTTGTTATTGATAATTGAGGAGATATCGTATAAGGACAGGAAATATTTAGGGTGTGTAAATAAGAATTTTTATCAATTAGCATTAGCCTACGAAAATGGTTTTAGAAATGGTTATGTTCAACATTAATATTATTATTTGAGGAAGATTTGTTTATTACTGATATATGTAGAAACTAGAATTTGTTATTGTTGATTTTTTATGATGAAAATATTGTGATTTTTAGCTGTTCAAAATATATGATGATTTAGTTCCAATATATTTTTTTTCCTTGATTGAACTGGAAATGATTCTTTGAATTTCGTTAGTAAGAAATTTATGTTTCCTTTTTTTAAATATTTTTTCTCTTTGTGACATGGGTTTTGCTAAACATGGTAGCATCATCAGGACATGATCTAATCTATTTATTAAAGTAAATGCTATTCTATTTATATGAGAACCAGCTAACGAAGATCACCAGCTAATGATCATGAATCGAGAAAATAAGCAAGTCTTACATTAATAATCAAAAAATTGACTGAATAGAATAGGTACTAGAATAGAATAGAATTATCCAAGTTCACGTTTTTTTATATTGTACTGTTTGAATGCTTTCATATGCATTCAAAGCTCTATTAACAAGTTTGAAGTTACTAATATTTATATTATGGTCTTACTTGAATGCAAGTTAGGCAACACAATATTTCCCAATGTGAGCAATCTGTTTTTTTTTATATCTAGTTGATATGGATCTGTTAGTTAACCCAACATAGCTTTGATAACAATTTAATTTCATAAAAGTCTGATTTTTCATAATGGTTTACTTTATCCTTTGGATTGCCCAGTACTTCTCTTAACTTATATGATTTGTCGAGTATCTTAATATCCGCTTTTTTCAAAATTTTGTCTAGCCCTCGGGTAAATTGAACTTCAAAGGGCATTATCATACAGTTGTTTCCATTCAGTGTCATTTGAAAAGTTAAATATTCATCAAATAATTATCTAAACTTATGTTTTCTATTTAAACTATCTACAATGTTTATTATTAATACATTTACATCGTCCACATATCTTAGCATCTCACCTTCTGAAAGTAACTGAATTCATCCTTCGCTTTAGTTTTAAATTTGCTCATGAATAAGGTGGCTAAGAACGGTGATAGATCATTACCCATTGCCATTCCTTCTTGTTCATAAAATATATTAAGCTGAAAACAATTTAATTTCATACATAATCTTATTAGAGAGATGTGCTCTGAAATAATCTCGTTATTGAAATCGTTCAACTCAAGGACCTCTCCTTTTATTCATTCATCCATTCAAGGCATTTAAACGTATGTGGAATCGATACCGTCCGATATGGTGATGATACCTCAAAGGTTATTATAATTCCTTCCTGTAGAAGTGTTTGCTTTCGACTTTTCTTATGAATTGTCTTCAATCAAAGAGCAGGAAAGTAGTTTCCTAGGTTTGGTAGGTTTTCAACTTTCTTTGCTACCCACTTTGCCAAGTTATATGTAGACGGTTTATGTATTTTTGGTAAGGCTTATAATCTTGGCACTTCTTGATTTGAAATATGTAATTTGTTTTTCTTCCTTCTCTGAAATGTTGGAATAAAGTGTTAACAACCCCTGTCATAACGAAACCCGGCAAAATTGCAAAAAAGTAAACATGGCCGGGTCTAATAAAATAACAGGTAAAAAGATAAAATTCATTTTATATCTGGTTTAGTAGTTTCGAAATATTTTAATTTAGTTCGCATTCTTTTCTTAAACAGTGCAGTTCTATAATTTCGATCGTATTTTTATTATTTCAAATGTTCTAAAATGGGGCGTTCTTGCGAAGAGAATGATCATTGTGCCTTCAGTAGTGCTAATTTTAAAAGAAAACATTTATCGTCCGATGCTAAGCAAATTGTTAAAAATGTGTATGTTTCTTTATTGAATAGGGGGCTTAATGTAAATGCAGCCGCAGTAGAAACGTCTTCATTAACGAAAACGCTGTTGTCTACAGTGACGAAGCCAGTTAAAGCCAAAAAAGTTCGTAGTGATTCTGGTAAAAGCAAATGTGATGACGAAAGCGACAACGACTTAATTCGAAGCAAAATTTATGCTATGCATGAAGAGCAAACTGTGTCTGCATTGCATTCATTGTAACAGCGATTAAGGAAAGTTGAAACCAACATTCTTTGCAGCAGACCTAACCTCCGGAGAATATTATTTCTAATGGGTTTTGTATATCGGACCGTCAATAGAAGGTAAATATTAATGGAATCATAACAATTGCCACGATGGCGGTTTGGCTACTTAAACTGTATACAAAAATATAGATTAGAAAATCGTCCCATTATCTACCTTGATGAAATATGGTTCGATACACATGAGTTCGATACACAAAGGATGGGTAGATACATCAGGAAAATGCCAAACTAAAGCCCCAACAAATAAGGGAAAAATAATTACAATTTTACATGCTGGTTCCCAGGATGGATGGGTTCCAATTTGTTTACGCTTGTCCTCCAAAAATATTAAACATTCATCTTTGGACTACCATGACGATACTACACGAGAACTTTTTGATGATTGGTTTATAAATAGCCATTTGCCCAATGTGCCTAAGGAAAGCGTAATTGTAATGGATCATAACCAATAAACAATGTTTTACTCATACATAATAATAATACTAATTTAACAATATTTTATTTTTTTCAAAATTATTCAGAAGTTCATCCACTCCGACTCTTAGGCGCCTTTGAGGAAACTAGCAATATTTTTATAGAAATTTATTGGGGCAATCAACATTTTACCGAAAGGCAACGAAATATCTTGAACCGGGCCATACAGTTTAGTTTTAGAATTCGACTCAATCGTCCCCTGATGATGCTATCATGGTTAGCGAAACGCGCTCGGAAAATTAAAAAAAAAGTGATTTGGTATTTATTGGTAAATCTCTTTGTGTTAAAAACATTAATATTTTGGATGAAACAGGCAAGTCTGGCAAGGCAAGTCCACTGATGGAATAAAGTATCATTTTTATAGGGGATATTCAACCAATAATATGTTGGGGCGTCCATGTTACATTATTCATAAATTAGTTATCAAAAATTAAAATTTGAGTTGTAAAAACTTCCTGGTAATATTTTGAATCACTATTGTTAGAAGACTATACATACGAAGAATCGTCCTTAAGAAATGAAGAGAAAATCCTTAAGTGGTAAAATTTATTTCTTCAAATACCAATTTATCCATCGAAAATTGTCAAAGGATGAAAGACATATCTGTGTTCCAATATATATTTATCAAGATTGAAACTAAACAGGCTTATTATATTAGAACTTTTGTTGCTTGATGTTACTTTCAGTAAAAGTGGATCTGTTTACTATTGGATTGTCGGGAAAGTTTCTACCGATCTTGCATTAGTTTATGGATTATGTTTGTGTAGATTATTAATGTTTATTTGCATATTATTAATTCTTGTGTTATTTTAATTGGTTACGTTCTGATTCGTTTTGATTTGCCTTGAGTTATTGAAGCATTTGCTTCTGCTATTCACGATTAGATCAGCTGAAGGTAGCAATTGAAGAAAATCGGCCAAAATTAACAAACTTAAAAAGGAGTCGTCGAAGTAGAGGTGAAAAACAATATGTTAACATTTTTTGACAATAAGGATATTAATTTTTGGCAAAGTTGATGTATGGACCTACCAGTAGGTTGGCAAAATTCTGTATATAACAATTGTAGTGTACATGATAATCTTAGTAAAGTAAATATTTACATAAACTATTTGCGTTTTTCTTGCTCTTAAAAATATCCCCGTGAAATATCCGGGCCATCTGGTATTAATATGTATAGGTGACATTTAACATGGTATTGCTGGTTGCATATGTTTTATTTTTTTAAATATCTTTGGACTTTTTATTTCTTCATATACTACACAGGTCAACAAATTTTAACTTTGAATAATATAGGTGTATATATAGTGTATATAATCGTGTCGACCTGGATTATTAATTATCGGTTTTACTGAAATAATTGCTTTATAAAATTCAAATATGCAGGATAATGGGAACATAGTATGTTTGATATTACAGATAGTGTGACGTCAGACGAACTTGTGTCTGTGCCGGAAGCCACATCAACAGGAACCACCGGTAAAATTCTCGACACAAGCAAAATCAATGGGGAGATCGGTAAGTTTTAACTATAGGAATGTGATAAATTTGAATCTTTCTTTTCGGGATGTCTAAGAAAAAACCGAATATAAGCTGTGGCAATAGCACTACGATCTCCATTTTTCCGATATTTTTGGAAATGGATGGATTCTAAGATGAAAGAATAATATTTTGAATCGATGTAGGAAACATCGACTGCGAAATATTCTCTTCTTGAGAATGTTGTTTTAATGGTGCTTCCTTCAGAGGTCTTGGATGATGATGCGCATTGATGTATTTTCTTTTGACCCAACTCAGTTGACAGTAACATTGAAATAGCTGATAATAAAGAGACCTTCTTAATATCACCCATATTAACAACGTATTATTAACATAAATATGGGATTTATATATATATATATATATATATATATATATATATATATATATATATATATATATATATATATATATATATATATATATGGCGTTAATAAGGATGATTCTTCAGGAGGTCCATACGTTATAATGAGTCATATTTTTTTTTCTTCTGTTTAGCCTGAGCAAATGTATTTTTTTTTAATTTTCTCCGCTCTTTTTTACTTCCAGTAGGTGTGAATGATAACATACACAGTACTTGACACTATACTGTGAACTATACCGTGGTTAATAGCTAGTTTTTTGGTAAGAAATCGTTGGTATAATCGTCTCGTTGCTGTGTTGGGATTTGAATGACCATGTTTCGTTTGCTTGCTTCGAAAATTTGAGCCGAGTTCATCTATGAGGAGTAGATGAGTAATCTAATGGGAAGTGGAGGCTTTGAAACCAGATAAGATTTTCCTTGGGCGCCAGATTCACTAAGCAGTACTGTGATTGTGTGCAGTGGGAAAGCTAGCTGTATAAGCAGACAAATCTATAGAGAGTACGATGATCGTGGATAAGCAGGATCTACCGAGTCATCTTTTAATCCTGTAACCTAGGTGACTAATTATTTATTTAAACGTAGGAACTTTTATTTTTTATGTTGAATTATTTAAAGGTGAGATCATTTGTCACCAAAACTATGAGTAAAATTTCCCCTAGTTCTGTCATCGAGATTTGTTGCTTTGAGTTTCAATTTATTGGTTTTCCTCTTTAAGAGTTTTATTCGTTTCTTTGTTTCCTGAACAACAAAAATGTTTTCAAGCCACCTCTTAATATCATAATAATAATCATTATTATGAGGCATGATTATTAAGCTAAGAAATAATTTTCGTTGTTTGCATTTCATCAACAATATTTTCATAAAAATCTAAGACACGTGCTTCTCTTTTGCTTTCATGGCATCTGCTTCAATGGAGTTATATAATTTTGTTTTACTTTAGGTTTAAAATCATGTAGGACTGGTCAAATGTGACGTTTATTTTTGTTATTAGTGCTAAACTGTGTATGCAATTCAAAGAAAAAGATTATTTATAAAAACTAAAATACAAAAAAATTAACGTATGTCGTAGTGATTTCGTGTTAATCATTTCCAATTTGTCGTGATGGTTGTCTACCTTTATATGTCACGTGGGTTTCGGGTATCGATAAATATGATGTAAATATGTTGAAATGATTTTTCTTGCCAGGGGCGAAGATGCTGCAACACAAAACGTGCTAAAAGTTGCATTTTACAGGGACCTACGTACTAGAGGTTTAGGAACGGGGATTTTGGTTTTTTAGGTTGAGAACATTTACACTTAGTAAAGATGAGCCTTTATATCACGTGACTTTTACAATTTTTAGATTTTTACTAATAAAAAAGTAAATTTTCATTAGCATAACCTATTTGTTTATTTTAAACTATTTTATTCTTAACATTTTTTCATCAGAAGACATATATTTGAAGTTTATTTTATAAATAATTAGACAAAAAACAATTTTTATTTATTTTGCATGCATACACTGTTTTTTTTAAGTGATATTTACTTTTTCGTTATAATATTTGTTAATGGTTTGTTATGTGTAATGGCTCCAGGGCTTGTTTAATTTTTTTTTGGTGTTCGTTCAGCTTTCCTTTCAATTCTCCCCAGGGATGTTCTGTTAGGTTTTAATACGGTGATTGTAGAGGAGTTCGTAACTATCTTGGGGCTATGTAGAGAGAACATTTTTCGACACTTGGACGCAAATTTTCTCACAAAATGTCTAGGAAAACATGTTGATAGATAATGCCTTCTAGAAATTTAAATTTTCCTTATCGGAATAACGTATACAGCCCCACACCATAACTTCAACAGATTCATATTTCTTTCATATCGACATATAAGGTTAAAAAGGAAAAAAAGTGTTTAAAAAATATATTAAAAATTGAGAACATTTCTTTTACGCCCTCTGAATTTTTTGATTGTTTTTATAAATAAGTGGGATATAATCTTTGTTGGGCTTAGAGATACTGGAGCTTACCTTATCTTAGATCGAGACACTGCAAGAGGCAAAATAAAGGATTTCCTGGCGTCAGCGCTAAGCTATGCTTGTCGCATCGTCAGCCGTCAGCTATACTTTGTCTTGCCAGTCGCCCTTTCGAGACCATCCGAATATAACCTAAAAATATCCAGACTCGTCCCGACATTTTTGCTCGCGCTTCTCCACCGAGTTTTTTCTCCACAAATCGCTGCATATTTTTAGGTTATATACAAAAAAAATCGAAATTATAACGAGCAGTGTCGCTTTTTTTTTTTGGTTTTTTCCGTTATTTTTTTTTGTCTTTCGAAAACGAACGAGAGTTGAAATCGGTGGTATTTATAAAGGAGGAGCGGTGCCAGAAAGTCGCGTTCACCGGTGCAAACGTCTTTGCTTCTAAAAAAGTTTGGATGTTGACACACAGTCATAGCGATGGAGAATTTCCTATTTATAGCCAAGGTAATGGTCACCTGATTTCATTACTGCGATTCTGGGAGGTTCAACTTTTTTTTTTTCTTTGACGATTTATTTAAGCTCAGTGTGTGATCCTTTCATCACATCTCAAGTGAAAAGCACAAAACAAATTTACTTGCATTTGTATAAAAAAATGAAAGATACTGATATTCGTTTTTAACATTGACAATGTTAAATTCGTTTTTAATATTTACAATAATTCTCATGAAAGAGACTTACCAGTTACGACTGGATAATTTCTTCAATGTTTTATCGGTCCTTGGGATGTTGAAGCATCTGGAAATTTTGGTAGTGAGATAGAGTGAGATCTGGTGGATAAACCGCGTGAGGGAAAACATATTGCAAGATCACTTCTTAATATAGATATTTGTTTGTAATGCGATGGAAGTTTAAGGGTATTTCTATGCATTGAAGTTATGTATATGTAGGAATAGTTTTTGCTTGTATACATTGCAAGTATTGTTTTTTAATGGAACGAAAACATTTAACTTTACAAGATATGAATGGGGCAGTAGGCCTTCTTCAAGCTGGCATGTAGAAGTCGAAGTAGCTGAACGAATAGGTGATTCACAAAGTGTCATCAATCGGTTACGGAGGCGTTTTAGAGAAACAAGAAGTCCGGCTGAGAAACATCCAGTTCGAGGACGCTGTACAACGGCAGCTCAAGATACGTTTTTAGTTTTAACTGGAAGGAGACAAACCTACGATAACACCACTCGAGTTGGTTACGGAGTTATATCGGACGCATAACTTAATTGTTAGGCGAGATCCTATAGTAAATCGTCTGCATGAAGCGCAATATTACACTGGCGTCGAGAATTTTAAAATTGGGATGAAACTGCTTGCTCCACAGTTTTGTTTACTGCTGACTCCAGATTTGGATTTCATCCCGATTCTCGTCGAATAAGAGCGTGGAGACGATCCGGATATTTAGAACGTTTGAGGCACATCCAGGGAGTGCATATTTACAGAGGCGGTACTGATATGGCATGGGGTGGAATGATTATTGACGATAGAACTGAGGCCATTTTTCCAAATGGATTTTTAACAACACAGTAATATTTGAATAATATTCTCCAACCTATTGTGCGTTCATTTACTGATACTGTTGATGAAAACGTCCATCTCATACACGTCAACGTTATGACAAAATGGTTACTCAACCAGGGAATTAACGTATTGTCATAGCCAGCACAATCTCAGGACCTGAATCCAATCGAGCATGTATGGGACAATATCAGATGGCCAATATCACTTGACCTTTAGGGTCAAGAAGCTTCTAACAACCAAATGGGCACGTTTACCTCTAGAAAATATAGGTCACATTATTTTATCTGTGAACAATAAATGTAGAGCTGTTATTAACCACCGTGAAGGTCATACTCTGTATTAAAATTTGTTTGATGTTAGGTTTCTCAAGAATTTTATGGGCTAAAAATGCTAAATTTATTTATTTTTTGAAAAAATGTAATTTTTATAAAAAATGCTTTATTTTATTACGTTAAACAATAAAAATAATACCATATGTAAATATTTTTCAAAAAGTTCTTTTGTGAATATAAATCAACATTTATTTATAAAAAAATCTTTAGCGTTTTACATATTACATATTACATTTATATTACATATTACATATTACATATATATATATATATATATATATATATATATATATATATATATATATATATATATATATATATATATATATATATATACGAGGGTCGATCCAAAAGTAAGTTTCCCTTCATTTTTTCAAATAGACAACTATGTTTATTTTCATTAAAATTTACATCGTCGGAAAGATGAAACTTTCCTCTATTTTTCGACATAATCGCCATTTCGATCAACACATTTTTGTAGACGGTGCTCCAACTTTTGTATGCCCATGTCGTACACCTCCGCCGCCAAACCCTTAAGAAAGCGCTGCACCTCTTGTTTCACTTCCTCGTCGTTCCGGAAGCGTTTGCCACTCAGGTGTTCTTTTAACTTGGGGAACAAGTGATAGTCGCTGGGCGCGAGGTCCGGACTGTAAGGTGGGTGGGGCATGACAGTCCATCCAAACTGCTCCAAAAGTTCCTGGGTTTTGCGGGAAGTGTGAGGTCGGGCGTTATCGTGAAGCAGCGTTACACCTGTTGTCAGGCGTCCTCTCCTGCGGTTCTGGATAGCACGCCTGAGTTTAGTGAGTGTCTCACAATACCTGTCCGAGTTTATTGTTGTCCCGGGTGTCAGGAACTCGATCAGCAGTATCCCCTTGCGATCCCAAAAGACAGTGGCCATGATTTTGCCAGCAGAAGGAGTTTGCTTGAACTTCTTTGTGACTGGTGACCCTGAGTGACGCCACTGTTTAGACTTTTCTTTGGTTTCGGGGGTGAAATGAAAAACCCACGTTTCGTCACCGGTCACGATGGAGTCCAAAAATTCTTCCTTATCGTCTTGACACTTTTGAAGAAACTGTCGAGCACAATCGAGGCGTTTCTCCTTGTGTTCTGCTGTCAGCATGCGCGGTACCCATCGAGCGCAACACTTGTGATACCCCAACTTTTCAGTCAAAATTCTTTCCACTGTACCGTAAGAACTCCCAGGAATCCTATCAACGAGTTCACGGATGGTGATTCTCCGGTTTTGAAGCATTTCGCGTTCGATCTTCTCGACAATCGACTCCGAAACTGCAGGTCTTCCACTCCGCTCTTCGTCGTGAACCTCCTTCCGTCCGTCACTAAATTCCCTGCACCAATGTCGGACCATTTGAACGGACATACACTTGTCGCCGTAAACTTGTGTCAACTTTCGATGAATTTCCACAGGTGGAATTCCTGTCGCATGCAAAAACCGAATAACCGATCGAATTTCGCACCTGGCGGGATCAACAATAAGAGGCTCCATCGCGAACGGCTGCTGAGCCAAGACTGAGCGGCGTAGCGCAGCGCTCGCGGGCGGAAAAGGGAGTGGGGGATCTGCCGTGCACAGCGGTGTTGTCGAATTTCGCCTAGCAGCTTCCAACGCTGCTGCAGCTCTTTGGGAAACTTACTTTTGGATCAACCCTCGTATATATATATATATATATATATATATATATATATATATATATATATATATATATATATATATATATATATATATATATTGAAATGGAATGGAACGGAATTGAAATGGAGATGGGCAGGCCATATAGCGAGGCGATGTAACGACAGATGGACCAAGGCAATCCTGGAGTGGATGCTGCTTGATCGTAAACGTCCGCGAAGAAGACCGAAATCACGATGGATTGATGACATCGTTTAGTATATTGGACCCGAGTAGCAGAGGAAAACCCAGGACCGTGAAAGTTGGAAGCATGCTGAAGAGGCCTTCATCCTGCAGTGGATCGATGCAGGCTGATGATGATGAAGATATATATAAGCTGATGATAATGAAGATATATATATATATATATATATATATATATATATATATATATATATATATATATATATATATATATATATATATATATATATATAATATTCTTTATTAAAAATAATACGTGCTTCAAGACGATCTAAGTTCATTTTTTGATAAACTCGTAGTTTTTTGTAAGTATCTCTTAAATTATACGGATTTGAGAAAAAGATATAGAAGCAATTCTGTAGGAAATTAAATTCTCTACAAAAAAAATTCTCTTCATTTTTTTCATAAAATGAAAGATGATTGTGAAAACTGGTTAGGAAATATAAATTATCAAATATGTTTGAATATTGTAAATAACTTTTCGGCTGTAAACGATGTTGCAGAAAGAAGTGTAAAATTAATGCAAGAGTATAATGATTAAGATCAGAAGCTATACATTATTCAAATCTTAGATAATTATAGAAATAAAAATATATAAAATTCAAAACAAAGTTTAATGGAAGTTTGGAATTAATAAACCTGTTTATAACAAATAAATTTGTTTTATTTAATTTTGATATAAAATTAATGACATTAATTATGTCGTTAAGTCGTTATTAACTAGATCATTAAATAAATAATTGTAAATTCTACTTAAGTTACAATTTTTTTTTATATTTCAGAAACAATGACGTTTGTAGGTATTAAAATGTAAAAATTGAGGGGACCTTTTTTGCAGAGAATTTAATTGCTCCTATATCTTTTTCTCAAATCCGTATATGTTAAGAGATACAAAAAATTACGATTTTATCAAAAAATGAACTTAGATCGTCTTGAGGCACGTTTTTTTTGGTTATAAAAAAAATCCTCCTTATTTTTTTTATCAAAAAGTCATTTTGGTGTTTGGTCAATAAGTTTTTTAGTGATTTTGGTGTTTTTTTAGTGCTTTCGACAACAACAACCAAATTAGATGCCTTGAAATTGTTTATTTTATGCGAAGTAACATTCAATGACATTAATGTTTCAGTCAATTTATTTTCCGACCACTTTTTCAAGCAAGTATTGTTGCGTTGGTTGTTTGACTCTCATGTTTGACACATCTCCTCCAGATCAAATTTTCCACGTTGTCGAATACCAAAGACCAACTTTCTGCGAACGGTGACGAATTCATAAATTTGCCAGCAACACAGCGGCGCATATTTTCTTCGGAACGCACCGGTTTTGTGTCTTTTTTTTGTTTCAGTAACGAGCAGCATGAGGTGCGTTTGGAATATGTCGATAGTTCGGCGAATATTATGTGCACTATAAAATTCAGGAAATGAATATGACAGAATACTGATTTCAATAATAAATTTCGACAGTGTGCAAGCGTTGCTCTGATGCTAAACGTTTCGTGAAGATTTGCAAGAAGTTCGGACACACTAAAAAATCATCATTTATATTACTTGATGTATTATAATAGTTGTAATACAAATTAAATTAAGATTAATACGTTTCTTTTTAAAATTTTAAAAAATATATCCTTAGTATATATAGAACAGAATTTCCAAAATAATAAAATTAAATAAAACTTTAATCTCATCTAAGCCAATCGCTTTTATATTTCAATGATAAGATAACGGGTTGTATAAAGAATTTTTAGATAATCAGTAAGGTGTGCAAGTGTCGTAAGATCACAAATAGCGAGCAAACATTACAAATTATAAACGTTATGGTGCCCGTTTTGTGCTAAATTGGGGCTTTTTGTTCCTTTTTCGTGTTGTGTGCATTCAAGTCATGTTTCTGCGAAGACTGTCCAGGAGTCAGAGAAAGTTAAACCGATCTTTCTCCCAAGATACTATCGCCGAAGATGGAGAGGAAGACGACGGTGGCTTTAAGCCTGACGTTGGTGAGAAGGATTATTTTGATTTTGACTTTTTTTCTGTCATTTTACATGATAAACACTGATAAGACTAGCGTGTTACTTGCGTTTTCGATATACTTAAAAATATATGCTTGAGGGATATTGCTCAAAACCGTGCTTTTGATCAACCTATCTTTGAGCCGGTAGCTCTATTTCTCTTCGCTATCACGATAGTCTTTGGAGGGGAAAAACTCGACCCCTTTGTAGTTCTGAATTTTTATTTAATCGAAAAAGTGGTTTCATCTTTCATCGAATAAATCCTGGTTTGGAAGAAGTAGTAATCGGAGGGGGTGAGGAGGAAGTTCAAAGTTCATTGATTTTTGAGATTGTTAGATGTGAAGCGTGTGGTCTTGCGTTATATATATATATATATATATATATATATATATATATATATATATATATATATATATATATATATATATATATTTATAGTTTTTTTCTTGGGGAAATTGGTTGTTATCGGGCTGGCGGTCTGCAGTAAAACAAGTGTTTAATCGTCTCGATATTCGACTATAGTTTTAAACTATAGTCATTAATTAGTCTCCTGATGAAGGCATCAAAACAATGACGAAATATCGAGACGATTAAACACTTGTTTAATTAATAATATCGAGACGATTAAACACTTGTTTTACTGCAGACCGCCAGCCCGATAACAACCAATTTCCCCAAGAAAAAAACTATAAATTGCACCGTCGAGAAACATATCAAATTATTATATATATATATATATATATATATATATATATATATATATATATATATATATATATATATATATATATATATATATATATATATGTATGTATATATCATCATCAGCCCGTGTCGATCCACTACAGGATGAAGGCCTTTTCAGCATGCTTCCAACTTTCACAGTCCTGGGTTTTCCTCTGCCACTCTGGTCCAATATACTTAACGATATTATCAATCCATCTTGCTTTCGGTCTTCTTCGTGGACGTTTGTGATCAAGCGGTATCCACTCCAGGATTGCCTTGGTCCATCTGTCATCCGATCGCCTCTCTATATGGCCTGCCCATCTCCAGTTCAATTGCTTTACTCTTCAAATGATGTCACAGACTTTCGTTTGTTCCTGGATCTATGCGCAGGACTTTCTGCCTCGTCTTGTAATACCAAACATACATCTTTCCATTTCCCTCGGTGCTACCCTGTATATATATATATATATATATATATATATATATATATATATATATATATATATATATATATATATATATATATATATGTATATATATATATGTATATATATGTATATATATATATATATATATATATATATATATATATATATATATATATATATATGTTCGGAAAGGCTTTCGTGGTCGGTAATATTAGAATTACTAGGTTCTAGGGTAGAACCGCGTTTTAGATTTAAAAAATCTCGAAGTTTCGGCTTCCACTTTGAAGCCATTTTCAAGAGAATCTAGTTGATTTACTCCGAGACCTCAATCTGCCTACTCCCCAGAGTTCACAACCAGAAACGCCAGAGTCGTGATTTAATAAAAATATGTCAGCTAACTTTGACCTTCATCTTTTAAAAACAATTCGTTACACTACTCGGGGCAAGTTATTTCAAAAGATGGCCCTTTTAGTCAAGATTTCAAAATGGTACAACAATTGACACTTTTATTTTCACAAAAAATATTATTGCTTATTTTTTTTGCAAAAGGATCACATTTCAAAAAACTCATACCATTATAAAAATACTTTTTTGTGCTCAAAAATCGACTTCACCAGTGTAAGTGAGATGGGCAGATGTGAGAGGGTGAGATAGATAGTGACGCTGTTCGATGACGAATTAGAGAGAGACAGTTTGACAGCGAAGCAAATAGTGACGCCGATGTTCAATTGTTGCTTATTGTTTTTTTATCATTCACTAGGCTATGTTCCTTCGTTTACTGCTCATCTTCTCGTAATTGTGTAACTTTCGTACTGACGACTTTGGCTTGTGTTACCTAGAACTTGATATTGCATTTATGCTGACGATTGTTGCTTCATTTCTCTGAACTTAATGTGTGATATGCATGATGTGTTAGTTAGTATTTAGCAATACTAACACGTTTTGCGACATGCCGTATCTGCACACCGTGGGATCATATGCGAACATGCATCTTATCTACGGTGAATGTCGATGTAATGCCTCTGCCGCAGCCAGACTGTATCGCGAGTGGTATTCCAATGCGGAGCGTCACTCTGCAACGTATACACCGTTTGCTACTTCGTGACTACACTCCCAGAATCGATTGTTGCAGAATCATGTTGACGAGACAACGTGAAGATTCGCAATTCCTAAACAAAATTTTATGGTCTGACGAATCGACGTTTAAAACAGATGGCTGTTTAAACTTTCATATGTTATATAGTTGGCACACGGAAAACCCCCATTTAATGCGTGCAGACCGGTTCCAGTATCAATTTAAAGTTAACATGTGGACCGGAATTTTAAACGGACAAATAATTGGACTATTTGACCTGCCTGAAACTTTGGCGCCAACTACTTGGGTTTTCTCGAACACGATTTGCAGATTTTGTTAGAAGATTACCCTTCAATATGTACAGATAAATGTGGTTTCAACAAGATGGTTACCCAGCGCATTATGCTCGTTCTGTACAGAATTATTTGAACAGAGATTATCCCGAAAGGTGGATTGGGCGCCATGGTTCAATTGAGTGTCCGCCTCGTTCTCCAGACATAAACCCCCTTGATTTCTTTTACTGGGGCTGTTTAAAAGAAAAAGTGTATTCTAAACCAATACAAAATCTAGCTGAACAGTGTCACAGAATATAAGGAGATTCGCATGACTGGTGAAAAGATCTTTTCTGAGGCACTGCAGAGCATGTATTCGTGCCGAATTTTTTTAAAGAAAAATATTTTGAAAAAAGTATTACAATAATATAAATATATATATATATATATATATATATATATATATATATATATATATATATATATATATATATATATATATATATATTTATCGAATAACATTTTTCGATAAAAAAAAGGTCGAATAACATTTTTCGATAAAATTGATAGGTTCGTCGAAGAAATGTACACATTTATTATGCATTCAACTGTAGCTTCGAATAACTTTTGAAAAAGTAAATTTATCGAAAAATTATGAGACCACTTTTGAAGAACGTTCAATTTCCTACAAAGATATATAATAGTCTTTCCACAGTAATGTTCCGCTGAAAAGTTATAATATTCCAAAGTTAAAAAAAATCCCATGTTATTTAAATGGGAAATTGAAATTTGCGATGCAGTACCTCTTAATATTAATATTAAGAGCTCTAACTTTCACAGTATCTTTTTTCGTCATTTCTAATAATATTTGCGATACCTTTGAGAAAAAAGTCGATTTTTTTGAACCACTCTAATATATATATATATATATATATATATATATATATATATATATATATATATATATATATATATATATATATATATATATATATATATATATATACGTATGCACTAAACAAATATTTATAAAATTAAAACCACAAACACCCAAAATGGAACAAACAAATTTAATTTACAAAATCGATAGTTTAAATCATCCAAGCTTATA
The DNA here is from genome assembly GCA_031761425.1 of Cosmopolites sordidus. NCBI lineage: Eukaryota > Metazoa > Arthropoda > Insecta > Coleoptera > Curculionidae > Cosmopolites > Cosmopolites sordidus. The sequence continues at coordinate 432,694 of JARFXV010000326.1, forward strand.
TACTGGCCAAACTAAATATTTAAAAGACAGAATAAAGGAATTGATATTGAACACCACTTTAATTTTAACAACGTAAAAATTTTTGATTTTCAAAAATATAAAAAAAGACATATACACCAAATAATACCATTAATTTGAGAAATGATACTGATAATTTATTATGATATATTTATTTTTGCATCTAATACCATTACATGTAAAGTAAAGTTTTGGGGTTAGAGGCGCATCAGCAACTGAGAAGGCTATTAAGCGACTGGACTTACAGCTTAACGTGGGTTCCGAACCACGGTCATCAGCTACCGAAAACCCCAGTCAGCACCCCCCTCAGGCTATCAACCCTTGGTTTTGTGCTTAACCGAAAGTATCTCGAGAAGTCTACCGACTGTAGTGTGACCAACGTAGAAAACCTCTCAGAAGGCATCCGGTCTTACCCAGCCTCGAACTGGCGTGAGTGGTGATTCCTTGTCAGATTTTATTCTCTTACTTAGAAACATTCACAAGAATTCAGAAGAAATAGAAAAACTTTTTTTGTCTAGTACGGGATTCGAACCCGGTCCACATTAACTGCCGTAACGTAAGGCTGACGCCTTAGACACCGCAGCTAATGTGGTTCCACCATTACATATGAAAAATACAAAATTGGTAGGTTATAACAAAAAATATAAAGGTAAAAAAATTGGTAAATATATTTAAGTCAAAAATGTGTCAATTGAAAATTGGAAAAAAATGTCATATTTCATTTAAAAAAGTTTGGAAATTAATTCTTCAATTAGATATTGTGGTAGGTTTTTAGATATAAATTTGTATTTATTATAAAAATAATGTATATTGTAGAGTTGTTCTGAGAATGGTTTGTAATTAAACTGAAACATGAACAAAACGATAAAAAAATAAATTTGAAGATGATTGAGAAATTGAGATGATTAAATCTTCTGATGATGCTAACATGGTTAGCGAAACGTGCGTCTAGAAATTAAAAAAAAAGTTAAGAAATTAGTCTAGAAATTAAAAAAAAAGAAGAATTGAAAAAAAATAATTGACCGAAAATTCAAATATATATATATATATATATATATATATATATATATATATATATATATATATATATATATATATATATATATATATATATATATATATTATCATTGGGAGGATCATAATGGTGCTACAGCCACAATTCACCTTGATGATCTTGAAGTGGGAATTAATGTAGAACGAGGTGTACGGCAAGGTGACGCAATATCGCCTATTCTTTTCTCGCCTGGCCTTGAAGAAGTATTCCGTAAACTGGATCGGGAACAGGATGGTGTAAAGATCAATCAGATGTCGTTCTCCTTTCACAAGACCCAGAGGAGCTGCAAAGACGCATACAAGAACTGCAAAGGCCTGGCGAACCATTTGTCTTGAAAATAAACCTGAAAAAGAGTCAGGTTATGTTCAATAACTTCACTCAGGATAGAATAATTGCAGTTTTACGAAGGGATTTGTAGATTGTGGACAGCTTTATATCTTGGGCAGAGGATTTCAATCGAGGGGAATACCGCCCGGGAGGTGGAACGGCGTTTTAAATGTCCGGCAGGCTCAACATTGTGTTTCAGAGCAGACTCCCACTTTGCCTGAAAAGAAAAGTCTTCGATCAGTGCGTTCTACGCGTTATGACATACAGAAATGAAACCTGGACACTCACGTCGCAATCAATTCAAAAACTTCGGGCAGCACAGAGGCGAATGGAAAGATGTATGCTTGGCATTACATGACGAGACAGAAAGTCCTGTGCATGGATCAGGGAACAAACGAAAGTCTGTGACATCATTGGAAGAGTAAAGCAATTGAAATGGAGATGGGCAAGCCATATAGCGAGGCGATAGGATGACAGATGGACCAAGGCAATCCTGGAGTGGATACCGCTTGATCGCAAACGTCCGCGAAGAAGACCGAAAGCACGATGGATTGATGACATCGTTAAGTATATTGGACCAGAGTGGCAGAGTCTGCAGTGAGTGATGATGATGATGATGATCGAAGGTGAAAAAAGGTCGATTTTTTGGCCCAGTCTAATATACATATATTTGTCATATATGGCCATATATTTGTCGTATTTCTCGTCCAGACCTAAATTTGTTTAGCACTGAACCAGTTTCTTTAATTTTTTTATTATGTTCCTAACCGAACTAAAACTAATTCCTAATCTATCACCTATTTTACGACAGCTCAATCATTTGCGATATAATTTAACCGCTCGTTTACGACAGTGCACATAATATTCTCCAATTTTTTCTATTTTAGCATATGAAAACTGATAAAACTGTGCCTGTGCCAACACATTGTTGCTAATACATGCGCTGGAAACATTAGATTAAACGTTCCTTGAGTGTTGCCTTTTTATATGTATCTACTTATATCACAATTGTGGCAATATTTTTTTGACCCGTAATTTTCAAATTTATTCTTAAATATTTATTCTTCGTCTCAATTTTTACTACTTTAAATTTTTTTTGCCCCCGACAATATTTTTTTATATTCAATAGATGTTTCGGTTAATAATGTCGATTTTTTCGCGTTTATTTTCATAACAAAATTAATTACTTTAATAATCAAAGTATTAGCCATCGTTTAGCTATTACTTTTCCCCATCTTTTTCTTAGCGAATGGATTCCGCGTCAAATGAACCTTTGCTTTTTTCAAATTGTCAGTTTTTCGTATAAATGTAAGTGTTGTTCTGAAAGTCCGTGCTACATCGATCGAAATAAGTGGTAGTCTCAAGGACGCAAGTCCGGTGAATATGGCGGGTGGGGTAGGAGGTCCTATTTAACGTTTTACAAATAGTTTTTGTACATTTTGCAACATCAACATTGTCATGTTGAAAAATTACTTTACCGTGTCTTTGGGCGAATTCTTTTATGCTCGGTTCAATTTTATCAATTGTTGTCAGTAATCATCGCTGATGTTGATGGCTGGTCTGGGTTTATAGATTCATTTATCATCACCAGTCACAACTCGATGCGGAAAACTTTTTCTTTTCTGCATGACAAACAAATCTTCAAGTGGTTTTTCGCCTTTCAATGTATCCTTTCTGCAATTCATATGGAACCCATTTTCCTTCGTTCTGGATCTGTCCCAATGCGTGTAGATGTTAGAAAATGATGGAATGAACAAAATTTAATGCATCTGCCAATTGTTTCGACGTATGAGTTGATCTTCATCCAATAATGCTGGTAAATCTAATCTAAACATTTTTCGTCACGATCTAAAACTCAAAAAAAATATCAAAAATATCTGTTCTTATGTAAATAAAGAACCTCTGGGTAAAAAACAAAAAACCAAACCGAGACAAATTTCTCAGTGATTCTTTTCTGTAATAAATTTGCCTAACGAACAAAATTTTAAAAAATGTAAAAACTTTCTAAAATAAATTGAAGGTTTTCAGAACCTTTTTCAGAACGAATCTAAATAGTAAATTATATTATATATATATATATATATATATATATATATATATATATATATATATATATATATATATATATATATATATATATATATTATATATATATATATATATATATATATATATATATATATATATATATATATATATATATATATATATATATATATATATATATATATATAATAATATATATATATTTTATTATTATTATTATTATTATTATTATTATTATTATTATTATTATTCTGCTCATCCTTACTGTAGAATCTCAGCTCATGCTGGCCGATATTCCAATGCCAAGATGAAAAAGCAATTCAGATCCTCTCACCCTAGCATAATATCTTACGAACAATGTGACACGTCTGTCCCACTATGGCAATCGATCTCGGGATACCGAGGCTCTCGAGGTTCTTTGAAAATCGCTTACTTATCAGGCCTTCGGCGGATATAACGAAGGGCACTACATCTACCTTACTCAGTTTCCACTGGTTCTTCACGTCGTATGCCAGATTTTCATACTTTGTGGATTTTTCTATCTCAGTTTTTCTAATGTTGTGAGATAGTGGCACTGCGATGTTAATTATAAAAGCCCTCTTGTCCTTTTTGTTGATTAAAGCAATATCCGGCCTGTTATAATCAACCGTTCGATCAGTAGTGATTGGTCTGTCCCAGTAAAGAATGGTATCGGATGATTCAAGTACAGGAGAACTCGAGTACTTATAATATGGAGGAGGTGCACTTTCTAATAGCGAGTATTTTTTTGCAATTTGGTGATGTATAATTTTTGCCAGCTGATTATGCCGTCCTAAATAAGCATTAGGAGCAAGGGCCGGGCAACCGCCAATAAGGTGCTCAATTGTTTCCCCCAAAGTACCGCATTTCCTACACTTATCGACTACGTCCAAATGCAGTATGTGTTTTTCATAGTTTTTTGTTTTTGTTACCCTATCTTGAATAGATATCGCGAAACCTTCTGTTTCTGGGTACAAGAGCCCATCGGTCAGCCACTTCAGAGACAATTGTTCGTCAATGGTGTCATCTTCGACTGACTTAGGAAACCTTCCATGCAATGTTTGTTCTTTCCATTCTCGAACGCAGTCCGTGAGTGTTGTTCTGCTATCAATACGATTTTGTTTATTTAGGTTCAGTGGGGTGAAACCCCGATCCTCATTTGCAACCAATTTCATTAACGTACTGATCAATGAAGTGTTTTCTCATTCTATTTTCTTGATTGAGACAGAGATTTTTTACATTTACAAGGCCTCTACCCCCCAACTTTCTTGGGATGTATAGCCTTTTCGTAGATTAGTTTGGATGCAGGCATCGGAACTTTGTCAATGTTTGGCGCGTCAACCTATCAACTTCAAGGTCAGTTTCTGACCATTTAACTATGCCAAAAGAATATGTCAGAACCGGCACCGCCCAACCGTTGATCGCTCTAATGAGGTTTCCTCCGTTCAGTTTGGTGTTTAAAAGTTTTGTAAGTCTCTTTTGGCATAGAGTGTATACTAATGGTAGAGCATTTGTCCAGTCCGAATGACATTCTGATATCCCTACTGAATGTTTCAACCGTTTTTATCAATAAGTTTAATTTTTCTCTAGTTTCTCCATATAATTTAAGGTCATTCATATATAGTAGATGAGAGATCTTTCTTGGATTCCTCATGTTAAGTTTATATCCAATATTGCTGTTGTTGAGTAGTGTGGATAAAGGATTCAATGCTAGACAGAACCAAATTGGAGAAAGGGAATCTCCCTGAAAAATTCCCCTCTCGATATTTGTAGCAGCAATACATTGTTGGCCGACAAAAAGATTCGTTTTCCACTTCCCCATCAGGCACTTTAAAGAATTAATAATCTGGGGGCTAATTTTATAGAAATTCAGAACCTCAATCAGCCAATCGTGAGGGACACTATCGAATGCTTTCTTGTAGTCTATATAGCAGATATTTAAGTTGCGTTTTTTTTTCGCGCTTGCTCAAGAACTACAGCATCGATTGTCAATTGTTCCTTGCAGCCCATACTTGCTCTTATACATCCTTTCTGTTCTTCTTCAAAAATGTTGTTTTTATCACAATGTTGGTAGATTTTTTCATTGAGTAGGGCTGTGAACAGTTTATATAACACTGACATGTGATTGGTCTGTAGTTATTGGGTTGCTTAACGTCCCCTTTTTTGAACAGTAGGTATGTATTGCCCTCCATTAGGAAGTCGGGGAAAGTGTCTGGATTTATTAAAACCTCTTTAAATGCATTTGCAAGTACAGGATAGGTGGCTGTAAAGCTTTTAATCCAGAAGTTATGTAATCCATCTGGTCCAGGCGCCTTCCAGTTGTGAGTCTTCCTGACAGCAGTGCAAATGTCAATCTCTGTGAAATCGTTAGACTCCATATCTGGGAGAGCATTTGTCTGTTCTTGAATGGTTTTAACCCAAGGAGCCAATTTTTCGTAGCCGTCTGATTTTTTCCAAGCCGAATTCCAATATTCCGCAAAGGAAGACACATCGATATTCTTAAGTTCTGACTTGCTGTTACCTTCTGCTTCGAGTCCTCTATAAAATTTCTTTTGGCTATTTGCAAATACTGAATTTTGATGTTTTCGCTCTTCTAGTTCATTATATCTTGCTAGCCTGGCTCCTTTCGATTTAGCTTTTTGCCTAAACCGATCTTTTAGATCCAACAATTTTTCTGTCAGGTTTGAATCATCGAAATCAATGCCAGATTTATTGGCAATTATTTTTGCTTTTCTGGCTACATTATTTGACTGATTACCAGAAAGATACTCTGAGATAATGTCAACTTTCTTCCGGAACTCATTGATATTGTTTTCAAGGCGCGTTTTCCAGACAGGTGTATTTTTCTGGATACTACGGCCAGCCGCATTATGGGTGTAAGTCTTTTGACCTGAAATTTCGATGACAGTCACTGCTGCACAATATAATGCAAGATGTATATCGCTTAAATTTATCATTCCAGATAGATGTGATTCCAAAACTCTATTAATCTGCATTAGAGTAATACGTAATTTTGCAATATTACGCAGTACTGGAATTTTTGGTCTATTTAATGGGTTTGATCCAGTAAAACTGGCCAAATTGCTGTAAAACCTCTAGTATATTAGAAAAGTTACGTTGCGAGATTGATTCTTCATTTTCAGACGATGATGCTTCTGGTGATACATTTCGAGTTTGTTCTACTTGTTTCTCCTCTGTATTCGAGTTAAGAACGTCTATAGTATCTTCTTGATGTTGTTGATATGTAATGTTTTGATGTAGTTCATTACCGATTTCTCTCTTGATGTTCATTAATTCCGGTTCGGTTAGATAGTTTTTCCTTAGAATTACATTTTTACGGTCGGCTAAGTTTTGCTCCGACAGCTGAGTTTCAGGGAACCTCTTTTTATACTCTTGGTGGAGTGCATGCCTCCATCCAGGTAGCGGGTTATCTCCGCACTGGTTTACGTAGTAATAGGCACGCATTACATCAATATTCATTTCGCGTGTCCATCTGATACGTGGAATGCGTTCGGTCCTAGTGACAGCCCTCCTTATTAGGGGCGAGCCAGCAAGTACCGGGGTATTTTGATCTTCTACTCCATTATTAATTTCCGCTCTCTGTTGATTTTGTAGTAAAGTCTTTGGTGTTGTTAGACTTAGATAATCTAATTGTTGTTCGAGTGCCTCTTTCATTGCCATTCTTGTGGTGCCATAGAGTTGGGAACCGCCACTTGCTCCAGATTCACCAACCCCGGACAAATCCTCCCGACGGTTCCGAAGGGTTCTTGTCCGCAAAACCCTACCGCCTTGTATAATATTATGTATTTTATTCTCCATAAATATATTTGGGTTCAAGGGAAAAATGGTCACCCAAGGCAGAGCCCCGATATACCATGGGAAAGCTATTTACTACCGGAGGGCGCTTGGTATCCGGAGACATCGTTAGAGACACTTTAACCCTGTGCCATTCAGCTCCTCGGCACGATGGATTTCCACCTTAAGCTTGGGGATTTTTTTTTTCAGCTCGGGAAGGTGGTGGCGCCACTCACCAAGCGGACTAACCGCCCCCTGCCTTATTATTATTACTATTATTAGGTGCGTATAGACCCGGTTGGATCACGCAAAGCATCCTGACTCATTTTCGAGTGTTCTTTCTGATCCTCCTCACCTCTCTCATCCTTTCTCCATGGATTCTCTTTCTCTCCTCCGTCCACTTTGTTCCCGATCTTCTCGAAACTTCGCTCTCTGATGCAACGTTCCACATATGTATTTTGTGTATGTACGTTCTTCTATCCTCAATCTCTGTCGAACCCACTTGTGCCTTTCCCAGATCAGCTCTGACTTGTGCGATCTATGATACTGTTGACTTGACCCCTTGTTATGTACGTAAGAATTCTGTTGGTGAGTCTTGTCGGTAGGAGTCTACTGATATGTCCATAGAATTTCAACCTTATTTTTCTTATGTCCGCCGCTACGTTGGACATTCTCTCTGCAGTCTTTCTAGAATGTAGTCTGTATCCTTCCTCTGTCAGTTTTGGGCCGAGAATTTTCCTCATAATTTTGCGTTCTTCTTTTAGTATGTTTTTTATGCCTCTTTTTGTATGGAGTGTAAGTATCTCGCTTGCGCATAGTACCTCTGGTTGGATTACTGTATTGTAGTGTCTTATTTTTGCGTGCCTGGATAGGCATTTCTTATTGTAGATATTGTGTGTCTTGCCGTATGCCCTCTTCATCTTCTGCAATCGAGTCTTCTGTGCTATCTTCTCTCCTCCTGTGGGTTCGAGGATCTCGCCCAGGTATTTGAAGTGAGTGACCCTATTTATTTTGCCGTATTTGGTGCTCAAATTTTGGACATTTAATTTTGAGCAGAAGAATTTGGTTTTTTGAAAGGATATTTGTAGGCCAACTTTCTCTGCACATTTCTTGAGGACTTCGATCTGTTTGGTTGCCCTTTTTTCATTGTCTGCGAGTATGGCTAGGTCGTCTGCGTATGCTAGGCATGATATTTCTATGTTGTTTTTGGTTCGTCCGAGTCGTATTAGTTTCCAATGTCCTTGATTTTTTAATTCCTTTTCCCATTCTCTTATGACTTTGTCCAGGACCAGGTTGAAGAGGAGTGGGGATAACCCATCTCCTTGGCGTACTCCGGTTTTAATTAGGAAGGGTTCGGAAATTTCTCCCATAAATTTCTTTAGAGATTGTGTCGGTCAGTGTCTGCTTGATCAATCGTAGTGTTTTGGGGTCGAGTCCTTGTTCTTCTAGGATGTTGAACAGAGATTTTCGGTCAATGCAGTCGTATGCTTTCTTGAAGTCAACGAACGTGCAGATGATTGACAAATTGACAATAATAAAATATAACAGTAACGAAAACCTCAAAAAAAGAATAAAAAATATGAACACGCCACAATTATTCAGATATTACTATTGTTAATTGTTTTGAGAAAAAGGAAATCAATTTTTATGAATCAATTTATGGTATGAGTTTTCTTGTATCAAGACATTAAGTTCAAAGTTCTCTAATGGTTATTTTTGTGTGAGTTTACATAAACAATGTTTAGTGTAAAACTTGCTTTTGAGATTAGATAAAAAGTGCGAAGATAACACGCATAGATTGCTCATCGATTATTTTTAAATTAATCATTGTTTATTCTGTTTATCAACTGGAAACAGGAACATTTTCTTTTTATTTAATTAGATACAGAGTCTATATCAAATTCGCATATAAAGAGAGAAAAAAAATTGAATAAACTGATTTTTCTTAGTTGCTTTTAACGCTTGTAATTTTTTTTAAATTGTATAAATAAAACAAACTTGTCTAATTTGCATTTGTATAAGTAGAAATTACACAACTTTGTTTTATTTATACAATTTGGTATGAATTTCCATCAAGAAAATACTGTAACCATCAAGGTGCGTATCACGGAGAACAGGACTTAAAAAAAAACACAAATATCACACTTATTTTTACGGCAGAAATCATTATTTTTATTCAATATAGTCTCCTTGCGCGTTATACAACGTTTTGGACGGTCAATTAGGTTGACGAATGCATTTTTGAGCTCGGCCAATGATATGTCCTTCAGAATGGCGGTCGACGCCTTTTGAATGGCTTCAATGTCGACATAACGCTGTCTTTTCATCGGTAAATGAAGTTTTTCGAAGAGGCAGAAGTCGCAGGGAGCCAAATCAGGCGAGTATGGTGAATGTTGATGGTTTAAATGTCATTTTTGGTCAGAAAACATTGAAGAAATTGTGTAAAAAGTCCGAGCTACCTTATTTACGGTATTGTGCACAGGGGCTTCAACGAACGAACTTCTTGTGGACAGTTCTCTTCGAAAGTCAGAAACAAATCAACATTGTTTTAATTCTTCCGGAACCTTTGGTGTGAAACACTAAACTTGAAGAGATTTACCACTAAACACCAAATCACTTTTTTTGGACTGCTCGATGCACGTTTCGCTAACCATGTTAGCATCATCAGGAGATGATTTAATCTGAATTTGATTTTATAAAATCTTAAATCATCTCCTAATGATGCTAACATGGTCAGCGAAACGTGCGTCGAGCAGTCCAAAAAAAACTGATTTGGTGTTTAGTGGTAAATCTCTTCAAGTTTAGTCAACATTGTTCTGATTTTTGAGTTCTCGGGATGGCTTTTCTTCGGATTTGACTCTCTTTTTTGGATTATATTGAAAACGCCACGCATCACCAGTAACAATGCTGTACTTGAAGTTTTTGTCCTTTTTCGAATCTTTAATCAAGTCCTTACAGTATTAGATTCGGGGCAATTTTTGGTGGTCAGTCAGTTTTGTGTGGAACCAGATATGCATGAAAATACACAGTGGGCTAGTAGAGAATATTCATTCAAAAACAGCCTGACTGATGACGCCTTAAGGCCAGAAACCGGTTTCGGGAGATGCTTGTTGGCGTTTGATGACGACTGAGGGATTGAGCATTTTACGTGGAGCACAGGAAAAATTGCTTCCTTGTTGAATATTTTTATTATTCACCATTAGCCCACTCTGTATTTTCATGCATATCTGTTACCTGCATATAGGTCTTGGGTTTGGGTCCGAACGGTTTCATACAGTAGTACTGTTACGAACTACAGAAGTCCTTAACTAGACACCGATCTCGGGAGATGGTTGTTGGCGTTTAATGGCGACTGAGGAATTGAGAATTTTAAGTGGAGCACAGGAAAAATTGTCCAACAGTTACAACTCGATGCAGAAAACTTTTTCTTTTCTGTATGACAAACAAAACTTAAAGGTGGTTTTTCGCCTTTCAATGTCTCCTTCCTGCAATTCATATTGAACAATTCATATGCGTCTGCCAATTGTTTCCACGTATGAATAGAGTCTTCATCCAATAATGCTGGTAAATCTGTATGTTCAAAATTTTTTTGGCTGTCCTGGACGCTTCTTGTCTTTTAGATAAAGATCACCACTTTTAAAGCATTCAAACCATCGTTTACACTTTTTTTTTGGGTTAGAGCATGTTCGCCATAAGCTTATTGTTAATTATATATTTTTCTTTTTTTGGGTTTTTCGCCACGATCTAAACACAAAAAAAAAAATCAAAAATATCTGTTCTTATGTAAATAAAGAATCGCTGGGTAAAAAACAAAAAACCAAACCGAGACAAATTTCTCAGTGATTCTTTTCTGTAATAAATTTGCCTAATGAATAAAATTTTAAAAAACATAAAAACTTTCTAAAATAAATACAGACTTTTGAAGGTTAACATTTCGGGAGGTCTTCTCCTCCCGTTTTCAGAACGAATCTAAATAATAAATTATATTAATTTCTATATAAAATAAATATTTGTTAAATATTGTTTTTTAAATATTTTTATAATTCTCCACTATTTTCATGCAGATGATTCAGTCTTTAAAAAAAGTGATTGGGGGTTTAGTGGTAAGCTTGTTCGACTTTCGGGTTTCACGCCAAAGATTCCAATAAAAGGATTGAAATAAAAAGCAGAACAAAAGAGAACTATGGACAGGACTTGCAGACAAATATCTAAAAAACGTAAATTGAGAGATTACGCAGTTATTATTATTATCATTATGGAAATTCTTTAGTAAAGCTAACATGGTTAGCGAAACGCGCACTGAGAAGTTAAATATAGCAATTTGGAGCTTATCGTTTAGAAGATTCCAATAGAAGAGTTAATTTTTACCACACGTTTTTATATTGATCAATTTCAAATACTTGTAATTACAAAAAAAAATTGCTTTCTTATCTGATTAAATATGTCATAAGATCAATCGCGATTAGTAAATTCCTACGTACTAGTTTCAGAGACATAGTTTTTGTAATTTAAGATAAAACTGTAGCAAATGTCAACATAAGGAACACGGTTTTTTTTCGAATGTAAACAATGGGTACTCGATGCATTTATCGAGCTGTTTATTGTGGTCATATCCTCGGCTCATTGGAGGGCTTCAAAGTCCGTGGAACAATCGGGGGATCGATACTCTCAAACTGATAATGTCTTCTTACCAGTAAAATATACTACACTTCAATTAAAATTGAAAGGAGTGATGAAAAAATAAAATCTATATATACTTTGTGTATTTTCCAGAGCTTAAACATAAAATATTCTCTACTTTTCAGTAAAAAATATACGAAAATGTATTAAATACATTATTTTTCTTCTAACATGGATGACCACATATTCATAATTCTTGAATAAAGCACAGAATTTCCGTTGATTAAAAAAACTTTTTATTGATAATTGAAGCCACCAATTTCAAAATGTGTTTCTTCTAAAAAGATGATTTTTTGAGAAAAATTATCTGTTCTTTGATTCAACTGACAAATACACGACGTTTTGAGTGATCCAGTGGCTTTAGTTCCTGTGTTATTTGAATCTTATATGTCTTCGAACCTAAATTCTTGAAATGATACTAGACAAATTTACAACGCCATCTGTGTTTTATTCAAGAATTTTAAAAACTGTTTGGTAGGCCACTGCCTGTTATAACCTTTATATGTCTTTTCGGATGAAGATGTCCAACATTCTCTCCAGAGTTTCGGTGGTCTACCCTGACTTTTTTTTCCGTCGGAATTGTTCAATTTCGCGTTCTTTGCAAGTCTGTTCTTGTCCGCCATGTTTATATGTTTGCGATGTGTATTTATATAAATAATGAGGTCAAAGCCCATACAATCGCTTACTTTCAGTGTTGAACAAATGCCAAGGGTATTAAAAAGTTGTGTTTTCTTTGCGATACCGAAACCTTTCCGAGCGATCCTCGTATAAACGAATGTATTCTGCGTACTTTTGATCTGTCAGTGTTATTTACCAGAAGAAATGTCCACGTTCACGACGGTGATATTATCGAAAGGTGTGCTGAAACAGTAATCATGGTATTTATTTATATATGGGGCATTCCATGCCAAATGAACCACTTTTGAACCCGACCCCATTTAATTTGGCTGAAATTTTTATATGTTATAGTACCCCACTAAATATTTTTTTTATTTGGGTTTTTCACCACGATCTAAAAGTCAAAAAAATATCAAAATATCTGTTCTTATATAAATAAAGAATCACTGGGTAAAAACAAACTGGGTCCAAACGGAGACAAATTTTTCAGTGATTCTTTTTTGTAATAAATTTGCCTAACGAACAAAATTTTAAAAATATAAAAATGTTCTAAAAAAATTACAAACTTTTAACGTTAACGTTTCGGGAAGTATTCTCCTCCCGTTTTCAAAACGAACCTAAAAATAAACTATATTAATTTCTATAAATTATAAAAAGATAGAAAGTAAATATATTTTTTGTGTATGTCTATGATACTTACATTGACAATTAATTTTTAATGACAGTGACATACTACCAAAAAAAAAAAAATATATATATATATATATATATATATATATATATATATATATATATATATATATATATATATATATATATATATATATATTGCGGTCCCAGGGACCGCAATACCCACGGAAGAACAATATATAATACCAAATATCCTAGTGGAGGAAGTAACAAATGCTATAGAATTGATGAAGAACGGCAAGGCTCCAGGAAAGGATAGTGTAACTGTCGAAATGCTAAAAGCTGGTGGTCGGACGTTACATAAAGCACTGGCAAAATTATACTCAAAATGCCTCAAAGAACAAAAAGTACCTGACTTATGGAAAAATGCAGAAGTGATCCTTTTACATAAAAAAGGAGCACAGGAAGATTTAAAGAACTACCGTCCAATAAGCCTCCTATCAGTGATGTACAAAGTTTTCACTAAGATAATTTCTAAAAGAATATTTAAAAAACTGAATGACGCACAACCAAGAGAACAAGCAGGATTCAGAAGTGGATTCAGTACAATGGATCACATCCAGGTTGTACAGCAGGTCATAGAAAGGCACAACGAATACACCATGCCACTGTGCTTGGCTTTTATCGACTACGAAAAAGCATTTGATTCCATTTCAAAGCATGCGATAATGGATGCACTGCTTAGCCAAGGTGTAGAGAGAGCCTATGTAAACCTGTTAGAATCGATATATGATGGAGCTACAGCCACAATTCACCTTGATGATCTTGAAGTGGGAATTAATATAGAACGAGGTGTACGGCAGGGTGACGCAATATCGCCTATTCTTTTCTCGGCTGGCCTTGAAGAAGTATTCCGTAAACTGGATTGGGAACAGGATGGGGTAAAGATCAATGGTGCAAACTTAAACCATCTTAGATTTGCAGATGATATTATTCTCATTTCACAAGACCCAGAGGAGCTGCAAAGACGCATACAAGAACTGCAAAGGGCTGGCGAACCATTTGGCTTGAAAATAAACCTGAAAAAGAGTCAGGTTATGTTCAATAACTTCGCTCAGGACAGAAGAATTTTAGTTTTAGGAAGGGAGTTAGAGATTGTGGACAGCTTTGTATATCTTGGGCAGAGGATTTCCATGGAGGGGAATACCGCCCTGGAGGTGGAACGGCGTGTTAAATGTGGCTGGCAGGCATTTGGTAGGCTCAACATAGTGTTTAAGAGCAGACTCCCATTTTGCCTGAAAAGAAAAGTATTCGATCAGTGCGTTCTACCCGTTATGACATACGGAAGTGAAACCTGGACACTCACATCGCAATCAATTCAAAAACTTCGGGTGGCACAGAGGGGAATGGAAAGATGTATGCTTGGCATTACAAGACGAGACAGAAAGTCCTGCGCATGGATCAGGGAACAAACAAAAGTCTGTGACATCATTGGAAGAGTAAAACAGTTGAAATGGAGATGGGCAGGCCATATAGCGAGGCGATGGGACGACAGATGGACCAAGGCAATCCTGGAGTGGATACCGCTTGATCGCAAACGTCCGCGAAGAAGACCGAAAGCACGATGGACTGATGACATCGTTAAGTATATTGGACCCGAGTGGCAGAGGAAAGCCCAGGACCGTGAAGGTTGGAAGCATGCTGAAGAGGCCTTCATCCTGCAGTGGATCGATACGGGCTGATGATGATGATGATGATATATATATATATATATATATATATATATATATATATATATATATATATATATATATATATATATATATATATATATAGGTGAGGTTTACCGTGTGATTGTAATTCTTTATTGAAATTTTTAAATGTTTTAATTGTATTCTTTAGAATCGGGAACCATATTGAATTTAAATCTACTGAAGGCATAGCAATACATTTATTTTTATTTAAATTAATTATAGCGGTTTCTTTTAATCTTCTGTATTTTGTTACCGATTCTTTTAGTACCGTTTTGGAATTATTCCAATTGATTTTATGACCCGATTCCCATGCGTGTTGATAAATTCTAGATTTATTAAAATCGCCCTTTCTAAGAAGGTTTTTATGCTCTTTTATTCTAACATCTAACGGTCTAGATGTCTCACCTATATAGAATTTGCCACATTCGCAGGGAATTTTATAAACCACATTTTTGGTATTTTGTTGTGTGTTGTTTGGTTTAGTTTTTGTTAATAGAGATCTAAGAGTATTTTTTGTTTTAAATGTCGTTCTTATGTCGTATTTATTTCCTACTCTTTTAATTGTGTCAGAAATACCGCGGATATAAGGAATTGTGAGTTTAATTGTTTGAGAGTTATTATTATTGTTATTAATAAATGGTCTGTTTTGTCTGGTATCAAAAGTTTTAAATAATTTTTAAGTTTTTTAATAATCATTTTCTAATTGAAAATATGTGGTTTTAAATTTTGGTTTTTTGTTTTTACCCAGTAATACATTACATAAGAACAGATATTTTTTGAGTTTTAGATGGTGGCGAAAAACCCAAATAAAAAAAATATATAAACACGCCACAATCATTCAGACATTACCCCACTAAATACTTTTCTGTGATTTTGTTTTCAAATTTTTTACTCAACAGGAAAAAAGTTCTGAATTTTTCGTTTTTTTTTCAAATAGTCATAGTTCTTCTAAAAATAATTTTTTTTTATTCGTTTTTAAATGAACTTTAAAAAAAAAATACAAACAAAATATTTGAATTCAACTTCTATTTTTTCAACTTCTATGAATTTGACTTTGTTTTTATAATAAAA
Organism: Cosmopolites sordidus; assembly: GCA_031761425.1. Taxonomy (NCBI): domain Eukaryota; kingdom Metazoa; phylum Arthropoda; class Insecta; order Coleoptera; family Curculionidae; genus Cosmopolites; species Cosmopolites sordidus. The sequence goes on from JARFXV010000326.1 coordinate 448,705, forward strand.
CAATATAAAAAATGGACAGAAAGACAGTTGGCTCGCGATGGGGCTTGTGGCATCAAGAAGAAAATGAATTGAAATATTTTTTTTTTGTTGTTTTTTTGAAAAGTTCATTTAAAAACGAGTAATTAAAAAAAACGTCTTCTTTGGTCAATTTTTGAAAGAATTATGACTATTTGAAAAAGAAACATCGGTATTTTGAAAGATTTATAACTTTCTTCCGGTTGAGTAAAAAAATTTAAAAAAATCACAGAAAAGTATTTAAAGTAGTAGTATTTAAGGTAGTAATAAAAATTTCAGCCAGTCAAAAGTGGTCTATTTGACATGGAACTATATATATATATATATATATATATATATATATATATATATATATATATATATATATATATATAAATATAAATAAGGCCGAGAATTACATAGATGACCTATTTTTTTTAGACGAAAACCAATACAATTAAGCTATCCCTGAAGATTTTTCGTTGAACCTTTGGGGTTTTTCATAAATTTGTTTCGTTACTTAATTACTGTGTTTCTTTTTCAGGTACGTCCCCTGACTCAGGAAATAATCTTGATGGTAAGTAAAAGAAATGAACAATATTCTTATACACTGTGTAAAGAAAATTTAACTAACGATTCTTTGCATCATTTGAAAGAGAAAAGTTCCGTACAACAAGAGTCAAAAACCTAAAGGTTTCCGCAATAAAAATTGCAAGTTATCAATCGAAAAGCTATGATGAGAACTGTCATTTTAAGGAAATATGTATAAAATTATATTTGGCAACTATTAGTTGGTGATTATTTAACGAATAAACTAGAAATAAACATTGTTAAAATATGTTTTTTAATTATAAAATACGTCATACATCAGCAACAATAGATTAGCATCGTCGCATCGGCTAATTGAGATGATCTCCATCTCGACGATCAATTCAATCGCGAATCAATTAAATAGGACTCGAGAAGTGGTCTCTATACGTTTGAAAGCCATGAGAAAGATCCAAAAGATGGGACAATCGGTTCCACATGAACTGAATGAAAGACAGCAGGAAACAATTGAGGCGTTTAGTTGGGAAATACTTTCGTATGCGGCTTACTCACCAGACTTGGCTCCACCCGATTACTACTTATTTCCATCGATGGGACACGTACTTGCTGAGCAGCGCTTCACTTCTTACGAAAATGGCTCCATGACTGGTTTGCTTAAAGGTTTGCGCAAAAAATATTGCAAGATTTCAATCGAAAAGCTGTGATAATAATTATCATTTTAAGGAAATATGTATAACATTATATTTGGCAACTATTAGTTGGTGATTATCTAACGAGTAAACTAGAAATAAACATTGTTAAAATATGTTTTTTAATTATAAAGCATCGCATCGACTAATTGAGATGATCCCCATGATAAAGAATGTTATTTCTTAGTGAAGACTAAAATTATTTTAGTGTATTTAAACTGTAAAAAGTATTATGTGCGCGAATATCACGATATGCTTGTTATTTACAGACCAGATTAGAAAATGGTGGACGTTTTGAACTTCTATTTTAATAAAATAATTACACTGGTCTACAAAATTGAAACTTTTTTAAAACAATAACATCTGTCTGGTTTATATAGTACTCTGGCCATCTAACAAGAATATATTAATAAAAACAATTAACACGTCAGGTTTCTTTGTGACATTTATATATATTTTTATAAAAAATGTACGAAAATACCCATAAATTTATATAATTATCCACTTATACACAATATTTATGATTTTCGCGAGTACTTAGCTTCCGGTAGGTCACTTTTCAATCCCCAGTAATAATGGGCTAACATCCCAGGACTCCAGTTCCCTTGATATTAAGGGAAATATCCTGGCAGAATCTCTCGCTGTTTTTGTCACTCACAACACTCAGGTTTTCAGGGAAAAATCCAAATCTAAATCCAGGATATTTATCTTCAAGGACATATGCACCTCAATCAAAAGTTCATTAGTTAAATCTTTGTAATTTTATGCCCTGTGATTACACAAAAAGTTTTTTACGACATTGAGAAAACATTTCCGGCCGGGTTTTTCAAGATCATTCGGTTTTTACTCAAAACTGTTATTGTAGATTGAGAACCTACAAATATCCCCTCTTTGATTTTTGCATCGCTAATTTTGGGGCATTTCTCTTGGCTTGAGAGTTGCTTCTTGAGAGTCTAATGGATTTGGAGGTGTTGGCACAGGCAATTCCGCACGATGTGGGATTAGTATTTTTGCAGCTGACAGGTCTGGATACTTTATGGTGTATTTCGACTTAGTTGTGATGCCCTTTATAACAGTCAAACAAAAATAATAATCACTTTCGTGATCTGTTGGTTTCGTTCAAATAATTGCTACAGTAATGGGCATATGCTTAGATCCCTTAGCACAAACCCAGCAGAAGTCTCACGTATGTTACACAGCAGATATGTGGGACCCAGAATTTATATTGATGGCGCTCAGGAAAATCAAAGTAACCCAAATAATGTTTGGTTCTAATGGTATGAAATTTATACATAACAAAAACTATCTGGGTGATTTAAACACATTCCTGGCACATCTACAGCCTTATGGAATACCAATAAATTTAAATTTGTTGACTATGATAGCTATCTAACTTCAAAAATGACGTTATTCAACCATAAACACGTATATGAGTTGAATTTGAATAAAAATTTGAGGGTGACTGGAAAAAAAAAATAACATTGTTTTTGTAATGAGAGTAGATAAGTACAATCAAATATCATAACAAAATGTGTGTGACAAAAACTCATATCATTGTTGGCTGAGGATGACGCTCAAACGCAACAACTCGCGGATCAATGAAATGTGACACGAGAAGCTGTCTCTATACGTTTGAAAGCCATGGGAAAGATCCAGAAGATGGGAAAATGGGTTCCTACATGAACGGAATAAAAGACAGCAGGAAAACCGAAAAAGCACTTGCGAAATGCTGGAACAAGTTAAAAAACCGCTCAGTTTAGAGACCTCAGTTTTAAGACCCGTTAAGTAAATTTTTTATATATAATTCCAAATAATCTGAAATTTTGGAGTGATGATCAGATCACTTACCAGTTACACATTTTTCAAAAAATAAACTAAATTTAATCGTGTTGAAGGACGACAATATTTCGAAGTACGAAGGTTCAGTCTAACCGGGCGGCGTACAAATAGATTTATAGGTCTAGACTATTGAAAAAGCCGAAAAAGAAGTAACGTCACCACTTATTCTGACTCGAACTGCAACGTACTATATTATTTCGGGAAAGTTGGAATGTAGTTTTCGAAAGTAGACTCGTGTAATTGGCTTTAGGCGAGCAGCAGGATTTTCTATTCTATAGGGTTGACCGGGAGATACGTTCATGTTTTTACGGCGAAATAGAAATATTTTCTATGCAGTTAACTAACTTTATTTAGTAATGTTGACTATGTAGCTCTTCTACGACAATCCATAACCATAATACTGTCACCACTATGTTAGTGTTACACAGTGTGTCGGAAAAATGACGCAACTTTTCAAAATTTAAAGAAAACTGCTGGCGTCTTCTATAGAAGCAATATATAATCTGAAAGCTGTATATCTCCTCTACCAGGTCTGTAAATATTAAACCGAAATTAGCCCATAGATAGCCCTAGCTGTCAATGTAGTTACCGTCAAACCGCGTTATTGGCGCCATTTCTTTCTGACAACGCCATGTGACAACGATTTTCAACTCACAGCAATACAGCTTTCATACAACAGCCTAGTTTGTAATAGCGTTCAACATGTCGAATTTTGTGCCTGGAAACTACGATTTGCGGACAGCATTGGTTTTCAGTTACCATTTGATGAAAGCTGCTGCTGAATCGCATCGAATGCTTGTCGAAGCTTACGATGAGCATACTCTTGGTAAATCATAGCGCTTTGAGTGGTTTAAAAAAATTTAAAGTGGCGATTTTGACGTGAAAAACGTGGAAAACTACCAGAAAAATTTGGAGACAGCGAATTGCAAGCATTGTTGGATGAGGATGACGTTCAAACGCAACAACTCGCGAATCAATTAAATAGGACTCGAGAAGTGGTCTCTATAGGTTTGAAAGCCACGAGAAAGATGCAGAAGATGGGACAATGGGTTCCACATGAACTGAATTAAAGCCAGCAGGAAAAACGAAAAACCTCTTGCTCGCCAGGTACAAAAAAAGTTATTTCTCCATCGAATTGTGACTGGCGATGAAACGTGGATATATTTGAGAATCCTAAGTATAAAAGATCATGGGTAACTCCAGGTGAACCATCGACTGCAAGACCAAATCGCTATGGACGGAAGACAATGCTCGGTGTTTGGTGGGATCAGAAGAATGTGACTTATGATGGGCTGCTAAAATCTGGCGAAATCCTTAATACTGAGCGCTACCGACAACAAATGATCGATTTGAATCAAGCTTTGCGTGAGAATCGATCAGAATATCAAAAAAGGCAACACAACATGATTTTGCTTCATCATAATGCACCATCACACACAGCAAAACTGGCCAAGGAAACAATTGAGGCCTTTAGTTGGGGAATACTTCCGCATGCGGCTTACTCACCAGACTTGGCTCCATTCGATTACTACTTATTTTAATCGATGGGACACGAACTTGCTGAGCAGCGCTTCACTTCTTATCGGGCGTGACATCCATAAATTGTCAGACAAGTGAGAAGAATGTATAGCATGCGATGGGCAATACTTTGAATAAAAGTTATAACGCTTTAAAGTAACAGAACCTTTTGTCACCTCGTCACAAAAACGCGATGGAGCAAAGAGTTAATGTTAAATTTTGTTTCAAGCTCGAAAAAAGTATATCCTTTACACGAGTGTAAACCAGACCAGCCAAAAAACAAAAATCGTGATGAGTTGGTGGAAAAAGTTCGTGAAATGATCACTTACGATGCAAATTTGACTGGGAGATGGATTGCGGAGTAATTAAATACGACCAAAGACATGATTCACGAAATTTTGATGGAGGATTTAAATAAACGGAAAGCCTGTGCTCGATTTATTCTGCACGCCTTAAATAAGGACCGTGGCTGTTGTCTGCTGCTAACCGTGGCTGAATTTTTGGAGAAAACCAAATCTGTGTGCTCCAGCATCCTCCGTATTTGTCTGGTTTATATCCGTGTGACTATTTCCTGTTTCTGAAACTGAAACTGGCCATGAACGAAACGTTTTAGGACAGTGTTTACACAAGTCTAAGAAGAATGGATGCGATTCCTAAAAATGACATAAAATATCTATGCTAGCATTTGTTGAACTTGACCAAAGAAATAATAAATTGATAAAAAGGAATAATTTTGGCAAAATAACAATTTTTTTGATTTAAAAACTTCTGTTTTTTTTCCGACATATTGTGTAAAAATGAAAATATATTTACTATACTTTATTTCGTTCGTTCGTATAAAAAAATTGACTCTCTACGGATCATACACTTTTCTAAATACTGCAAGTTTAAAAACGCATAAAAATAATTTGTTTTATAATCCTGAGGGAATATACTCAGTAATTAAGGGAGAGAGAAATAAATGCATTGCAATTAATGGTTAAAAGTATACGGTTATAATTAAACGGCCGTCTGAACTTTATACCTGAAGGTGTATAAATGTAGAGCATGTTGGAATCTCAAGGACTGCGCGAAGCTATTGGTACATGTATTGTTTAGAAATGTTAACGACAACAAGAAAACAATGAAAACAAAATGTATCAATGTCAGACAACAATCGAAAAATAATGATCGAGAAGGGGAGCTTGGTTACACAACTACTGTTTTGATTTCAGTTGATAGGTTTATTAAAAACTTTCTAAAAATAATAAAGTTGTTGTCATTGAGAGCATTGGTCTACTCTTCATAGCAGTGATGGAATTCACATTCTGGAACCGTCTTCAGATTGTCGGTTATAGCCGTTTCAGTGTCCCAAAAAGGTGTCTTGAGATGAAGTCTGGTCAATAAGGGGACTGTGACGTCACAGTAACGCTAAATACTCTGAAACTCGTTCAAGGACCATGTTCAATCTCCAATCATTGTCATATGATCTAGCCCACAGGTCTCCAAATTACGGCCCGCGGGCCAAATCTAATGGCTTATTGTTGTTATTGTTGCTATGATAAGTTGGATAAATAAACACAGAATGATAATAACTCGTTTTACGTTACGTTACGTTTTATTTACTTGCTGGGTAAAGCTTAATGTCAAGTATAATACGCAGAAAATTTAACTTAAGCATAACAACTAACAAATAATTGAAATTAATCCCGCCAAATTATAAACTAGTGAACATCCCGCTGTTTCACTCTCGGTAATCATGTTGGGGTAAAGAGTATCGTATGTGTATGTATATCGATGTTTGGAATGTATATATACTGAATCACACATGATTTTTATTCTGAAAATCTCTAAGGAACGGAAAAACTAAATTAACGCGAATGAAACCGCGGGGTGTCCACTTGTAAAAAATAATAAGATTTATGTAATTGTGATTTTCCACTGACAATAGTTTGTAGTTGTGGACCAATTTTACTTAATTAATTAATTAAGTTAATTTAGATTTAGGTTAATTTAGATTTGTAAACATTCTTTGTGTACTTCATTTTGGAGGATGTTTTCTCACACAAGTAAGTAGTACCAAAAACAGAAAACAGTCCACTAGAAAATTTATGCAAATTTTCAAGTTGTACTTGTGGAAGACTCTTATAAAAATCCAACAAAGATGAATTTTGATATTTGTTCTTAATTATATCACTGCATTGTAAATCAATAATTTCCATTTGAAGTTCCGGGACTAGGGTTTCAATGTCAGTATCAAAAGGATTTTGAAAAATTTTAATTTCGTTCGTAATGACATCAAAGAAAAACGAATATTTAAATTTATCTTCAAAGCACTCAAAGCTTCGATTTCAAAGTCGACGGGAAACTCAGTCTTAGTAGTGTGGCTGAATATTTCACATGTTTTAAAATGTGTGAAACATTTTTTACGTAATTAAGATTGAAACAGTATTATTTTCTGCCGGAACGATTTTATACACTAATGTTTAAATTAGGAAGAAGCTGGTTTTCAACTTACTTACTACAACTTACAATCAGTCGACATGCTCACTTCCACAGGCACAAGTTGCAGCTTTTTGTTCAGTATTGACTTTCGTAAACAAAGATCGCTGCAATTTTAATCCGCGCTTCAAAGCTACAAATTCTTCTGCCCGCAAACTTCCTGTTTGTACTTCAATTACTGTCATCTCGAAATGAGTGGAATGCACCAGAACTTTCTCGAACCAACGAGGTTATTCACGAATGTTTAATTGTTACTGCGCTTTTGAAAGTACTACTAGCACCATCTGTTAACGATAAAGGGTACTACCAATACCTATTTCCGCTTTTGTCCACCAGATTTCGTTAAGTGTCACGGTCATAACAATACACAATAGTAATTGAACTAGCGAATTTAGCAAGCGTAGGCTCGTTTAGGGCGCGTACTCGACGACTAGTTTAGAATTTATAGATAATAGCAGGAAAATTAAAACGGTTTTGGCACTTGGAACTTACTGGAGTAATCAATATGGCCCCAAGCCTGGAAAGTTTGGAGACCACTGGAAAAAGTTGCGTCTCTCCCCTTGATTCTTCGTCAGGCCTTCCCCCGAGAATAGAGGGAATGTGAAGCATTCCCCGGGAATGCATTATCCCTATGGTAACGAGGCGCAATATCTCTTTCAACAGTGCAGATGAGCCACGTTGATATTTTCGTCTAGAGTTTTACAGAAACATAGAAAAAAAAGAAAAATATTCTTTAGTTTTGGTTCTGTTCGCGGCCCTTTGTTTTAGGCCCGGTTCTACAATGAAAGTATATAAGTGTCACGGTCATAACAATACACAATAGTAATTGAACTAGCGAATTTAGCAAGCGTAGGCTCGTTTAGGGCGCGTACTCGACGACTAGTTTAGAATTTATAGATAATAGCAGGAAAATTAAAACGGTTTTGGCACTTGGAACTTACTGGAGTAATCAATATGGCCCCAAGCCTGGAAAGTTTGGAGACCACTGGAAAAAGTTGCGTCTCTCCCCTTGATTCTTCGTCAGGCCTTCCCCCGAGAATAGAGGGAATGTGAAGCATTCCCCGGGAATGCATTATCCCTATGGTAACGAGGCGCAATATCTCTTTCAACAGTGCAGATGAGCCACGTTGATATTTTCGTCTAGAGTTTTACAGAAACATAGAAAAAAAAGAAAAATATTCTTTAGTTTTGGTTCTGTTCGCGGCCCTTTGTTTTAGGCCCGGTTCTACAATGAAAGTATATAAGTGTCACGGTCATAACAATACACAATAGTAATTGAACTAGCGAATTTAGCAAGCGTAGGCTCGTTTAGGGCGCGTACTCGACGACTAGTTTAGAATTTATAGATAATAGCAGGAAAATTAAAACGGTTTTGGCACTTGGAACTTACTGGAGTAATCAATATGGCCCCAAGCCTGGAAAGTTTGGAGACCACTGGAAAAAGTTGCGTCTCTCCCCTTGATTCTTCGTCAGGCCTTCCCCCGAGAATAGAGGGAATGTGAAGCATTCCCCGGGAGTGCATTATCCCTATGGTAACGAGGCGCAATAACTCTTTCGACAGTGCAGATGAGCCACGTTGATATTTTCGTCTAGAGTTTTACAGAAACATAGAAAAAAAAGAAAAATATTCTTTAGTTTTGGTTCTGTTCGCGGCCCTTTGTTTTAGGCCCGGTTCTACAATGAAAGTATATAAGTGTCACGGTCATAACAATACACAATAGTAATTGAACTAGCGAATTTAGCAAGCGTAGGCTCGTTTAGGGCGCGTACTCGACGACTAGTTTAGAATTTATAGATAATAGCAGGAAAATTAAAACGGTTTTGGCACTTGGAACTTACTGGATTAATCAATATGGCTCTAAGGTTGGAAAGTTTGGAGACCACTGGTCTATACCAACAAATGTATTATTATCACCTCTTTGGAATAAACGTCATCTATTGCAAATAAAAAATAAATGGGTTAATTTCTCCATGATTTGTTATGAACCCATAAAAATCAGGGTGTGGAAATCCTTGTTTGTTTACTGTATATAATAGTGGTATAGTATAAAATTTCGTCGCTTAAAAATAATTGATAACATTCAACCATCCTGAATGAAAAAGTTGCGTCTCTCCCCTTGATTCTTCGTCAGGCCTTCCGGAGTATAGAGGGAATGTGAAGCATCCCCCGGGAATGCATTATCCCTATGGTAACGAGGCGCAATATCTCTTTCGACAGTGCAGATGAGCCACGTTGATATTTTCGTTTAGAGTTTTACAGAAACATAGAAAAAAAGAAAAATATTCTTTAGTTTTGGTTCTGTTCGCGGTCCTTTGTTTTAGGCCCGGTTCTACAATGGAAGTATATACCTGGGATAAGCTATACTTGGAATAAAGTTTGAAACGCCCCTTCTATAATCGTCGAACAAAGCTATTCTCGGTAGAAATCGACCGATAAAGTTATCCCCTTGAATTTGGGCGGTTATACTCCGAATATAGTTATTCTTGCTTTCTATTGGCCAGCTTCAGTTGTCAGTATTAATAAACATAACCTGTCCTTTCTTTATATCCTACAGTTTTATGTATTTTTAATTATAACAGTGAAATAAATAATTGATATGGATCTCATAAATTTAAACATTTTTGATTCTGATGAAAGGGATTTTGAAGACGCAGTTTTAATTCGACGGTCAAAAGTATTTAAACATCGGTATGAAAAAAACATAAATATATTATATAGTTATACGATTTTTAATGTAAAATGCATTTTTCAGGCCCGATTATTTCGTGGAGCTTGACGACCTGGAGTGTTTTAAATGTTTTCGCTTACAAAAACGAACTTGTGCAATGTTGCTGAGTTTTATTGAAGATGAAATTAAATCTCCAACAGATCGTAATCGTGCGATAAAACCAGCAACAAAATTGTTTTTTTTTGCTGGTTTTATCGCTGCTTATAGAGATGAAAAATCGGTCAGACACATCTCTAACAGAAGCAGCCTCGTGTCCTGAGAACCATAAAAATAAGTACACTACTTTACTTTAAAATAAGTACACCATTTCCTCCTGACTGAGGATTAAATAATCTGCTTTTTTCATACTACTCCGCAATAGTGTTTGCAACGTGTCAGCTCATTCGAAAATGTTCCATAGATTCACTTTCACTGAAATTCCCCACAGTGCTTTCAATGTAATTTTCATTTTTCGGCCGCTTTCGGTCTTCAAACATTTCGAGCTCCAGATCATCATCAAAACTTACATCACTACTATCAGATGAACTTTCAAATGAATTAAATTCAAACAAATCCATTGTGACCATTTCTTAACCAAACAGAAAAAGTATAAACTACAAATGCACATGCTACATAAAGTTAGGTTAGAATTCAAGACGTGCTAGAAATCCGCAAACTTTTCAAGTAGCTGTCAACACGTTTTTAATGTTACCAACATCTGCTAGAACAGCTGACACTTACAAAATATCACTAACATTTCTTTGCTGGAACACAAATTTGATAATGCGCATACTCCAACACTGCTTTCAACATTTCTGACAGCCTGCTGCAACAAACTTACTGAGAATACTACCTGGTATAACTTATTCCAAGTATAACTGTTCGCCGTTTATACTTGGTTTATACTTGCATTGTAGAACCGGCCCTTAAACGGCATACTAAAAATGTAATGGTTGTTCTATCTTTGTCGAGGGATTGGAATGGATGTTGCGAGGGGTTTTGTCAGTGGGTGGGAGAGGCATGTGCGTTGTGGGGCGAGGATATTAAACAGGGACGTGGTCACAGTTATTTTTTATTTTTAATTTCAAAAACAGGTTATTTTTAGACTTTTTGTTCTTCGTTCCGTACAAATAAAAAGGTGTCATTCAATTCATTCACTATCTCTTTGTCGTGCTGGTCCAAATCAACAGTTTTATATCTACCGCTCTTTTATCTACATGTTGGTGAATCGTATACTCATTTTACTTCAATTATATTGCATTTTCAACCAGAAATACCACAGTTTTCATCTTACTAACATCGGCAAGTCCCTGACGCCTATATCAAAAAATTCAAAACATAATATCTCAGTTTTTTTAATGGAATGTCTAACATTTTTTTTTTATTTATACAATATTTATATTTATATTTTTATATTTTACAATAATCCTAAGAAAAAATACTTCTATCCTTCTTAAACTTACTTATCTATACTTATCTATTATAACTTAACGAGATTTTTACATTTTTGTGTTTAATATTTCGTTTTTAATGGAATTCCCCTTTATGTTATTATCTAAACTAATGAATAAATTCATGATAAGTCATGATATATTAAGAATTTAGATCATCACATGTTTTAATGTTAGATCATCACATGTTTTAATGTTGACTAGAAAGGAATTATTATAGAATAACAAAACTTATTGTTACAGTAAAGAAAACGTCATAAATATTTAGTTTTTAGTTTAAGTATAAGTTAACAGTTAAGGCAGTTTAAGTACAAACATTTATAAAGAAGTCACTACACTCATTTAATTAAATTTTTAATTTGTCTACCATTTTATACAATACAAACTCTAAGCTTCTATATATATATATATATATATATATATATATATATATATATATATATATATATATATATATATATATATATATATTAAAAAGTTAAGGAAGTTCACCCGTGCTCCACGTCGTGCTTTGCCATTCCTTCACCCGCCATCCAAAGCGCTAGCAAGCGTCTCCCAAGACTGGTTTCTGCCTTAGGCCGTCGTCAGTTGGGCTCAAGCTAGACACCTGAAGAGAGCATTAAGGAACGACTAGAGCCATGACCATTTAAAATTGGCCATGTCGAATGGAGGCTGCAATCCCATACAGCCACGCCATCCTGTGGTAAACGATCGCAGCATTCACACTGTGCGAAACAGCTTGTAACCCATCTATCCTCGGGTAAGTACCAGGTATGATTGAAAAATTGTGAACTGGGACCGCGGAGAAAAGTTAAAAAAGCTAAGGAAGTTCACCCGTGCTCCACGTTGTGCTTTGCTATTCCTTCATCCACCATCCATAGCGCCAACAAGCGTCTCCCAGGACCGGTTTGTAGCCTTAAGCCGTCATCAATATATATATATATATATATATATATATATATATATATATATATATATATATATATATATATATATATATCACCGACCGATATATATATATATATATATATATACATATATATATATATATATATATATATATATATATATATATATATATATATATATATATATATATATATATATATATATCTATATATATATATATATATATATATAATATATATATATATATATATATATATATATATATATATATATATATATATATATATATATATATATATATATCTATATATATATATATATATATATATATATATATATATATATATATAATAATAATATATATATATATATATATATATATATTTATATATATATATATATCACCGACCCGATATATATATATATATATATATATATATATATATATATATATATATATATATACATATATATATATATATATATATTATATATATATATATATATATATATATATATATATATATATATATATATATATATATATATATATATATATATATATATATATATATATTGTCGGTGTGAGTCTACTGATATGTCCATAGAATTTCAACCTTCTTTTTCTTTTGTCCGCCGCTACGTTGGACATTCCCTCTATGGTCTTTCGAGAATGTAGTCTGTATCCTTCCTCTGTCAGTTTTGGCCGAGAATTTTCTTCTTAATTTTACGTTCTTCTTTTAGTATGTTTTCTATGTCGCTTTTTGTATGAAGTGTAAGTGTCTCGCTTGCGTATAGTACCTCTGGTTTGATTACTGTGTTGTAGTGTCTTATTTTTGCGTGCGTGGGTAGGCATTTCTTATTGTAGATATTGTGTTTCTTGCCGTATGCCCTCTTCATCTTCTGAAGTCGAGTCTTCTGTACTATCTTCTTTCCTCCTGTGGGTTCGAGGATCTCGCCCAGGTATTTGAAGTGCGTGACCTTATTTATTTTCCCGTATTTGGTGTTCAAATTTTGGACATCTAATTTTGAGCAGAAGAATTCGGTTTTTTGAAAGGAGATTTGTAGACCGACTTTCTCTGCACATTCCTTGAGGACTTCGATCTGTTTGGTTGCCCTTCTTTTCATTCTCTGCGAGTATGGCTAGGTCGTCTGCGAAAGCCAGGCATGATATTTCTATGTGTGTTGACATATTTCTATGTCAATTCTTTTTCCCATTCCCTTATGACTTTGTCCATGACCAGGTTAAAGAGGAGTGGAGATAACCCATCTCCTTGGCGTACTCCAGTTTTAATCAGGAAGGGTTCGGAAATTTCTCCCATAAATTTTACTTTAGAGGTTGTATCAGTCAGTGTCTGCTTGATCAATCGTAGTGTCTTGGGGTCGAGTTCTTGTTCTTCTAGGATGTTGAACAAAGATTTTCGGTCGATGCAGTCATATGCTTTCTTGAAGTCCACGAACGACCAGATGATTGGGACGTTCCTGATAGCTTTGTATTTCAGTGTAGTTTTTTGGTTAAATATTTGTTCAGTGCATGAGCGACCAGGGCGAAAGCCTGCATGGTACTCGCCAATTTTGTGTTCTAATTGTTCTTGTGTTCTCTGGAGAAGACATGCTGAGAGGATTTTGTAAGTGACTTGTAGTAAGGAGATTCCTCTGTCGTTGTTCACATCTATTATGTCTCCTTTCTTGTGCAGCGGGTGGATAAGAGCACATTTCCATTCATCTGGTAATTTTTCTGTTTGCCAAATGTTCGTGATAATTTGCGTAAGTGCGTAAGTTCCTGCAGTGAATTTGGTCCGAGGTTTATAATAGTTCCGCGGTGATACCATCTTTACCGGATGACCTGTTATTCTTTAGTTTGCGTATATGCCTGTGGATTTCTTCCTGTGTTGGTGGTGGTGATTCTGAGTGGGTATGGATACAATTTTCCTTGAAGAATCTTGTGCCGTGTTCAGGACAATTGAGGAAATCAGAGAAATAGTGTGCCAACTCCAGACAATTCTCCTGATTGGTTAGCGCTAATCTCCCATTCCGCTTTCTGAAGCAAATATTTTGTGGTGTGTATCCACGGATTTCTCTTGCAAAAGTCCTATAAAAGTCTCTCGTGTTATAATTGCGCAAATTCTCTTCTATAGAGTCTATTTGTTCCTTCATCTACGTCCTCTTAGTTTGCCTGATAACCTTTGCGGTCTGTTTTCTAGTTACGTCAAAAAGCTGTTGGCTTTCTGGAGATTTTTTAGTGTTGTACTGCTGAAATGCTCGTTAGCGTCGCTGCAATACACTTTCGTATTCCGAGTCCCACCAAGGGTGTTTTTTGTTCTTTTTCAATGGGATCATTTCCTGTGCTTTTTGTGATATTTTTTCCATGTATTTGCCTGTTTCTTTTCCCATTCTTCTGTTATGTTGGATTCCTTGATCTTTTTTGTGTCGAATTTCTGTAGATGTGCTTTCTTGTGATGAATTCTCCTTGGGGTTAACTTGACTTTGATTCGTGTTAGGTTCTGGTCTGAGTCAATGTTCGCGCCCCTGCGGACTTGGACATCTTGGATCTCTCTTTGTTGTGGATATGAGATCGCAAAGTAGTCTATCTGGAATTCTCCAATCTGTTGAATAGGCGATCTCCATGTCTTCTGTTTTCGTGGAGATTTTCTTAGGGATGTTGACATGATCTTAAGGTTATTCTGTTGGCATAGTTCGATGAGTCTTGTGCCGTTTGACGTCATCCTTTGGGAGCATTGCCATTACCTTCTCTAGTGTTGCCCAGAATGTGTCTGTAGACTTGGGGTTTTTCTTGTTGTCTCCGTTTGTGGGGGCATATACATTGATCATGGTGTATTTTTATTGGCGCACTGTATGCGCATTGTCATTAGTCTATTGTTTATGGACGTGATTTCCTTAATAAAGTTAGCCATCCCTTTATGTACCACAAAAGCCATGCCCAGAAGCGGAGCGCCCCTGGCGACTCGTTTGTCTGTCCTGCTTTTGAATATGCGATAGTTCCCATATTCTACCGTGTCCTCATCCGTGGTTCGTGTTTCTTGTAGGGCAAGCATTGAAGGTGATGTAGGTGTTTTATGTGGAAATTTGCCGGAAAGCTCCGACTTATTTTGAGATCGTGAAGGCCCAGATTCCCCAGAATCCGAACACCTGGTTGCCGTCTGTCGACGGGTGGGTTGGTTACCACCTGGGGTATCATTGGTTGCTTATAAGCTTATGGGTCCAGTGTTTCCACTGGGGGTTTAGAACCAGGGATTGTTAGTTCCTGGAGCGTGGTGTACGGCCGCACCCTCTGGGTGAACAGAAGCCGGCCAGGTTGCCGGTGGTTGCCACTGCAGACGCCCTGTTATCCATCTGTTCCTGAAATAAACCTTCGGGTTCAGCCGTTGTCCGCTTCCTGCGACGTGGATGAAGGGTTGGAGCTTTAGGAAGCTATATATATATATATATATATATATATATATATATATATATATATATATATATATATATATATATATATATATAATCTTTTTATTCTCATGAGGAGCCAGTAAGCTTCCATCTTTTCTTCTTTAATTTGCAACCTCAATTTTTTCAAGAAAATCATTGGAAGTTTTTGGAATTATCAGTTTTTTCTAATTTTACATCACATTATGTCAATATTTCGATGACTTATAGGAATTTTATATTATTAAAAATGTTATATAAATATAGTTATAAAACAGCATTAAAAAATAAAAATTACATTAGACAACAATCCTTGTACGATGCAAAATATCTAAAAATATATTTAATATCATATTAAACCGGTAACAAAATACTATTAGTCTTTTTTTTTTGTTCGTTCGCGGTCTAGATAATTAATTTCCCATGCCGGGCCTGTCTTGATCAAGAGAGAGCAACGCGATGTTGCCAAGTGGTACAAATATTCCCACCACTACAGAATTATATTGTTTCTTTGAATTACCACTTATTAATTAAGGTTTCTATGATAATATATATGAGGGAATACTGATAAATGTTGATCTAGTGCAGGATTATTTTTAAAAATCTTTCAACTGTATATATATCGAGTGGAGCTAATATTACTCTACCGTTTTGTTTTGGCGCAATTTTTTGGTGCATTTTTTTCTCACTATTTTCAATAAAAATTTTTAATAACAAAAAAGCTGGTATTTACGGAACAACCTAATAATGTGCAGTAATTTTCTTCAGCTTTAATATACGTATATATGGTATATTCTTAGTAATAGTGCTTATTAATACCGCTTATTAATAAAAGTCGATTTAAGGTATAGTAATTTTATTATTATAACATTATAGTACAGTGTTTATTACAGTGAAATTTATTCAACAAAAATAATATTGTTGAGATGGCGGCCTTCGCGGCGCTGGTATTATTCGAAAATGTGCTATAACCCTGCCTCACATAGGTCTAGATATCGAGTGGATCTCATGAACAATATTCTTCTTTAGTTGCAATATGGTACGTGGTTTATTTTTATGAACTTTAGAAAAAATCAAGTGGAGTTAAATCTGGACTTCTTGGGGGCCAATTTATGTCACCTCTACCGGATATCACTTTCTGGGAATAATTCTTGTACAGCCTTTCAAGAATTACTTGAGGTATGACACGTAGCGCGTTCTTGCTGAAATCAACTCTCCTCGTTATATCCTTCAAATTTTTATACTGATCGGTGGAAAAAATCTCGTATCATCTCACAATACCTAGCTGAATTAACATTGACCGCTTTACCTCTGGAATTTTCAAAGAAGTGTGGATCAATCATACCTCTAGCTGACATTGCAGCCAATACCAACAACTTTTGGGCTATGTAATGATTTTTCGTGATTTTCCTTGGGATTTTCCTCCGCCCAGTACCTGCAGAGTTTTGCAGGTACTTTGGTTTTATCCCTGAAGAAAACATTGTCACAGTTGTTAAATATTTCCATCATTTCATTGGCAAATGTCAAACGCATAATAAAATTAATTTCTTTAATTTTTTGCACAATTTGAATTTTATAGGGATGAAGACGAATATCTTTTTTTTAAATGGTATGGCAGTGAAGATTTGTTAATATGTACCAGCCTACTTCGCTTCCGTACGGATAGGGATGGATTTTCTCTAACCGATTCACGCACAGGTTCAATGTTGTTTGCACCTCTTCTTGACTTTGGACGAACCGTAGACGATAAATTTAGAGTGGATCCTGTAGTTTCAAACTTTTTTTTATCCATTTCTTGATGAAATTAACCCTTGGTCCTTCGTTTATGACCTGTAAATTATACTCGGCCTACGGACGACGAGCCGTAATAAGCAAATTGTTGTTTTGATAATACGCCCGGACACAGAAAACACGTTGTTGTTCGATGAAACACTCCATGCCAACTAATTTTCCCTGAACCAAGCTTTGATGTAAAGTTAACACGACCAAAGCGTTCTGTGCCACCTAGGAGTAAACAAGTAATTAAATATGAAGGATATTTCTGGACACCAGGGTTAGTCCAATAAATATCAGGACTGATTTATTTCTGCCAAGGGACAGGGCTGCACAGTGGTTTTTATAAGTGATATCGGAGCTGGCTGATGTCAGGTAAACTAAGAAACCTGCCGCAGTCCCGTCCGCAAATCTGTCTCCGAAACTTTGGAGTACGTACATTGTGCAAGAAGTGAACGTGTGTTTTTAGTTTAAGTCGATAGTCAAGATGTAAGAAAACATCGAGCAGCGATCCACTACGAATATTTTTCACATGATCCGTGAGGCTTACAAGGACCAAGCCATGTCCAGAACATGTGTTTTTGAGTGGCATAAAAGATTTAAAGGAGGCCGGGAAAAAGTTGAAGAAGAACAACCCGCTGGGCGTCCGATCTTGACCCGAACCGATGAAAATGTGACCAAAGTTCGAGAATTTCTGTGTGGGACCCGTGGGAAATCAGAGGTGATTTCACTGTACCAGTTTCCATTTGAAGGAAAATTCTTGAAATATTTTTGCTTTGAGTAGTGATATTATGTCGGTTTTGAGGTTAGGGTTCACTGACGGTCTGCAGCACCAGGAAAAAGAGGCAAAGAAGATTTAGAAGAAAGGGAGAAAAGAAGATTTTGGAAGAAGAAAAGAACCTGAAACTGTTTATGACAATCACACAATGAATCGATTATTTGAGAGTCCAAGGTCCAGGACTCTCATCGGTTAAGTGTTCGTTTGATGGCACATTTACGAATTTCAACTGTGCATTCAATTGTAGCCGAAGATTTGCATATGCGAAAGGTGTGCGCGAAGTTGGTGCTGAAGGTTTTGTCACACGTGCAAAAGGAACACCGTGAGACGATTCACCGTGAACTGTTGGAACGTTTGGAGACCGATCTTCGAATACGATCCGGAGACCAAAACGCAAACGCCCCTGACACACAAACGCATCTCCTAGACCAAAAAAAGCTCGCACGAGCAAGTCAAGAGTGAAATCGATGCTCATTGTTCTCTTTGATGCAAAATGTGTGGCACAAGGAGTTTGTGTCCGCTGGTCAATCAGTGAACGGCAAATTTTACGCAGAAGTGCTCGAGCGTTTGAGGATGATGGTCCGCCGCGTCGGAAGAGAGATTCCTGGATGCTCTATCATGACAACGCGCCCAGTCACACGTCGCTAATCAAAATCAGTTTTTTATTTGCTCTGCTTTGCAATACGACTCAAAACCCTGACTGGTCAAAAAACAAAAATCGCGAAAAATTGGAGGTGGTTGGTTATGGAGCGTTTGTAAAAGAGAATCGTCCGAATGAGGACCGGATGAGGAATGAGGATATCACAAGACACGATCTCACTTGTGGCTGTTCGTGATTTTTTTATAAAAAAAAACAAGTCTGTGTGCTTCAACATCATCCGTATTCTCCTGATTTATCTCCGTGAGACTATTTCCTGTTCCCGAAACCCAAACTGACTACAAAAAGGACTCATTCAAGCGATTTCGAAAAAAGACAAAAAATCTATGTTAGCTTTGGTTGGACCTGTCCGACGAAGAATTGATCCGGAAGGTATGTATTTTGAATAAAAAGAAATAATTTTGGTAAAATTGCTAATTGTTTTTTTCTAAAAGGTATACAACTTTGCTCCCGCTGTTTTATTTTTCAAAATTCAAGGCTTTATTGTAAAAAACTGTGTATACATTTACGATTCAAAGTATTGTCCATTTTCTCCCATCTTTCAGGCAGGATTCGAATTCCTCGTTGAAAAAACTGGTTATCTTTTGAAGCGATCCACGGATTGATCCAATTTTTCACTTATATACCTTGTATACATTTTATATAAAAAGTTCCTTTATTTTTCCGATTCTGTGCATATTTATTTATATTTAAATATTTTTTAACTTTTTAGTACACCCTTATAACATCTGAGCATCAAGGTCGCTGAAAATCAGAAGAACATCACTTGTGAAAAACGTTCCTGTCGTCGAGCTTTATTCGTCCGTGCTATTATAATGTGGCAACGCCGCCCACAACTCCCAAACGAGTATAACGTGCAGGTCTCCTCCTCGATTCCGACGCGCCGCGACTTCAACCGTTTTCAGTCTCTCCGTTCATATCGTTTTTAACGTACTGTCTTCGTCTTCGTCGTTCACGCAAAACCATGCCTTTTAAATCGCCCTTTCAATTTCGATCCTCCACCTGTCCCTAAAACGTGCAGGTGTTTCGATGTGTATAAGTGCGTCGCGGGGATGGATCGGACGGTCCTCCAGGTCTCGGTGATCGTTTAGGAAGGATGTCGGTTCGTTTCGGAGGTGTGTTCGTGGTGCCCGTAGATAGACCAGCACTGTCGGCGAGCATGCACGAGAAGATGCAGCAACCAAAGACGAAGAGTGTGGCCATCGTGGCGCCGACACGCAGCAACAGCTTAGACTATTTAAATTTTGAGGAGAAGAGACAGCTGATTGCTTCCAGTTTGAGTTTGTCGGATTTTTTGAGTGTGGGCAAGGAAGCGAAGGAAATCAAAGAGATTAAGGAAGCGGGAGTGGCTGCTGTTATTGTCGGTGAGTTGAATGAGGGGTGTGCTTCGTGAAAGAACCTTGAGAATTATCGGAAGAACGAAGCTTCCTTAATACGGAGGCAGATACTGTTGTATATTTGGATAGATTTATAATTAACTATTTAAAATATTGTCAAGGTGTCGAAAAAAGTTTTTGAACAACCGATTTTCCTACATTTATTACACTATTACAGAAAAAATATATAGTTCAACAAGTAATAATTTCTGAAATATTAATGTTAATTGGGGAAAAAACTATTTATATACAAAATAAATTCTAAAGATGTTCAAAAAAATTTTGCCCTGGATCTGTTATTATTTATTTTCAATCGTTTGTATATATATATATATATATATATATATATATATATATATATATATATATATATATATATATATATATATATATATATATATATATATATATATATATATATATATATGTATATATATATATATATATTTAAAGTAAGTAAAGTGTTTGTGGGTTAGAGGCGCATCAGCAACTAGGCTATTTAGCGACTGGACCTACAGCTTAACGTGGGTTCCGAACCACGGTCATCAGCTTCCGACAAACCCAGGCCAGCACCCCCCTCGGGCTATAAACCCTTGGTTATGTGCCTACTCATAAGTCTATCAGGAAACCTACCGACTGGCGAGTGACCAACGTAGAACACTTCTCAGAAGGCATCCGGCCTTACCCAGCCTTTAACTGGCGTGACTGAGGGGTAATTCGTAGTCGGATTTTACACTCTTGCCTAGAAACAATCACAAACATTTAGGAAAGATAAACGGACAGAAGAAAGAAAAATAACCATCCGAGCGCTGGAATCGAACCAGCTATCGCTCCAGCGCGGATTCGGCAAAGCAGGCGCTCTTACCGCCACACCAACGCGACCGGTTATATATATTTGTTTATTCTGAGTTCTGTAAAACAGTTTTTAAAGAATTTATACATGTTTGTATATATGTTTTTGTTTTTTTTTGTATACGTGTAAGTTCTCAATAAAATTTACGGTCGTTGTGGAGTTGTAATAAACTTTTTTATAACATTGTAGATCAGTGATTCTTAAAACACACTTGTGTAGACATTACCGATTCCCAGAAATCTAACGATTAATTTTCGCACTCTTTATCGAACTGGAGTCTTTTTCCCTATTTATCTGACTTCAATCAGCAGTTCATCATCAGCAGTTCGCGGACCTTTGCGATCAAGCGGTACCCACTCCAGGATTGCCTTGGTCCATGTATCGTTCCATCGCCTCGCTATATGGCCTGCCCATCTCCATTTCAATTGCTTTACTCTTCTAATGATGTCACAAACTTTCGTTCCATGTCTCCAAGCCTCCATGTCTCGTCTTGTAATGCCAAGCATAAATCTTTCCATTCCCCTCTGTGTTACCTGAAGTTTTTGAATTGATTACGATGTGAGTGTCCAGGTTTCACTTCCGTATGCCATAACGGGTAGAACGCACTGATCGAATACTTTTCTTTTCAGGCAAATTGGGAGT
Source organism: Cosmopolites sordidus (assembly GCA_031761425.1). Classification (NCBI taxonomy): domain Eukaryota; kingdom Metazoa; phylum Arthropoda; class Insecta; order Coleoptera; family Curculionidae; genus Cosmopolites; species Cosmopolites sordidus. The sequence goes on from JARFXV010000326.1 coordinate 470,352, forward strand.
CTGCTCTTAAACACCATGTTGAGCCTGCCAAATGCTTGCCAGCCACAATTAACACGCCTCCATTGAAATCCTCTGTCCAAGATATATAAAACGTATATCTTTCTATTTTCATCAATTTTATAGCATTTGTTACTTCCTCCAGTAGGATATCTGGCATTTGTCCTTCCGGGGGTATTGTTGTCTTTGATTGGTTCTGATCTTCATATAACTGGGAATAAAATTTTCTGACAATCTCTAACATTTGCGTACGCGCCCCTCACACCTTAAGGCATATATTTGCATTATTTTGTTTTGTTTCTCAGCTTCTGTTTAGCCTTCTTAATTCCTTTGTTTTCTTCCAGGGTTTCTTCCACTAGCTGCATGTTAAATGGGCGCGTGTCCTCTCTGATACGTTTTCTTATAGTTTTGCAGAGCTCAGTGTACTCGACCCTGCCAAAAGGACTATCTGCATTTCTCATTGCCTGCTGTTTCTTCATTAAATCAATGGTCTCACTGGAGATTTTTGTCTGTTTGAGATATTTTTCTTCTTCTGGTGCTATTGAAGCATATTGTTGGCGATTTCTTCATATTGATCTGATATTTCCACCTCCTCCGGATCTTGTAACACAGCAAACCGGTTTGACAAAGCAATCTCAAAATCGCTTCCTCTCTCCAGCAAAAATCCAAAAAATTTCCCAAAATCCACTCTGCCCTTCTTTGACCTTACCATTCTTTCGCGTTCTCGTCGACAGGCAATCCTAACTTTTGTTCGTGCCATTCGGTGGCCACTTCCAACATTAAAATTCTTAAGGACAGTCGATTGCAAAATATTGGTTTATCGTTGGTCATGATGTAATCAATTTCACTTATGAGTCCAGATGGACTTTTCCATGTCCATTTTCTGCTGATATTTTTCTTATAGAACGAATATATATATATATATATATATATATATATATATATATATATATATATATATATATATATATATATATATATATACATACAGAGGGAGACAAAAGTATTGGCATAGAACATTTTGTTGTATATAAAAATATATATTTTTATATTTTTATAGATAAAATATAATATGTTTATCAAATATTTTAAAGCAAGAGGCTGATAAAAACTTGTTTCTACCTAAGGAAAAGTATTTATTGTGGTTGAATATTACTATCGCGTAGCCCTATGATATGTGCATTGGTCGAAGTATCTAGAAAATAAATAATTTAAAATAAAATGGGTCGTAAAAAAACAGGAAACTACAGTGACTGAAAGAAAAATATTAGTTAACATAGTGACGGTATATTATATTCTGAAATTGCGAACGTACTGAGAAAAAGTCGTTACACTGTTCGTGTTATTAAAAGATTTGACAATAGCGACAATTTTCAAAATATGCCACGAACAGGGTGACCATCTAAACTTACAGAAATGGAAAGAAAGAAAATAATTAGACAAGTTAAAAAGGATCCTCATACCTCAGCGTCGAAAATAACCTCAATGATGAGAGAACACGATAATAAAGATATTAGTGCTAAAACCGTACGGAGTGTTCTACATCATGCTGGTTATAGAGCAAGGATTGCCAGAAAGAAACCGTACATTAACCAAGTCAACTAAAGAAATGGCTTGCAGTTCCCAAACCAGTATGTTGATAAAACTTACGAGTTTGGGGATACAGTAATATTTTCAGAGGAAAGTAAATACAATATCTGTCATTCGGATGAACGATCTCTTGTATGGAGGAAGAAGAAGAAGAAGAAGAAGGGAAGGCCCACCAAAACCCTCTCCACCGCCAGTTCCTGAAGGGAAAAGACGGTGCCCCTCTTGATGCTATCTTTTAATGCTTTTTGAAAATTTCTAATGTGCTATTTATTTCGACTTAATGAGCATCCTGAACGAGGTAATCCCTGATTCTTATTCCACTGCCACTGTATGTTCGGTCTTTATTTATATATATATATATATATATATATATATATATATATATATATATATATTATATATATATATATATATATATATATATATATATATATATATATATATATATATATATATATATATATATATATATATATATATATATATATATATATATATATATATATATATATATATATATATATATATATATATATATATATATATATATATATATATAACAACAACACATCTTACGCCTAATTATGCGGAAATAATCTTTCGCATTTGATTTGCACACTCTACCGTGAAGCGGTGAGAAGTGGGTCCCTCAAAGTTCAGACCAAGGTCCAGAAGGTACCAATAACCCTCCCGTCTTTGCTTCTGAAACGCGTTACTAAAATGGTTCAAATTGCTCCAAATTTTGAGCTTCGCGCAATGCAATAGCTTATTTTTTGCATGTGGTCGAATCGCTGGTGTCAAAACACGAGCAATCCGACCCAAAAATATAACTAACGAAAACAGCTAGTCTAAAACGACTAAATACAAAAAGGTAGGACACACAATAAAACAACAAAAAATGAAAATTAACAAAAATCTCTGATTAGTTACTAAATTTTCCCTACTTAACTAATGACTTGAACTAAAGAAATCATTCAAAAAAAAAACTGAAAATAAACCCAATTCTTAAAACAGTTAGGTTTCCAGCCCCTCCAGAACGAAACCCCCCAGCAGGTTAAGTCTGTCGTCGCTCACCAGTCTCAGCAGCAACGCTTCCGGGCTAAGTGGCCAGTCCGGGCCGACGACTTCCTACCCATCGTTATTGCCAAAATCGATTTTTGCAACGAAAGTCTCCATTCGCCTCTTATATGTGGATCATTTTGCGTCTCTGAGTCGATGCTTGACATCCGTCATCTTAGCCTGAATGCACAAGATGCACTTGTGCTCTTCTGTTTTACTCTTATTGGGACAACTCCTTGTATCGTGCAGAAGCCACACGCCATCTCAGCTGTACATTTAGACGAAATGTGCCCAAAGCCTTGGCACTTGTAACAAGATGTGATCTGTACTCTGTCCTCCACTCTGCAAGAGTGCCATCCCAGGTACAAAGTCCCCCTGCTCAATAATCTCTTCCTTGTGTCGGCGTCGACCGCGATCACCCAATGAACAAAATGTCTATCTTTTGGGCCGAATTTGAACACCGGTTGTATTTCGGTGTTTTCCTCCGTCCAATCGGTAGAGAAGTTCTGGTCCATGATTTCATCCTTCAGACTATCCTTTCCAATATTTGATGGAACATTGAAAATAGTCAATCTGGGTTTAAATTTGCCAACTGGAGTGACGTTGATATCCAGCTGCTTCATGATTGCCGCATTAGCAATCTTACTGCAATCACTGGTGGTGGAGGTCTCCACGATGACCTTATTGTATTTTGTTGCATAAATTTTATTCGGTCTCAGACCGATCGAGCTAGGATTGACTTTCTGGAGAACCAGTTTCTTAAGGTCTTCCCCAGAGACCTCTTTTCCATCAACTATTTTGGTTAATTGTATTCTAGAAGTAGTTGTTACTGGTACGGGCTTCTTTATTCCTGTTACCTTCACGGCACTACTTGCAGCAACGTTGGCGTACGATGCTGTCTTTTCTACTCTTGCTGAGATAGCCTCATCAATTTTCTTGTTCTGCTCACTTATTCTTATGTTCTGCTCGTTAATCATACTCTTTATTTCTGCTAAGTGGTCAGATTGCTTATCGCTGCATTTCTTCTTTAGTACATCATCCACTCGAGTTCTGATGTCCTCAACCTTGGCCTTAATCAGCTTCGTCTGCAGCTTCATCTTCTTCCTTTTCTTTTTGTCTTCCACCTGCTCAAAGCAGGCTTCCAACTTTAACAAGTATTCTAGTACGTTATCCCATTTTCCATTAATATCGCTGATTTCGTTTCTCATCGCTGCCATCGCCTTGGTTCTCTTCTCGGGTGCTCTGCAAGATTCGTCGTCAGTCGAATCCTGGCTAGATGCCGGATCTCTTTGTCTCTTGTTCTTCACCATCTCGAATTCCACCACAGGGGCCGGCCCAACCGGAACCTTGGCAGAGCCAACCAGCCCACCAGAATGAAAGGGGTTCCCCAACCCCTTTCTTAACACCTCTTAGCCGTAGACCGGGGCTTATGGCGTGTCACAAGTCTAATAACACGACTGATTGCCGGCCTGTCGTTTCCGCCAGGAGCCCACGAGGAGGGGGTGTCGCCTTAACCAATAGTAATTTAAAAACAAAAATCACTTTAATGTCTCCCAGCAATAATCGCACCTCGGATAAACCTCATCGGTTACGATAATGCCACTGCGCAAAGCTTTGTATGGAGGAAGCAACACACAGAAGTTGAGTTAAAGAATTTACATCAAACAGTTAGGCATGGAGGTGGAAGTATCCTAGTGTGGGGATGTATGGCTGCAGGAGACCTTGGAAATTTTATCTTCATTGATGGTCAACAGTTTCTATTTTCAACAAGACAACGATTCAAAACATACAGCTTATGTAGTAAAACAATGGTTATCTTATAACGTGCCAGATCAGTTAAACACCCCTCCTCAGTCACCTGACCTGAATCCGATAGAAAATCTATGAAATGAACTCGAGAAGGGGATCAGAAAACATCCCATTTCAAGCAAAAGTCAATTGAAGGAAATTCTTGTACGAGAATGAACGTCCTTAGGTCAAGAAATTACTCAAAAACTAGTTTACTCCATGCCAAACCGTCTACGACAAGTTATCAAGAGAAAAGGACTTTCTATAAAATATTAATTTTGTACATGGTTCTTTCATTAGGCGACTGTACTATAGCTTGTACAAAATTAAAACCGTTGCACGTCACTAAGCACGTGACCTAAATTTCGGCTGCGTTGTTGCCAGATTGCGATTAAACATCATAACCTTACTTTAGCGAATCATTTTTACAATTTTACAATGTAAGTTACAAAATTATAATAAATGTTGAAAGTCTTGCAAGTGTCGTTTTAATATTTGAATGGTTATTAAAATAAAAAGATTATATAATTATCAGTGATATTTATTGATATATAATATACAAATACTAAACAAAAAAAAACAATGAAATATCTGTATATACTCATATTTTCATTAATTAAAGTCTGAAAAGTACTGGCAGGAATCACTGCTATCATCTGCAGTATTTATAATTAAGGGAAGAACAAAATTACTAAACAAAAAAAAACAATGAAATGTCTGCATGTACTTTTATTTTCATTAATCAGAGTCTGAGAAGTACTGGCAGGAATCACTGCTGTTATCTGCAGTATTTATAATTAAAGGAAGAACTTTCTTGCCACTATCTAAAATAAAAATTTTCAATCCAACTTTTCATATTTTTTGCATATTTATGTAACTTACCTTTTACCGCCAACTTTAGTGGTTTTTACACTCCTCTTATTTTACCATTTTGAAAAATCCAGGTTTCATCTAAGAAGACAAATTTGTGCAAGGCGTTTTTTCTTTCCTTCATATAACCCCTAAAAAAATCTATACGTTTTAGGGCAACGTTGGGAAGTTCCATAAGGCCTCGTCTTAGATCATCTATTTTCCATTTAAAACCTACTTCTTTCAATACGTTGCACAATGACATACGGCATCCGTCAAACAGTTGTTTATCTTTTAATTTCTCATGTAAGGAATTCTATGTTACATGCTGCCATGAAAATTATTTTTTTTTAAGTTTTAAGTTAAGGTTTAAGAACAATATTTTCGGTAATTAGGTTACAAATACTGTGTTCATACATGATGTAAATGGTGTCACTATTCTTGTATCCGAAGCTGCAGTACTGGTAACCCTTTTAGTAAAATTACATTTTCTAGGGGATTTTAAAACTTAATTTTTGTAGTGGTATTTCTGCTGTTCTTTAATAGCGTCATCGATGACGTGCAAATGTTTTAGTTTTATACAGGCTATAATTAATCTTAATCAGATTAAATAATCTCCTGATGATGCTAACATGGTTAGCGAAACGTGCGTCGAGATGTTCAAAAAAGTGATTTGGTGTTTAGTGGTAAATCTCTTCAAGTTTAGTGTTTCACACCAAAGGTTCCAATAGAAGAATTGATGTAGTTCATTTGAGTTTAACAATTTTTTTTTCAATAAAATTTAGGTTTTTGTTGGAGGTATAAAATAAACAACTTTTTACGTTTGTGTTTTGGAAATATATTTTATTTAAAACACAATGTACTATACCAATACTTTTGTCTCCCACTATATATTTTAAATATCAGTAAGAAGAAGACTAAACATATGGAATGGACTGACGAAGAACTCAAGGAAAAGGGCATTTAAAGGTGGAATCAAATAGAGGGAGGGTCTATAAGTTTCAAGAAGTTGGTCAGTTCGCATCTTAGGAACTAAATTTACCAGAATAGCAAATATAACATAAATATGGACTTTGAATATAACAGAGTAAATAAAATGGGAAACATGGGAGAGGAACCCCACGGAAGATTTTCAAAGGAAAAAACGTAGGAGTGTGGTTTAGAAGAATGAATGAAGATTTAAGAAAGTTATATAAAGAAGTAGCCATAGTGGGTCCTCTAAGTATCCAACGAATAAAATGGATATACCAGCTGAAAAGAATGCCAGGGGGAAGAATACTAAAGATGTTACTATCACATATAATACAAGGGAAAAAAGAAGAGGGAGGACAGAGGTAGCAAGAGATCTTTTAACAAAAAGTAGAAGTTGAACAATTGGAAACACTTCTGGAAGAAATTCATTGTTTTACATTGCTAGAGCTTGGATAGAAACTCGGAGTAACATCACGAATTATTTGACAAGTCAGGAAAAAGTCAAAATGAGAGTTGTTGGGTCCCCTATAAACTGACAGCTGAGAATAAGAGTAGACCCGTCGATGTTGTTGTGTTGTTGCTCTCTAGATTCAACAAAAAGAACTTTTCCTATATTGTCACCTGTGATGAAAAGTAGATCATCTACGTTAGTCCAAATTGTTTTTTCTTAAATAAATACCAACTATGGCGGTCAATAGTTCTTAATTTTTTTAAGAGATATCGCTAGAAACAAATATCGGTTCACAGTCTAATTGTTGCTACGACAGTACTTTTCAAAACAACATTGATGTTTAAACGTGTTTTTTCGTTTTCGTGATGAGTTTCGAGCCAAATAAGGAGCAATTGCGGTACGTACTGCTTTTCTTGTTCAATCACAAGAAAAACGCGAGTGGAAGCCGACGTATACTTGTGGAAATTTACCGTGAAAATATTCCAACGTAACGCGTTGGTTTAGACGATTCAAAAGTGGTCATTTCGATTTGAAAAAAAAATAATGCCCAGGTCAACCGAAAAAAAAATTGAAGTTGCGGAATTGCAACCATTGTTGGAAGAAGACGATATGCAAACTCGAAAACGAATGGCAGGGAGGTTAAATGCTGGTTTCCGAACCATTTGTGATCGTCTGCATGACATTGGAAAGATCCAGAAGGCAGGAAAATAGGTACCACATTAGCTGAACGACAGACAGATGGAAAGAAAAATGGTAAGCGAAGTTTTGCTTTCTAGGCATGAAAGAAATACTTTTTTTGCATCGGATCGTGACTGGAGACGAAAAACGGATATATTTCTAGAACCTAAAACGTAGAAAATCATGGGTTGACTCAGAACAACCATCAACATTGACCGCAAGCCCGAATCGCTTTGGAAAGAAGATAATGCTGTGCATTTGATAGGATCAGAAGAGTGTCGTGTACCATGCGCATCTGAAACCAGGTGAAACAGTTAATACCGTTCGCTACAGCGACCAGAATTGGCTACAAGACACGGAAAAGTGATTTTGCAGCACGACAACGCCCCAACACACAGCGAAAGCGGTTGGACACCATTTCTGAACTTGACTGGGAACTCTCGCCGCACCCTCCGTACTCACCAGACTTGGCTCTTTCCGACTCCCACTTGTTTTCATCGAAGTCTCATGCACTTTTTATGAAATACTTCAAGAATTACCATTTTGTATCTTTCTCCTAAATTAAACGTGTTTTTTTAAGAGAGGTGGTCAATAGAGACTGATAATTAAGTTGAAGACCACTAACAACTCAATTATCACCAACAGGTCCCAAGGAAGGATACCATCCTGTACTTTCCATAGTAAATTTTCCAGATTTCCCATTTGCTTTCCACCAGCACAACTTTTTTATAACAACCCACCACTCTGCGTGTTTCAAGTAATTTTTCTGACGTTTTCGATAAATTTTGTTGACTTCAAAATAATTATGTTAAAGCGAAAGTCAGTTTCTTGTGTTTCGCCTCCTATAATCAACGCGAAAACTAAGAAAAAACAAAAAAAACTGTTTAAGTTGATGTATAACGGTTTTAACTTGTTCTTAATGCAATTTTCCTGGGAAATATTTAGTTCGACAGTCGATAAATTCGCGTTTAACGACTTTCTCATACTGCGCGTTTGCTTAATAGTTATTGGATTGCATTCGGATGGCTTCTAATGTAACTAAACTATCTCCCAGATAGACTTGTTTCGGTTGTTCAGGTACCTTGCATTTTTATTACTGCTGTTCTGACACTCTCCGACAAAAAAATAGAGGCAATAAATTTAGATGCAAACCTTTAAATTATAAAAATTTACTATTATTCTCAGTCTAAACCTTAACTGGCATCTGCGTCAATGTTCGTTTCCTTCTTTCAGTGGGCTTCTGGGCTTCCTTCCAGTCAAGCAACTAGTATAGTATATATATATATATATATATATATATATATATATATATATATATATATATATATATATATATATATATATATATATAAGCCTCCTATCAGTGATGAACAAAGTTTTCACTAAGATAATTTCTAAAAGAATATTAAAAAAACTGAATGACGCACAACCAAGAGAACAAGCAGGATTCAAAAGTGGATTCAGTACAATGGATCACATCCAGGTTGTACAGCAGGTCATAGAAAGGCACAACCCATACACCATGCCACTGTGCTTGGCTTTTATCGACTACGAAAAAGCATTTGATTCCATCTCAAAGCATGCGATAATGGATGCACTGCTTAGCCAAGGTGTAGAGAGAGCCTATGTAAACCTATTAGAATCGATATATGATGGAGCTACAGCCACAATTCACCTTGATGATCTTGAAGTGGGAATTAATATAGAACGAGGTGTACGGCAGGGTGACGCAATATCGCCTATTCTTTTCTCGGCTGGCCTTGAAGAAGTATTCCGTAAACTGGATTGGGAACAGGATGGGGTAAAGATCAATGGTGCAAACTTAAACCATCTTAGATTTGCAGATGATATTATTCTCATTTCACAAGACCCAGAGGAGCTGCAAAGACGCATACAAGAACTGCAAAGGGCTGGCGAACCATTTGGCTTGAAAATAAACCTGAAAAAGAGTCAGGTTATGTTCAATAACTTCGCTCAGGACAGAAGAATTTCAGTTTTAGGAAGGGATTTAGAGATTGTGGACAGCTTTGTATATCTTGGGCAGAGGATTTCCATGGAGGGGAATACCGCCCGGGAGGTGGAATGGCGTATTAAATGTGGCTGGCAGGCATTTGGTAGGCTCAACATAGTGTTTAAGAGCAGACTCCCACTTTGCCTGAAAAGAAAAGTATTCGATCAGTGCGTTCTACCCGTTATGACATACGGAAGTGAAACCTGGACACTCACATCGCAATCAATTCAAAAACTTCGGGTGGCACAGAGGGGAATGGAAAGATGTATGCTTGGCATTACAAGACGAGACAGAAAGTCCTGCGCATGGATCAGGGAACAAACAAAAGTCTGTGACATCATTGGAAGAGTAAAACAGTTGAAATGGAGATGGGCAAGCCATATAGCGAGGCGATGGGACGACAGATGGACCAAGGCAATCCTGGAGTGGATACCGCTTGATCGCAAACGTTCGCGAAGAAGACCGAAAGCACGATGGACTGATGACATCGTTAAGTATATTGGACCCGAGTGGCAGAGGAAAGCCCAGGACCGTGAAGGTTGGAAGCATGCTGAAGAGGCCTTCATCCTGCAGTGGATCGATACGGGCTGATGATGATGATGATATATATATATATATATATATATATATATATATATATATATATATATATATATATATATATATATATATATATATATATACATATATATATATATATATATATATATATATATATATATATATATATATATATATATATATATATATATATATATATATATATATATATATATGTAAACTTGAAACTGTCAGTGCCTTTATCCTTTTGTCGTAGTTTTATCGATGTTTTGCAATCCATAGAGCGGACAATAAGTCACTGAACCATTTGGTTTTGAGATGTTTGTGTACCAACATTTTTATAAGTAATTGTTAAAAGAAAAAGTTATGTGTAGAATCTACTGTCCGATCAATACAGAGTATCTTTTTTTTCGATTTACGATTCAAAGAATGTGGCATTGATCCAGGCAAGTGATAATTGGATTACGTACTACGAAACAAATATCCACGAAAATTCTTGGACTCATCTAATGCCGTCGATTAAACACTGCATTTGTCACATATGACTTTGTCATATGTCAATTTGTACACTACATTCAAGACAGACTTTGTGAATTGCAGATTTGCAAGACAAGATGTGCAATGGAATATTCGAACACGAATATCTCGCAAACCGTGTGAGATATCAATATTGACCAAGAGTACCTTATGTACTTGGATATTATGACTCTATTTTGAAGTTCAATATTCCCACCTTATAGGGTAAAAATATGGGCGAATTAATTCCTCACAAAGAATGTAGTAAGCTCCTTCTATGAACTAGGCTCAAACTAGGACCAAATTAGGATTTGTCATCTTTGAAAACCCAACTACCCCGATTTTGAACTTGATATCTTCAACTGTTTTTAAATTATTTCAATTTTTCGAAAAATTAGTTTCACTTTGAACGCCCTGTACCTTGTTAATGACTGCTGATGATTTGCCAACACATTTATTAACTAATTCATCTTATTTTGATCTCTGTTATGGCACACCCTGTATGTTAGAATCACTTTCGTACATATGACCTTATTAAAAAAGCAAATCTGAATAATTCGCATTGATCATTACCATAACAATCCCCTGAATGACCTCAGATGCGTTTGATTCACTAAAAAAAAACGGAAACCGGCAATTAAAATTCTGAAGGATTTAAAACAAGGAAGGTGAAATATTCGGCTTATTAAATCAAGATTACATAAAGCGAAATGTGTTGTTTCATTATCTAACAGTGATTATTTTTAACGCATAGCGTCTTTATACAGGAAAAAATATTGCAATAAAATGTTAGAGATGTTGACGAACTAAAAGCTAATTAAGAAGGAACAGTATTATTTTTGCATCTGTGTGAAAGTAGAACAGGAAAAGACGACTGATGCAACATGAAATTTACGACTTTACGGTTTGCATTATTTGACGAGGGTCGTTCGAAAAATTGACAGAAAAAATAAATCTTGTGATATCGATACATATATATGAATAAATTTATATATTAATATTTAATATGGGAAACAAATGTATGAACTAAACATATACATGTATATATTTTGCCAAGATATTTTATCAACCTGAAATAAAATGACGCTTATAACAGTTGTTTGATTAGATATGATCCAGAAAATAAAGAACTATTTTATTGGATTTTCTAGAGAATTAATCCAATTTAGATTTGAGGAACGAAGAATAAGGTGAAGAGGAAAATAATTTTCAAACTTCTTCACCAGATGTTCGTGTAGGAGCCGACAAAGTTCGTCCAAAAAGATAATTTGCTTTTATCTTTATTGTTGTTAATTTTGCCATTGTAGGAATAATGAATGCGCAAAACTTATGATCATATTATATTATGACCCAAAAAGATTATATAAAATGATGATAACATAATTTTCATAATCCTGATGAAGAAATGAATTAGATCGAAGCAATGATGAGTCCGAAATACTAAGCCCGTTAGAATATTTTCAAAAATATATAAGCGATGCTGAGTTTGAAAAAATAACAAACTTTATTAATATATATGCCCATCAAAAAAAAAAATAACGTTCACTTCAAACCAACAGTAATTTCGTTCGTCTGAAGTAAACGTTTTGAACGAAGTAAAAAGTTATTTGAATTGCATATTGCCATTGGTTGCCTACAATTTCCAAAGGTTCGACTGTTTTGGGATAAGGCCCTATGCATAAATCTGTTTAGAGATACAATGAATAGATACAGAATATTGCAATGATAAATTGTACAAGGTACGCCCTTTTTGCTCAGAAATCGCTGCGCAGAATTAGATTTGGAAGGAAATGTATGCATTGACAAGTAAATCGTGCGGTTCAGGTATCAAAAAGGCAAACCAATCCCTTGGGGTATAAAAATATTTAATGGCATACGATTTCGTGATTTACCAAGGGTCTTCTACTGATTTGCATGTAGGCAACCTAAAAACATTTGGCCTTGGAGCATCAGTGGTCATTCATCTTTCAGAAAGAATACAAAAATAAGGCCACAAATTGTATTTTGACAATTATTTTTCTAAAGCATTAAAAATATATGCTGCTGGGACAGTAAGAGCGAATAGATTTCGCAAACTTTCACTATTGGATGACAAACAGTTGAACCAAAGAAGTAGGCCATGATGAATTCACAACTGAAAACAGAGATATTGCATTAGTAAAATGGATGAATAATCGTACAGTAGTACTCGCTTCGAATTTTGTGGGTGTTTGTTAGGAAGACTTGGTTCCTATAAAAAATTATATAATCACTCAATGGATAGTGTTGATTTAATCGATCAACTCGATTTACTGAAATGATCGGATTATATAGAATTTATATTCGTTCTGTAAAATGGACACTTTTAGACTTCCGTGTACGTTTGGCAGAGTGTTTTGTAAAAGTTGGTAAACCAGTTCAAGGTTAGTTGTCGGTTAAAAGAGGATGGCTAAGCAGCGTAACATCTGAGGTGTCAAGATCAAAAATTCCAATACGTAATGAAGAAATCAGGCCATGTTCAGAATTACAATATGATTCCATAGATTGTCTGGCAGATCTTGATGGTAGTAAGGAAAGTAGTGTAAAAATGAGAAATGTACATTTATGTAAAATATTTTTATAATTTATGTATCATAGAAAATAATTTTCGTAAACGTTTATTTAGTTTCCTAATTAATTATTTTTAATACCTATGTAATATCTTTTAGTCTATTAAAACATTTTGTACAGTTGAACCGTCCAAAGATTACTCATGCGTCATCAATTTTTATACATACGAGTCAAATCAAAAATTATTAGTCAAATTAGTGCTAACTTTCATAATGGACGTGGCTACTGTCTCGAAAGACGGATATTTATGTTTATGATTTAAATTCACGATACATTTATTTGTATATATTTATAACATGCCAAAAGAAAGATCTGGTGGTTGCTAATACGTTCTACAATCTCCCACCAAGACGACTATACACTTGGACATCGCCGCAAGATAGTGAAAATCATATAGTACGCAATCAGATAGATTATGTGATGATTAATCAGAGATTCAGAAATAGTGTAAAGTCAGTGAAGACCTACCTAGGTGCAGACGTAAATTCCAACCACAACCCCCTAGTGGCAAGGGTGAATATACAACTAAAGAAACCAGCTCAAAAGTCGAGACGAAAACAAATTGATCTCAACGGTCTTAAGGACGTAACCATCAGAGAGAAAATAAAATTGGAGATAGACAACAATCTTAACAACTTAAATATGTCGGAGGATAACAATAAGAATTGGGACGACTTTAAAACGGCACTAATGGAACCAACAGAAAAATACTTGAAGAGACCCAAACCTAAAAAAGAACAAGGTTGGATTACAAATGAGATATTAAACTTAATGAATACACGTAGGGAAAGCAAACACCAGACTAACTATAAAAACATACAGAAGCAACTTCGCCAGAAAGTCAGAAAAGCCAAAGAAATATGGTTTACTCAGAAGTGCGAAGAAATAGAGATCCTACAGAAAAAACACGACCAGTTCAATTTACATAAGAAGGTGAAGGACTTAACGGGGTATCAAAGGAAAAGAACAAGATCATTTTTAGTGGATGAGAAGGGTCTAATTATAACAGACATCAAGGACAAACTTGTAACATGGACGAAATCCCTTTTCGCGGACACACGATCAGGACAGTCAGAGGAACCGGCTGAAGAAGACAGTGGTCCAATAATAACAACTGCAGAAATAAAATATGCATTACAAAATATGAAGACGGGCAAGTCAACAGGACCAGATAATCTACCAACAGAACTCCTCAAGCACCTAGAGGACGAACATTTGAAAGTGTTACAGAGACTGTTTAATGAAATATACAGAACTGGTAAAATCCCAAAAGAGTGGCTTGTCTCCACGTTCATAACCATCCCTAAGAAAAACAAAGCTAATAAATGTGAAGATTATAGGACAATTAGTCTCATGGGACACACATTGAAATTATTTTTGAAGATCATACACCACAGATTATATTCAAGGTTAGAGGAACATATAGGTAACACGCAATTTGGTTTTAGAAAGGGCCTAGGAACGCGTGAAGCCCTGGTAGCATACAATATACTTATGCAACGAAGTCTGGATGTAAATAAAGATGTATACATATGTCTTATCGACTATAATAAAGCTTTCGATAATGTCAAACATGACATCATGATAAAATTGCTGAAAGACAAAGGTGTAGACACGCGAGATATAAGAATAATCTATAACTTATACTACAATCAGAAGGCAGTGGTAAGCATTGACAACTACAACTCAGAGGAAATTGAGATTATGAAAGGCGTAAGACAGGGATGTATAATGTCTCCAACATTGTTCAATTTATATTCTGAAAACATTATGAATAAAGCACTTGAGGATGAAACAGCCGGCATAATAGTGAACGGAATACCAATCAATAACATCAGATATGCTGATGACAGCATTGTAATGACAGAATCAATGGAGGACCTGAACAGAGTAATGGAAAAAGTAAGAAAGGCAAGCGAAGACCTCGGATTAAGCTTGAACACGAAAAAGACAAAGTTCATGGTCATTACAAAGAAAAACATCAATAATGCAGAATTGCGTATTCAGGGGGAGCAAATAGAACGAGTAAAAAAATACCGGTATTTGGGCACAACAATAAATGACAACAATGACAATACACCGGAAATTATTGCTAGAATAGAACAGGCAAGAAGTACTTTCGTAAGATTGAGAGGCGTCTTATGTAGCAAAGATTTGTCGCTGACTCTTAAACTAAGACTAATAAAATGCTACGTCTGCTCTGTACTCCTCTACGGAATGGAGGCATGGACATTAAACAAATATACACAGAATAAACTGCTATCCTTTGAAGTGTGGATGTACAGAAGGGTCTTAAGAATCGCCTGGACCAAGAAAGTAACAAACAAGGAAGTTCTGAATCGCGTGAATAAGGAAGAAAATGAGCTGCTGGCAGACGTGAAGCGACGTAAACTACAATATCTGGATCACGTCATGCGCGGAGAGAAGCACCAACTGATACAAGTAATTATGCAAGGAAAAATCCAGGGCAAGAGAAGCATCGGTAGAAGAAGGATGTCTTGGTTACGTAATTTGAGAGAATGGTACAACTGCAACTCCAACCAACTGTTCCGAGCGGCAGTGTCCAAGATCAAAATAGCTAACATGATTGCCAAACTCCGGACCGGAGAGGGGACATGAAGAAGAAGAAGAATAACATGAAATTATAAGACGTTGTGTTATTAATCGATATTTTAACGTAAAATTTCGAGTGTTTGTCATGAAATTGTAAAGTTTTATGTCATAGATCGATCGAAGAGTTTTGTAGGTTAAAATTGGACGAACTTCAAGTTATCACGAAGTTTTTGGGAAGTAGTCAATCAATTAATTTATTATTGGTCCAAATCATTTTATTTACTCTATAAACATTATTGTCGAGATCAATTTTTATATGATGAAAACGTTACCAAGGTATGGGAATATATATTTATTACAAATATCACTTCAAATATTTCATATAATTATATAAGCCATACAAAAACAGCTGTTTAAACATAGTGTTAAATACTGAGTACTTAATACATAAATCAATACAATAATACATAAATAATAATAATTTTTCCTATATCTAAATAATTAGGTATATTACTAAGTTCAGTAATCAATCACATTAACTACATAGCTATATATCTTCATCAGATTCAGACGAGGAACTTTCATTTGCGTTCATTATTACAGGCTCAACTTCAACATTGACGATGTGTTCTCGGATAAACCAGTCTTCAATTAATTTCTCTGTATGTGCTACAGACTTTTCCCATACACTTCTTCATGACACTTCCAATGTTTCTTTCCATATATTTTGTACTTTTTCATCATTATATCCATCCCTACCAATATGTATATTATAGTATTTAGTATTATTTTTTATATAGTATATATAGTATTATTTATTTTTGATAATGGAATGTTTTGGTAAATATTATTAATTTCTGGTACTATAATAATGATTGGTAATACCTAAATATTTTATTATTTACCAGGAATAGCATGATATGCCAAATGTTTGTGCTAAATTTAAGTAAGATAGTTGTCAGCTCAAGATTTTACAGTTTTCTATTAAATAAGCCAATATAAATTCTGTTTTTTATTAAACATTTGTAATAAAATGTCTTTACTTAGGTTAGAATTATTGAAGTAAATAAAACTGTATGAATCTTTACAAATACTTACCGATATCAAAATAATCAATAACAGTAGTTATTATAAGAATTTATTTTACAATAAAACTGGACTTTACAGCATAAAATTTCACTAAAACACAATAATAAAACAAATCAAATGACAAGCAAAACAGTATCATTGAACTCAATAGAGGAACTTTTAAAGACTGGTACGAACAATTAATTATTTGTTACTTTCTCTTTCTACCTCGCCGTACACTATCGAACGAACTGCTCTTACCCGAAGAGATACGTATTGATTCTTTATTTCCTTCTCTCTCGTTCGCTAAAAAAAAATAGAACATATTCAGACAATCTCTATGATATAGGAAATTTATGACGTCATTTAATGACGCATGGGTAATCTCTTGGCGGTTCAACTGTACATAATTCTGCACATGCTTTAAATAAACAAAAAATAATTAATTTACTATATAGACACAAATTAATTATTTATATCGAAATATTTTTTATCGCGCTTTAAAAAAGTTGTACAGTTCCTACATTCACATGTACAGTGGATGTAGGAAAACCAGTGATGCCCTCCTTAGAGTTGTTTAGTATCTTAAACTGTATCATCACAAAATATGTGATTTTTATACAGAGAGGTGTAACCCTTCAATAAAAATCTTCTGACTGGAGAAAATCGAATTGCAAGTACACACATATTATATTATATCCTCTATTCTGTTTTTATTAATTGTTATATTTCCTATTGGTGGTCGTCTATTAAGCTACTGCCTATTCCAAATTCCCTAAACCATCATCCGGAAATAGTCGTCCACTTTCCTCTAATGATGTGTAACTGTTGTTGGTTTATTTACACATCAACAATTTTAGTAAAATGATTCTTTAACTTATAGGAATAAATAGAGTACAACAAGAAAATTATTTTATAAATCTATCCAATTTTGTACAGTGTATCTCTGTTCGGTTTGTGTCTGTTAATTCAATTTTTGTTGCGTAATAGTGATATCAAGTGTTTGCAAAAGTTTATATTTATATTTTTATGTAAAAATAGTTTTACAACAATTTTTACTGATTGTTTCAGCTTTCTGACTCTTTTCGGAAAACAAAGATTTTGTTTATGACGCGATAGAATTCTACTTAGAGTTCTTCTTTATTAAATTATCAAATATTGTCGCCTGAAAGAGGATCTAGGGAATTACTTTCCTGGAAGTTTCTGTTGCCCTTAGGTTTTTTTATATTTTCGGCATTATTCCTGACCTTGGGCATATAATTGAAGGTGTTAGCTAACTACCCACGATGCAACCAAGTCGTAACCCCGGGGCTAAGAAACCCTCTTTTTTTCTGTATGAGGGTGATCGCTATGAGCTTTTTTCCTTTCGTCGGACCAAATTCTCTATCCTGAATTTCACTTTGTGTAATATTTGCTGATCTTAGGTCCTCTTTAATTGCAGCAATCCATTTAATTATTTCTACTTTAGCTCCACTCCTATTTTCATAAAATTCGATTATTTGTCTAGTTAGCCTACTCGGATTCATCCGTTTTATTTGTCTTCTTTTTCTCATATCGCTATGTATATCTGTTTATTGTTTGATTTCTTGATTTTCTCGAAGTCGGTATGTTGTGCTATTTATTTGTTTGGGGCCTAGGATTTTTCTTATGATTTCTCTTTCCTTCTTTTCAATGCCCTCGAAGTCTCTCCTTCTATTCAAAATGAACGTTTCTGTCCCATATAGCCATTCTGGCTCAATAACTGTGTTGTAATGTCTCAGTTTTGTGTTTTTAGATATGCATTTTTTGTAAGTATTTTGTGTAAGTCTCAATGCCATTTCCATTTTTTTTTACATCTACCCTTATTGATTGCTTTTTCCTACCTATTTTCCATGATTATTTCTCCCAAATATTTGAATTGAGAGACTCGTCTGATGTTACCATATTTTGTTTTTAGAAATGGTGTTCTTAGTCTGTTACAGGTCATGTATTGTGTCTTTTCAAAGGAAATTTGGAGTCCTACCTTTTCTGCTGTTTCTTTAAGGATTTCAATCTGTTTCTGTGCCGTTAATACATCTTGAACCAAAATTGCTAGATCATCAGCAAATGCCAGACAATCAATTTTGATATTGGTTCTCCCCAGTTTAATGGACTGGTCAATATTCAGGGCCGACTTTTTTTCACGCCACTCCTGTATTACTTTTTCTAGAACACAGTTAAATAAGAGTGGCGAGAGTCCATCCCCTTGTCTCACTCCAGTTTTAATTTCGAATGGCTCTGAGATGTCACCCATGAATTTAACTTTTGACCTTGTGTTAGTTAACGTTGCTTTAATAATTGCCAGCGTTTTCAGATCTAGTCCTTCTTTCAAGATTTGGAATAAAGATTCGCGGTCAATAGAATCATGTGCTTTTTTGAAATCCACAAATGTACAGACGAGATTTTTATTGTACAGTTTTTGATGTCTTAGGATCAACTTTATATTCAGGATCTGTCCGGTGGAAAACCTGCTAGATATTCACTAATTTTAGGTTCTAACTGTCCCTGTACTCTGTCTCGTAGACATTGAGATAGACTCTTATAACAAACTGAGAGAAGAGATACCCCTCTGTAGTTGTTTACATCCCTTCTATCTCCTTTCTTATGTAGTGGATGGATTAGAGCATCTTTCCAATCTTCCGGAATCCGTTTGGTTCGCCAAACTTCTTGTAGAATTTTGGTTATTTCCTTGATTGTCCTTGATTTCCTTGATTCCTGGATCAGCGGATTTCAAAAGTTCAGCAGTGATTCCATCTTCACCAGAAGCTTTGTTATTTTTAATCCGCTTGATTTGCCTAATTATTTCATCTTCATTCGGTGGTAATGAATCTGGGTTTGTTTGTTTAGAGTTTAGTGTTGGTAATTTGTTTAAGGGCTCAGGACAGTTTACTATCTGTTCAAAATATTTTGCAAGTTCTTTGCAATTGTCTTGGTTATTTAGAGCTAATTGTCCGTTTTCCTTTTGGAAGCAAAGACTTTGACTTCCTTTTGAAAGGAAGACAAAGGGTTGATAGCCTGTTAATTTAGTTTATATATATATATATATATATATATATATATATATATATATATATATATATATATATATATATATATATACAGTACATCCGATCGTTTGTGTCCCATTTGTTGGGATCGTGCAGACGTTCCGTCAAGGTCACTCTAAAGACACGCATTGAGAATGCCAAGTATAAACCGAGTAACGATATATATAAGTAAAGACCGGATTATATGCAACCAAAAACCTTAAGAATATGCGCATATATATGCACATATTTTTTTTAATTTATGCAGGATATATGCAAAAAATCCGTAAATATGCAACTAAATTTTGATTTTCTAAATTACATTTTCGTTTAATTAGGTGATTGAGTATTGAATAAAGATAAATTCAAGTTATAGTATAATATACATTATTAATTCAGTTAACACCTAATACAATGTTTTATATGAAACTTATACTAAATATTAATATTAACTCGACAAATTATAAAACGCACTAGTTATAATGTGTGCTTCAAGGTTCTGAACTAGAAAATTGTGGCGTCTATCACTAAGGAAATATTTATACAAAGAAAACGATCTTTCTACATCTACTGCTGTTATAGGGCAAAATTTTAATTTCGGAACTAAGGCAGGCTCAATAGCTAAATGATTTACAGTTTTCCCTGACATTATGTCTACGACTTGCCTTAAAATCTTGAAACCTGTGTTTTTTTCTATCAAATTTTCTAATTTTGCCACTACTGTTTTCCCTACCTCACCGCGTATATTTTTGCAATTTTGTACACATGTCTCTATAATATCCATCGACTCTGGTAAACTTGTACACGATTCCTCTAGTTGCAAAATACTGTCTGCTATAAATACATAGTTACACTTAATATGCATTAACTGTTGTTCCACTACAGTACTTTGAAATATTTCTTTCAATTTTTGGATGCACTCTGTGAATCATCACCAGACATTTGTGAGATTAAGTCCTTCAATTTTTGAAAATTATCTGCATAAAATAATGCCGCACGAATGCAGGTCACGACAGGCTCAGGTAGTAATGGTACTCCGGGCAAATTCTCTTTGTAAAACTGCACTCTCAATGGGGCCTTTATGAATATCTTTTTGACATTTGCTATTAGGTCATTGACCAACGGAAAAGAATCTCTAGTAGTTTCCGCAACCCTATTTAATCCGTGAGCTAGACAAGTTACATTAATCAAATTTTCATAAAATATTTTTAAATTCTTTCCTGCCTTTATCATATACGGCACAGCACTGGACAGCAGGACAAGAATTTTATCTGTAAGAACTGAGTTCGGCAAAAAGAAATGTGTTAAGGTTTCTTGAATAAAACGTGTAACTGTAAGATTGTTTGTTTTTTCCACTTCTTTTACGGCTGTAAGGTAAGCTTTTCCAGGTTCTTCTTCTGTGAGTTTTCCGATCATTAAATTAACTATGTAACGACCACACGAATCAGTTGTTTCGTCGACAACAATATACATATAGTTACCTCCAATTTCTTTTTTTATTTCATCTATCACGGTACCAAATACCTTTCCAACGACGTTTTTTCTTAATGTTGATTCATCTGGAGCATTAAATTTTATATATTTTTGCAGAAAGGCCTTAACTTGCGGGTTGGTTAACTTGTTTAAAGGAATATTAGCAGCCAAGAACGTTTTACATAGAACTATGTTAAATTCTGACTGGTCATGGTTTCTTCATGTTTCTAACCTTAGCTACGTGAGACGGCGTTTTAATATGTTGGTCTATTTGAAATTTCTTTGAGCAGGAAACAATTTTTGAACAAGATTTGCAAAAAACCTGGTCGCCGTCCAAAGCAAGTATTTTCGACATGATCACTGCTTTCACTTTCACTTTGTTTGCACTTAGTAACTGCATAATAATAACTGCGACTAAAACAAACGACAACCTGAATAATACTGACAAACAGCAAAGTTTACAGAATAAATATAAGTTAAGTTACTAGGCGTCGGTACTTCGAGCAACGAATTTAGACTGGTACCAGTCTGTAAACTTTGCAAACAGTAACAAATATGAGAAAATAAGTAAAAATAGAAGTTTTTGTACTTATTTTGTTTTATTGCCCCATTAGGGAAAACCCAATCTGCAAACCGGGACCGCCCAGACACGGCGCCGTGCGACCATGTAACGTAAGAAAAGAATACAGAAATCCCAAAACATGCTTAGATATGTAATAGTTCCTAAAATATGCATTTTTCCTTTAAAATCACAAAATATGCAGAATTTGCATATATATGTAAAATGCATAAAATCCGGTCTTTATATATAAGAATAGAAAACTTTTGCATTCATTTATTTGTTATTAAACATTTTGTAAATGCTATTGAAGACGTTCCCTTTACTCGATATCCTTTTTTATTCGCGTTTTCATCACATTTAACCGTATTTCTTTCTGGCTCATATAACCCACAAGAGTTTATATTTGTGTTTTTTTATTGACTTTGAGAACTTCCTTTGCAGAAGGCCACGAAAACAGTAGGAAAACTAAGTGTCGTAAACTCCGCAGTAAAAAAGGTAAAACGAAAAAGAAAAATGGGAATATAAACCGCTTTGAATGTGTTTTTTTTGTGCTAACATTTTCAACATCTTCAGGTAAAATCTCTTCAACCTTTGTGAACTAACCAGAGAAAGCTTTCCGGTGCTTTTGTTAAGGGTGTTTACCATTTATTGTTTCTTTAGCTTATAAGGCAGTGTGTTTAATTTACAGGAATGTTATTAAATAGTTTTTGCGTGTGAAAAAAATTCAATTTTATTATACAGTTTTTTTGACGTACATATTAATATCCAGTTTTACTTTTGTTCATAAAATTTAAGTTAAAATGAGATACTGGGCGTTATTTATTTACGGGTTTTATTATTTGTTTATTTAGATTAAACCGAGATCAAAGCCGTGATTAAAACCTGTTGGATATTCGATATAGTATTGAGACGTTATCCTTTCATTACTATTTTAAATTTTGAAAATAATCAGAAGTCACGTTAAGCCAAATAAAGCGAATATGGAGGACGGTCAGTCGAATAAATATATGTCCAAATTTTACTATATACAGGGTGATTCGTAACTGTATTATGAAATCAAAAATTGAAAGTTGCATGTTTAAACCGAATAAAACATGTTTTATTCGGTTTAAAAATACAGTGTAGCCATTAAAGCCAATTTTTTTTAGTAGCCAGTTACGAAATCTGGCAACACCGGAAACCATTGTTTGTAAATTTTTCTTAGTCAAGTGGATAAATTTTGAAAATCCTAAGCGTAAAAGATCGTGGGTAACTTCAGGCTAACCATCGACATCGACTGTCGGAAGACAATGCTCTGGGTTTGATGGGATCAGAAAGGTGCGATCTATTATGAGCTGCAAAAACCTGGTGAAACCGTTAATACTCTACCGGCAACAAAATCGATTTCAATTAAGTTTGCAATTTGCAATTAAGTTTAAGTTCAAAGTAATGTTGCTTCTTGATAATGCATCATCACACAAAGCAAAACTGGTCATGGAAATGATTGAGGCATTTAGTTGGAAAATACTACCACATGCGGCTTACTCACCAGACTTGGCTCCATCTGATTACTACTTATTTGCTTCGTTGGGACACGCAGTTGCTGAGCAGCGCTTCACTTCTTACGAAAATGTGCGAAAATGGCTCGATGATTGGTTTGGCTCAAAAGAGCAACAGTTTTTTTGGCATGGCAGCCACAAATTGTTTGACAGGTAGGAAAAATGTATAGCTAGCGATGACCAATACTTAGAATAAAATGTTTTCTATAATTTTCATACGATAAACGTGTATTTTCTATACAAAAATGTTTCTAAATCATTTCGGTTGTCGATCCGTTGATTCTGTGAAGAGTCACGTCTGTGAAGAGTGGATTCTGTGAAGAGTCAAGTAAATACTTGTTATTCACAAGACATTTACTGATAAATCTTCAGCTACTCGCTCTTTACCGAAATAAACCAAATATTACCTAATATTATACCGCAAAAATACGAGGAGTGAAGAGAGTTAAATTATTACATTTGAATTGAATATATATCCGAACTAGTGAACGTTGCGCACATTAACGCCATCTCTTGTCGAGTAGTATATTTTTGTTGTTTTATTTACTTCAAACTAACCCCCCCCCCCCTCTTATTTTTCCTTAGTAGTCTGCCTATCCTATCAGGCAAAAGGCAGCAGGACCTTTAGTGTATTTGGTTCATGATCCTCTGTTGTTCTTCGTTTTTGGGTTTCCTGACGGTGAATGGTCTTCCTGATACAATTTTCTGAATATCCATTTTGTCTAAGGGCTGTGGAAATTTTTGCTAATTCTTCGCTTCGTATATCTGGTAGTGTCAATCGGAAGGATCTGGAAATCAAGGTCTTCGCTACTGCTTGGATTTGAGAAGGATGATGATGGGATTTAGCGTTGAAGTATCGATCGGTGTGAGTTGGTTTTCTATACATTGTGTATTCGAGGGTTCCCGAAAGTTTCCTTGTGATAAGGAGATCTAAAAACGGCAGTTTTCTATCCTATTCGGCTTTCAGAGTGAACTGTATTCTGTGGTGGATTCCGTTTAACTGGGTTAGGAAGTTGTTTAGAAGTTCGTTTCCGTGAGGCCATATTATAAAGATATCATTCACGTAGCATTTCCAAAGTTTGGGCTTTAAAGAAGCGTTGGCCAATGCCTTTGTTTCGAAGTCGGTCATGAACAGGTTGGCTATAACGGTTGGCTCATAAAGATTATCCCATTGGGGCACCGTCGGTCTGTCTGTAGATGTACTGGTTGAAGGAAAAATATGTATTCTTCAGGCAGTGTTCGGAGAGTTTCCCCACATATGGTGGAAAGTCTTCGTTCGTCGAAATTAGGCCCAGGGCCTCGCCTATGGAGATACTTGGATATAGTAAGATAATGCCCAAACTTGCCAGTATGTCTGTATCCTCTAGTTGGAAATCTTTAATCATCCTTATCAAAAGTTTGACGCATGGTTGCATGATACTTGTTAGATATTTCTCCAAATTTTGTATAAAAACCAAAGGTATTTTGGGTAGACCCTAAAAGTTTAGGACATCAGCTTGATTTTTCCCTTGGAATTATTTTTCTGTCAATGTCCGGTTCTAGTTTCCATGCAGTGATTTTGCTTTTGATCATTTTTTCTAATTAGGATAGGCGAAACGACGCTCGCAACATTTCAAAAGTATGGAAATCCCTTCTGAAAAAAGAAGAAATGCGACAACGTGGCGGCGAGGTAGAAAAATCAATAAATGGACGCCGGACAGCGTTGCCGAGCACCGCAAATAGTCCCGAACTACCCTGATATAATCTGCGCAGTCGCCGGCCGGCTATAAAAGCGAGCATAACGACCCGTGCACGTCAGTTGGACTCTTCAGTCGAAGTGGACAACACTTAAAAATGCCAAATGAGATTTTGGCGAAACGTCGTGACTCTTCATAGAATCAACGGATCAACACCCGGAATGATTTAGAAATATATATATATATATATATATATATATATATATATATATATATATATATATATATATATATATATATATATATATATATATATATATGAAAAACAGACATTTTTCATCCGTACTTCCACGTACCTCTGCGCGTCTCAAATCAGTCGCCGTCGCCGTCACCATGCCGAGACAAGTACCTCCCAGGACCTGGTTCTCTCCTCACAGCCGTCATCAGCTGGGCTCGAGCTCAACGCAGAGAGACAGCTGAAACGAACAGAGCAATCTATAGCAATATATATATATATATATATATATATATATATATATATATATATATATATATATATATATATATATATATATATATATATATATATACAGTATATATATACAATATATATATATATATATATATATATATATATATATATATATATATATATATATATATACAGTATATATATACAATATATATATATATATATATATATATATATATATATATATATATATATATATATATTCTCTAAGATTCCTGTTAAATTCAGACTCTGGTACTTTGAACATTTATATGTCCAGTATTTGAGCACCGAATTCGCCAGATTACTGGACGAAGATTTACTTCAGATGATGAAGTCAAAACTAAGACAACCGCTTATTTTACAGAGTTACACAAAGCAAACATAATGTGTAAAAATTTGGAACGCCGTTATCTAAATGTATCGAATTCAAGGTGTTTACGTCGATAAATGTATATTTTTTTGGTGAATATTGCAGCGTAAACTGTTTCTTCTTGCTTCAATTTCTTCGTTTTCAATATTTTTTCGTTTAGAAATTTTGATTCGATGGTTATTTAATGCATACGTTGATACAAAAAGGTAGAAATGATTTACAAAGGAATCCTGTAGCTGTCTACAGTCAGAAACGGTGTATCGATGATCTAATAGAAGTGTAATTTCTTTTATACAGGTAGATTGTTTCGGTGCCAATTCTAATAATTATTTATACCGTCTATTTTCCTTAATAAAAAAGCCATGTGTTTCCTGATCAGTTTTAATTGTACGCCCCGTTTTATCTCCCAAGGCCAGACATAATCATGAACAAATGCTCCTGTGGTTTGTATGTGACACGAATTATATCAGTTACTCTTGTTTGCTTTACGTTATTTTTTATTCTATGCGTGTTTTATGATGTAAAGAATGGGTGTTTTCTGTACAGATAAGATTAAGTTTAATAGCTTGTTAATTATTCCTGTTAATATTTTGTATATCATTGCGTACGTTATATGTTATCAAAATTATATATATATATATATATATATATATATATATATATATATATATATATATATATATATATATATATATTGCAGTTTTTGATTTCTTTGGATTGCGTCCAATGAGATAACAGTAGTCTCCGCCGCCGGCGTTCTACATGAGATTGTGGAACCCAAAGGTCGGGAGTGTATAAATTCTGACTACTGTTGTCTCATTGGACGCAATCCAAAGAAATAAAAAAGAACTGCAATTATAAGCCATCCGACGAGAAGTCGGCGAAAGTGTGGGTTGTTTGATTGTGGAACAAAAACTTTGTGGGGACAAACAATGAGGTGTCGAAGGAATTTACGACGAGTACGAGTAAAACAAGGATGTGTGCTGAGTCAAATGTTATTCTCAATTGTAGAAGAAAACATTAAAATTCGGACACTGGAAATTACAACAAATTGAATTGACCGAATTGATGTTTGCAAATGATATTGCCATAGTAGGGGATACAGAAAAAAAACCTTCAACACAAATTAGAAATTTTGAACTAAGAGCTGGCAAAAAAATAAACATGAAAATGTTTTCACGAAAAGCATATCCAAAGGAAACAATTGAATGGAAAGCTAAAAGAGCAAGTGAAAAGCTACAAATACCTAGGATTAACAAACGAGAGCAAAGAAAAAATGGAAGGAGATAAACGATAGACTGGGAAAACCGCGAAAATGTTTAATATGATGAGGCCAACTTTCCTTGGAAGGAAAGAAATACCGAAGGAGATAAAGACAACAATGATTAAAAAGGTAATCCGACCAAGAATAATCTACAGTAGCGAGTCATGGACTCTGACAGAAAAACATAAGACGCGTATAAATGCAATGGAAATGAGGAAAATAGAAAACAGAACAAAAAAAAGATAGAATTAGAGAAAAACTACAGATTGAACTCATAAATGATAAAATACGTGCGTCGGGCATGCCGAAAAACAGACCCTCAAAGAGAGTGTACGAAGCGCGAGTGCAAGGGAAGAATTGTAAAGGAATGCTAAGAAGAACATGGAACGATGGGATAAGAGAGGAGGCTGTAATAAGGGGCATAATATGGGATGAAATTACTGAACTGACACAATAATGGAAGAAATGAAAAGATATGTATAGAAGACAACCTCAACTCCACACGCCAACCAAACCTAAGGGTATAAAGGCATAGGATTAAGCAAGTAAATAAGGATTGAATAAATTAATATTATTTTTATTACTTGGTGAAATTGAATGTAAATTCTATACTCCATAAATATATACCAGGTCCGTAAGTATGAAACCGGAATTTACCCATAGATTGTCCTGTCTATCACTTTTATTTTTAAAAATTTGTTTGACTATAGTTTCGTAAAACGATTTTACATTCTCAAACACTACTTTAAAACTTCCTTGTTGACATCTGACATTTCCTTGTTGACATCTGACAAAAATCGACAAAAATGTTTGACAGTTACAAAAGACCCGATATTTTCCAACTTTACAAACGAAATGATATGTAACTTCTGTCAGATATGAAGGACAGTCATACCAACTTAAAAAACAAATAGTTGTATTGACTCGTAAAGTGCGGTAATTTTTAAAAGTCACATTATTTTTTGATTATATTAAAAGCATTTTGAAGCGGAAGTAAGTTCAGTACCTGTTAATTTTTACTCTTAATCATAGTTTAATTTTCGTGAAAATCTAGTTTCTTATGGTACGTGATGTCTATGTTTTTTGGGCCATGACTGAAGAAAAGTAGGTTAGAGTTTCCGCTAGAATGTTCACCATGTAGATTTGTCTTCTCGCGAAGTGCTAACTAATTTTTCTAGTTCTTGCAAAAATCCACACTAATGTTAAAACGATTTATAATTATACTTCTGATGGGGATATTAAAAATGCTCTAATATATTTAATAAGTAGGTACTTTTGTCGGTTTTCAGAGCGTGACAGATGTTTCTGTTCTTATTGTTAACAATTGGTGTGATGGCCAACATACAGAACCTTCAATTAATCCTGCAACACACGTAATTAGTAATTTATTTAAACTATGGAACTTTCATTGCTTAATGGTGATATTAGTTATCACCAAAAATATTACTAAAATTTCTCTTAGATCTGTATCGAGATTTTCTATGTTTCCTGAGCAACTATATGCAATATTTTAAAAGCACATCTTAAACACCTATACTCGCGCACGGCCTGACAGACTGACAGTTCGGAACTCTATTTTATTTATTATTATTCACGTATAGACCCTGGTGGACCACGCGAAGTACAATTAGGGGCGTTTGTTGTTGTTAGCCTTCCTTTGTGCCCATACTAATTTCATTCTTTCGCTATGAGCTTTTTTCTTTCGTCAGACCAAGTTGTTCCAGTCTTCCTACATTTTTCTCTCTGGCCAACCTTCCAAACGTTAACCTTGTGTCTGAAACAGCCTCTATCCTGAATTTCACTTTGTGTAATATTTGCTGATCTTAGGTCCTCTTTAATTGCAGCAATCCATTTATTTATTTCTACTTTAGCTCTACTCCTATTTTCATAAAATTCGACTATTTGTCTAGTTAGCCTACTCGGATTCATCCGTTTTATGTGTCCGTAAAACTTAAGTCTTCTTTTTCTCATATCGCTATGTATATCTGGGTATTGTTTGATTTCTTGGTTTTCTCGAAGTCGGTATGTTGTGCTATTTATTTGTTTGGGGCCTAGGATTTTTCTTCTGATTTTTCTTTCCTTCTTTTCAATGTCCTCGATGTCCCTCTTTCTATTCAAAATGAGCATTTCTGCAGCATATAGACATTCTGGCTTAATAACTGTGTTGTAATGTCTCAGTTTTGTGTTTTTAGATAGGCATTTTTTGTTGTAAATATTTTGTGTAAGTCTCAATGCCGTTTCCATTTTTTGACATCTACCCTTATTGGCCGCTTTTTCCAACCCATTTTCCATGATTATTTCACCCAAATATTTGAATTGAGAGACTCGTCTGATGTTACCATATTTTGTCTTTAGAAATGGTGTTCTTAGTCTGTTGCAGGTCATGTATTGTGTCTTTTCAAAGGACATTTGGAGTCCTACCTTTTCTGCTGTTAATTTTAGGATTTCAATCTGTTTCTGTGCCGTTAATACATCTTGAGCTAAAATTGCTAGATCATCAGCAAATGCCAGACAATCAATTTTGGTCCTTGTTCTTTCAAGATTCGGAATAAAGTTCACAGTTCGGACAGTTTGGTACCCTATTTTATGTTTTTTTTTTCAAGAAAACCTATAGTGTAATTATATATTGTACCACTAGAGAAAGTATCAGGTACTGGCCCTAACTGTCAATGTAGTGACCGTCAAACCGCATCATTGGAGCTATTTCTTTGTTGACATCTGACAAAAATTTGCAACTTACAACACTGCGGACAGCATTGATTTGCTATTACCATTTGCAGAAAACTGCTGCAGAATCCCATCGAATGCTTGTTGAAGATTATGGTGAGCACGCTCTTGATAAATCACAGTGTTTTGAGTGGTGAAAACGACCTTGAAGTGAAAAACGAAGAATGTGGAATACTACCGAAAAAGCTTCAAGACAGCGAATTGCAAGCATTGTTGAATGAGGATGATACTCAAACGCAACCGATCAATTAAATGTAACACGAGAAGCCATCTCTATACGTTTGAAAGCCATGAAAGATCCAGAAAATGGGTCAATAGGTTCCACATGAACTGAATGAAAGACAGTAGGAAAACCGAAAAAGGACTTGCGAAATGCTGCTCACCAGCTACAACAGAAAGTCCCATCATCTCCATTGAATTGTGTGAAGGCCAAATCGCTATAGACGAAAGACAATGACCAAATCTGTGTTTGGTGGAATCAGAAAGGTGTGATGTGTTATGTTATAATAATGTGATATATTAAGTTATTTAAAGATCCATGACGTTTTGAAAGGTACTATCGTAGCAATAAAATGACATAAGATATTAGACTGTGAACAGATTCTTGTTTCCAGCGCCATCTCTTATCTAATAATATATATCTTTCATAGGGTTGAATTTCTTTTGTTTGATATCAAAACTAATGTTAATGTTAATGTGTTAATATATATATATATATATATATATATATATATATATATATATATATATATATATATATATATCATCATCATCATCATCAGCATTAAGCCTTTGTCGATCCACTACAGAATGAAGGCCTCCCCAGCAGGCTTCCAATTCGCACGGTTCTGAGCTTTCCTCTGCCATTCGGGTCCAATATACTTGATGCTGTCATCGGTCCAAGCGGTATTCATTCCAGAATTGCTTTGGTCCATCTGTCGTCGCATCGTCTCGCTATATGACCTGCCCACTTCCATTTCAATTCTTTCGCCTTTCCAATGATGTCACATACCTTCGTTTGTTCTGTGATCCATATGCAGGTCTTTCTGTCCCGCTTTGTAATGCCAAGAATACACCATTCCATTCCCCTCTGCGCAATCCGAAGCTTCTGAACTGACTGTGATGTGAGTGTCCATGTTTCACTTCCATATGTCAAAACAGGCAGCACGCCCTGATTAAAAACCTTTCTCTTCGGACAAAGTGGGAGTTTGCTGCCAAATGCCTGCCAGCCACACTTAACCCGCCTTTCAACCTCCCGAGCGGTATCACCCTCCGTTGAAATTCTTTGCTCAAGATATATATAGTGGTCCACAACCTCTAAATTACTTCCAAAAATAGAAATTCTTCTGTTGACAGCAAATTTGTTAAACATAACCTGACTCTTTTTTAGGTTTATTTTCAAACCAAATGGTTCGCCCGCCCTTTGAAGTTCTCGAATGTGTTCTTCTAACTCATCTGGGTCTTGTGAAAGGAGAACGATATCATCCGCGAATCTAAGATGACTTAGATATGCACCATTGATTTTTATTCCTTGCTGTTCCCAATCCAGATTACGAAATGTCTCTTCAAGGTAGATTGACAAAAAAAAGGCGATATTGAGTCACCATGCCGTACACCACGTTCTACGTTGATTTTAACTTCAAAGACATCCATGTGAACAGTAGCTGTAGCTTGCTCATACATGGATCTCATGGACTGCGTTGATACTGAATCAAAAGCCTTTTCATAGTCAATAAAAGCCAAACACAGTGGCATGGTGTATTCATTATGCTTTTTTATGGTCTGTTGGCCAACCTGGATATATATATATATATATATATATATATATATATATATATATATATATATATATATATATATATATATATATATATACTACAATATAGTTCTCATGGAAGAAGCTAAGGAAAAATTAAAATTCAACATAGGAGTATGGAACGAAGCAGCTGAAAAGTTTGGTCTACACATCAATGTAAATAATACACAGATCATGGTTTAAACTGACAAATAACCAAGAACATTGTAAGGAAAGAACGATAACTTTAACAACATGGAAATCAAATACACTGAAAAGTATAACTACTTAGGTACTATTATTAATAATAGGGGAAACCAGGACAACAAACTGGCGAAAGCAGGGAGATTGCTCCATTTACTTAGCTTCTTGAACAACAAACAAATATCCAAAAAACCGAAATTGACAATATACAAAACGATATATATCCTCACGCTAACATATGAATGCGAAAATTTCTCCATTTACTTAGCTTCTTGAACAACAAACAAATATCCAAAAAACCGAAATTGACAATATACAAAACGATATATATCCTCACGCTAACATATGAATGCGAAAATTAGGTCTGGAATGAACGGCAAAGGAGTAGAGTTCAAGCGGCAGAAATGAGATATCTTCTTAAGGTACAGGGGATAAAAAGAATAGACAAGGTCAGGAATAACGTAGTCAGGGACAACTTGGAAATACCAGCACTCATATCAAAAATAGAATAGATCAAGACAGACTGGATCAAGACAAGACAAACCAAGAAAGTTTGGGAAGCTAGAGTGATGTGAAAGAACAAAAGGGAAAGGCCGTGTAAGATCTGAGAATTTCTGAGGCGATTCAGACCATGTAATCGCAATAATTCGTTTCATTTCATTTTGATTAAGATTTATCTTAATAAAATAATAGACCAATTATAAATTTGATTCACACACATTGCCTTCGGTTAAATTTTTTTGAAATAAGGTTCTTTTGTAAAAAAAAACAATAATAATTTTTGTGAAAAGAAAAATGCCAATTGTATCATTTTGAAATCTTCACTAAATGGGAAATATTAAAGTTGAATGTATCTGTCTTTCTAATTCGTCGTCGAACCATCGTTAATATCTATCTCACTCTATAACATCTGTCACATCTATAACATCTATAACATTTCAGTACACAAAAGTATTTTTTTACCATGGAATGAGTTTTTTAAAATGTGGTTCTTTTGCAAAAAAATAAGCAGTAATATTTTTTGTGGAAAGAAAAATGCCAATTGTATCATTTTGAAATCTTCACTAAATGGGAAATATTAAAGTTGAATGTAGCTGTCTTTCTAATTCGTCGTCGAACCATCGTTAATATCTATCTCACTCTATAACATCTGTCACATCTATAACATCTATAACATTTCAGTACACAAAAGTATTTTTTTACCATGGAATGAGTTTTTTAAAATGTGGTTCTTTTGCAAAAAAATAAGCAGTAATATTTTTTGTGGAAAGAAAAATGCCAATTGTACCATTTTGAAATCTTGACTAAATGGGCCATCTTCCAATCCAATGTTAGCTAACATAATTTTTTAAATCACAACTCAATGAAACTTTTTTTTACTAAATTAACAACGTTCATTGTTTGATTGGTGACTGCGTTTAATAGCATGGTTATTTAGGATCACGTAATAAAAAATAACAGTGAATAGTAGGAAATTTGTGATCACAATATCTAAAGATATACCCTAGCGAGTCGAATTTCAAGATTTTCAAAAATATGCTTATTATCACTTAATACCGTGACATGGATTTTTGTTCTTATTTTTGCCAGAACTGATATAACCTGGTTTTTGGCCCCGCCACCCGCTTTACGTTGAGTTTCAGGATACGGTGTATATATAATTTTTATTTTTTCCATTAAGTATTATTTAATGCAGTATTAAATGCATATAAGTAAATTGATATATTTCTTTATTTTACACGTTAGGACGCATTCACCACTGCGAATGTAAAAAAAAACAGAAAAAAAAATATGTTTCCCACGAGGTGTATTACGGTGTCGGTCGCGCGCATACAATATCACTTCTTCCGTTCCACAATACGTAAAACGGGTAAAACAATCGTGAATAAATGAGAACCCGAAGCTGTGGAAACGTTGTGAAATATGACCATTGTTTGGAATGGTGAAACCCCAATGCAAATTAGCTACGTGAAATTCTCATGGCACCATGTCGTGGTCGTAGGATGATGAATCAATCGTTGATTGTGACGTAAAATATTGATTTGCTAATAATTTATATAGAAATATAAAAAAAAATTACCCAATATGAGGTGTTCAGTAACTCTTGAGGATGTATCGCAGATATAATCATAGAAAAGGAAAATTAATAAAGATAATGCCAGAAAATATTGTATAATAAAAAAAAGAAAGAACAAATTTTACCTATGTTTTAGAATGAAATTAATAACAAATAATATAAAAAAAAATTACCCAATATGAGGTGTTCAGTAACTCTTGAGGATGTATCGCAGATATAATCATAGAAAAGGAAAATTAATAAAGATAATGCCAGAAAATATTGTATAATAAAAAAAAGAAAGAACAAATTTTACCTATGTTTTAGAATGAAATTAATAACAAATAATATAAAAAAAAATTACCCAATATGAGGTGTTCAGTAACTCTTGAGGATGTATCGCAGATATAATCATAGAAAAGGAAAATTAATAAAGATAATGCCAGAAAATATTGTATAATAAAAAAAAGAAAGAACAAATTTTACCTATGTTTTAGAATGAAATTAATAACAAATAATATAAAAAAAAATTACCCAATATGAGGTGTTCAGTAACTCTTGAGGATGTATCGCAGATATAATCATAGAAAAGGAAAATTAATAAAGATAATGCCAGAAAATATTGTATAATAAAAAAAAGAAAGAACAAATTTTACCTATGTTTTAGAATGAAATTAATAACAAATAATATAAAAAAAAATTACCCAATATGAGGTGTTCAGTAACTCTTGAGGATGTATCGCAGATATAATCATAGAAAAGGAAAATTAATAAAGATAATGCCAGAAAATATTGTATAATAAAAAAAAGAAAGAACAAATTTTACCTATGTTTTAGAATGAAATTAATAACAAATAATATAAAAAAAAATTACCCAATATGAGGTGTTCAGTAACTCTTGAGGATGTATCGCAGATATAATCATAGAAAAGGAAAATTAATAAAGATAATGCCAGAAAATATTGTATAATAAAAAAAAGAAAGAACAAATTTTACCTATGTTTTAGAATGAAATTAATAACAAATAATATAAAAAAAAATTACCCAATATGAGGTGTTCAGTAACTCTTGAGGATGTATCGCAGATATAATCATAGAAAAGGAAAATTAATAAAGATAATGCCAGAAAATATTGTATAATAAAAAAAAGAAAGAACAAATTTTACCTATGTTTTAGAATGAAATTAATAACAAATAATATAAAAAAAAATTACCCAATATGAGGTGTTCAGTAACTCTTGAGGATGTATCGCAGATATAATCATAGAAAAGGAAAATTAATAAAGATAATGCCAGAAAATATTGTATAATAAAAAAAAGAAAGAACAAATTTTACCTATGTTTTAGAATGAAATTAATAACAAATAATATAAAAAAAAATTAACTAACTTTTGGTAGTGAATAAGCCTTGATTTTAATTTTTCGACAAAATCATTTTGATTTAAATCTTTAAAACCATGAACATTAAATTTTTAATAATACAAAGGCATAAAACAATTTTTTTGCTTTATTATCTATCACTTTTTTTTTTTTTTTTTTTTGCCGGTCGCGTTGTTGCGGCGGTAAGAGCGTCTGCTTTGCCGAATCCGCGCTGGAGCGGTAGCTGGTTCGATTCCAGCGCTCGGATGGTTATTTTTCTTTCTTCTGTCCGTTTATCTTTCCTAAATGTTTGTGATTGTTTCTAGGCAAGAGTGTAAAATCCGACTACGAATTACCCCTCTGTCACGCCAGTTAAAGGCTGGGTAAGGCCGGATGCCTTCTGAAAGGTTTTCTACGTTGGTCACTCGCCAGTCGGTAGATTTCCTGATAGACTTATGGGTAGGCACATAACCAAGGGTTTATAGCCCGAGGGGGGTGCTGGCCTGGGTTTGTCGGAAGCTGATGACCGTGGTTCGGAACCCACGTTAAGCTGTAGGTCCAGTCGCTAAATAGCCTAGTTGCTGATGCGCCTCTAACCCAAAACACTTTACTTTACTTTTATTTTTAAACAAAATTTGTGTGACTATAGTTTCGTAAAACGATTTTACATTCTCGGAGAAATTGATCGGAATTCATTTTCGGTAAAAATTAAACATTTTAAAAGCTATTGAAATTTATAAATATAATAAAGATCCGTCTAAACAGCTATTAAACGATCAGACAGATCTCCGAAATTCCCCACTATTTTAAATATTGTACCCCAATAAAAGTATAAAATTAGGTACATAGAATACAGAACAGCTGTAAATCCGTAGTTTTAAAGTAGTGTTTGAGAATGTAAAATCGTTTTACGAAACTATAGTCACACAAATTTAAAAATAAAAGTGATAGATAACAAAGTATAAAATTATTTTATTCCTTTTTAAAAAATTAACTATGAACGGACAAATCAATCAATAATTTGAAAGAAGCAAGTACAGCAGAACAGTCCAAGTTATACTTTAAACTAAGGTTAAAACAACGCACAGCAGTACAAAACGCATGGTTCACTCAACAATGTTTAAAGAAGAAAGTGTATCCCAAATTTGTTGTCCACAAGATCCACGCGACCACAGTTTCTGCGAAGAAAGCCCTGGATTCTTGCAAAACTACCTGTCTAAAAGAAGAAACAAGAAAATGGTTCAATATTAGAGACAACTTACTCCTACATATTAAGGTACTGCACTCTGAATTATCATATAAACTCCATCCAATTGAATTTGATATTCTAGACGATAAAACCAGACGAACAATTTCACAAATTATTCATAAAAAAATATATTAGACAATCACATAAGCTATTAAATCTATCTAAATTACAATTAAATGACAAACAACCAAAATCTTCACCCAAATATAATTTCTATAAAAGATCCATTAACTTATCATATACGGTTTTCACGAATAAAGAGATTAATTTGATTGATAATGGCCCGAAACATAACCCAAATATTTAACAAAGTAAAGTTTTGGAAAATATAATATCTGAAGTAGAACTATCCCTTGAAAATATCCCTAATTCTAATTGTACAAGAGAAAAAATTAAAAGGACTCTAGAAATGAATCGAGAATACCACAACAAAAATGAAGACAATATTATCAAATCCATTAATTCTAAAATCAAAAATAATTTAATTATGACTAAAGCAGATAAAGGGAATTCAATTGTTATTCTAGAAAAAGAAACTTACGAAACAAAAATTAAAAAACTTTCTAGATAATGAAGACCTCGTCAAAATAAAAAATGACCCTACCACATCAATTCAAAATAAGTTAAAATCAACAATAAAAAATATAAACACCATTTTGTCAAACGAAGATAAATATAAAATAGTCAATATGAATCCTACTCCTCCAAAATTGTACGGTTTAATTAAAATTCATAAAGAAAACTTTCCAATAAGACCGGTAGTCTCATACACAAATAGCCCTTTAAGAAACCTAGTGTTTTACTTAAATAAAATCTTCAAAAACATAACGAATTTCTCGCCAAAACAGTCAATAAAAAACTCGGTGGACCTTCCAGAAAGTTTAGCAAACTACCTTTACCAAAAAACGGGTTTCTAGCATCTTTTGACGTTAACATGTTCCCGAATATTCCGAACAAAGATTGTCTACTATTAATAGATAATTTACTCATAAAAAATAACATCAATCCAATTATTAAGCAAGATATTTTACAACTCTTTAACTTATGCATTATTGAAAATTATTTTCAATTTAATAACGTTTTTACAAACAAAAGGAGGGTCTAGCAATGGGTACCCCACTAAGCCCTTTATTATCAGAACGGTTTATGTCAAACTTGGAACATAATTTTTTAAAAACGGATAAATCAAAAAATCTATTGTTTTGGTTTAAATATGTAGACGACATTTTGGTTTATTATACTGGAAATGACAGACAAGTAGAAGGAACATTAAAGCATTTAAATAGTATTCATCCAAAAATAAAATTTACACTAGAAAAAGAACAAAATCAAACCATAAATTTTCTGGACCTTTCAATATCCAAACAAAATAATAAACTAGAATTTAATATCTATAGAAACCCCACATATAGGCGGAAGAGGATAACAAAATCCCAACGGTGGAAGAGCAAATGAGCTGAATCAAAAGGGCAGACGGAGCTCTATAGTCATGGCCGACAATCAGCCTAGGGGAAGAACACCCCGAAAACAAAATACCTGGACCTCCAGGTTGGGGGTTGAGACATCGGGCTAACTCCCTGATACTCGGAAAAATGTAACTGTTAAAAAACCTAATCTATGCCTCGGATTAAAAGACCGGATTAAAGGACAACGAACACTGCAACGAAAAAGGACTATGATATGTGGTACATGGAATGTACAGGGATGTGGAAATAAAATGGAAGACGTTCTACAGGAAATGGAAGAACATAGGGTAGACTTTGTAGTTATCTCGGAAACAAAGAAAAAAGGACAAGGAACACAGGCCTGCGGAAATTATATTCATATATATAGCGGCGTAAAAAAGGAAGAGCGAGCAAAGAGAGGAGTATCTTTACTTATTAACAAAAGGTACAAAAAGAATATCTCCGAGTGGGAAGCGGTGAACGAGAGAATATTAAGAGTAAATGTATGCCTGAGGGGAATAAAATTGTCGATAATTGGGGTATATGGCCCGAATGAGGACGCGAGAGTTGAAGAAAAGGAAAATTTCTATAAACAACTGGAGGACGTAATATCAAATATAGGACCCTCTAGAGAGATCTTAATACTCGGAGACATAAATGCCAGAACGGGAAAGAAAACACAGAATTTAGTGGTTGGACCTCATGGAGAAGAGACACTGAATGATAATGGGGTAAGATTGATTGAACTATGTCAGCATCAATCATTAACAATAACGAATGGCTTTTATGCACATAAAAATATCCACAAATATACTTGGATCCAAAGGACCAGAAACCTAAAGTCGATAATTGACTATCTAATTATCAAGCAAAAATCAAGTATTAAGATACATGACGTCCGGGTATGCAGAGGAGCTGAATGCGGAAGTGATCACTATCTCCTAAAAGGAAAAATAATTTTACCAATATATAAGCAAACCAAAGGAAACAGCCATCGACAACCTAAAAATGAAAATCTGGAAAGCAATACAGATCCTCGATACAATCTATCAAGCCTGGAAAATGAAAGTACGAGAACCTTATATAAGAATAGACTAGATGGAAGATTAATAAAGGTTCCCGAGAATAGTTCAACTGAATCTCTACTTAAAAATGTAACAGAAGGAATACACCAAGCAGCCAAAGAATCCCTAGGAATTAAACAAACATATCCCAAAGCTAGGAAGTACTGGTGGAACGATCAAATACAACAAATGAAGAACAAAAAACAAAAGCTCCATGAAAAATGGATGAGTTCAAAGAGGCAAGAAGACAGACTGTGGTTCAAGCAAAGAATCAAATTTGGGAAAACAAATGCCAAGAATTAGATGGATATATAGGTGGGCGTAAATCTAGTGAATCATGGAGATTTATAAAGAATCTAAGGTCACAAATGAGAAATGAAATAAATATAAACCCAATTACAGCCCAACAATGGGAGGAGCACTATAAATCACTTCTGACAGAGCAAAGAACAGAATATATGAACAAGTCTCCCAAGAAAATCCGAATTGTTGGAGAACCCATAGCTCTTGATCTGGACAGGACAAAGAAAGCCATATACTTATTAAAAAATGGTCGGGCCGCAGGCCCGGAAGGTATCCCTGCAGAACTAATAAAAAATGGAACGGAACAACTTTTTAAGATCCTGACAGAAATTTTCAACCGATGTTTAAATGGGGAACCAGTTCCACAATGCTGGAAAGAAGGCTGGTTTACATCTATACATAAAAAGGGCAACAAAAAGAACTGCAACAACTATCGAGGTATAACGGTGACGAGTACATTAAGTCGACTTTATGGAAAAATATTAAAGGATCTCATATGTGAAGAATATAATCCCTACGAATCTGAAGAACAAAACGGCTTTAGGGCAGGTAGATCAACAATAGACAATATTTTCTGCCTAACACAAATTATTGAAAAGAAGACAATGCGGTCACAAGATGTACACCTACTTCTAGTAGATCTAACAAAAGCATACGATACGGTCCCTATTGTGAAACTATGGGAAGTCCTAGAGAAATCTAATATTAGTGTGACTATTACAAATGCCATTAAGGAATTCTATAGAAACACAACATCTAGAATAAAAATGGGTAATAAACTTTCAAAAGGCTTCAACGTAACTAAAGGCTTACGCCAGGGATGTTCTTTGTCACCTACCCTATTTAATATATACATCGATGAAGCGCTGAGGTTATGGAAACGGAAGTGTAATGGAATGGGAATAACAATAGAGGATACAACTCTATATACATTACACTACGCTGATGATCAGGTGGTGATCGCCCAGGATAAGGAAGACCTGGAATATATGGCGCGGAAACTATTCGAAGAATACAGGAGATGGGGATTGCAAATTAACACAGAGAAGACACAATATTTGAACATTGGACAAGAACAACTACCAGGAGATCTGATTCTGGACAACGAATATATCAAGTGCTGCGAGGAATACGTATATCTGGGCTCAAGACTCAACAAGACTGGCCGAAACAACGAAACAATAAAAGACAGAATAACAAAGGGAAAGGAGGTTATCGGAGCATTGAACTCAATATTATGGCAAAAAAATATTAGAGCACAGACAAAAAAGAAAATTTATAACTCTATATTACAACCCACACTGATTTATGGCTCGGAAGTATGGCAGCTGACAAACAAGCAAAAAAACAGCCTACTTGCAGTGGAAATGGATTTTTGGAGAAGATCGGCAGGTAAATCTAGACTTTGAAGATGTTAGAAGAAGATGTTAGAAAACAACTAGGCTGGTATGGACATGTGAGGCGAATGCCAAGGGAAATACTACCTAAAAGGATTCTGGAGTGGATGCCTACGGAAAGGAGGAAAAGAGGAAGACCGCCCATAACATGGTTGCATGGAATAACAAAAGCTATGTCGGCAAGGAATCTCTCGGAGGATGACTGGGAGGATAGAAATAACTGGCGATTAGGAACCCAAAGGCGGATAGCGCTATAAACGGGATATATGATGAGAAACCCCACATATTCAGATATAACAATTACAAAACAATCAATCCACCCCATTACACATTAATATACTGCATATAAGTCTATGATCCACCGAGCTTTCACAATTCCACTATCTGAAAATAAAAGAAAAATAGAACTGCAAAAAATAAAACTAATAGCACAAAATAACGACTTCAAAGAAAAAGAAATTAGTTACCTAATAGATAAAAAACGGAAACAATTACTAACTCATCAAGTATATCCAAAAGTAAAACAAACAAATGATAAAAAATACTGTAAGATCACATATTTCGGTCCAATTTCAGAACAAATAGCTCGCTCTTTGAGGAAACATAATTTGCAAATAGCGTTTAAAACCACCCAGTCAACCATCAAATTAATTTTTAATGCCAAAGATAAGACATCAGCAAATACAAAATCTGGAGTTTATATGTTAAGTTGCAACGAGTGCAGTAGCTGCTATGTTGGACAAACCGGCAGAAATTTTCAGACCCGATACAAAAAACATAAATCTACATACATATTAAAGAAACAACTCTCTAATTTTGCGAACCATTTCATAGATATCGGACATATATTTCCCGAGATTACAAATTTGAAAATTTTACATACGGCGCCCAAAAGCAAAAAATTAAACATTTTAGAAGCGATTGAAATTTATAAATATAATAAAGATCCGTCTAGACAGCTATTAAACGATAAGACGGATCTCCGAAATTCCCCACTATTTAAAATATTGTAAAAAATTAACCCCAATAAAAGTATAAAATTAGGTACATAGAATAGATAAACAGCTGTAAACCCTAAGTTTTAAAGTAGTGTTTGGGAATGTAAAATCGTTTTACGAAACTATAGTCACGCAAATTTTGTTTAAAAATAAAAGTGATAGATAACTAAAGTAAAAAAAAATGTTTTATTCCTTTTTAAAAAATCACTATCACAAAGTAACGGACAAATCAATCAATAATTTTTAATAATACTTAAATATTAATTAAAACCTCTAAATATTATTTATTTTTGATATTTATTAATAATAAATATTTTACACTTTAAGGATGCATGGTAAATATGTCAAAATACTACAAAATTTCAAATCAGTTAACTAAGCCTTTCAAAAGCTATTGCAATTTAAAATTATCGTAATTTTATACGTGATCTTAATTAATTAATTAATTAAAAACGATACAAATATACAAAGAAAAGCTATCAAGCGTTCCAAACTTTCAGGTTGTGTAAGTTAAACCGTTTGGAACCGTTCAGTTCTTTTCCCTCTGATACATTCTTAATGTTCAAGTTTAATTTTCTTCTTTCTCCTTTGGCTCAACTTTTATTATCTCAGTTTTTTTTGCATCCAATGATGTTTTGAGAATAGAATGAAAAAAAGCAGTGTGCTGATACTTTTTGATCCACTGTATATTATTAAATCATCATATTTATTCTCAGAATGAGGTAATTTTACATAATCATTTCTATGCTTGTTCATCGTCTTCGCTAAAACCAAATGTTTTAATACTTTTATTCAAATCTATCAGCGTAGAAAATTGATGTGGGTTTACAATTCCCATGAATATATTCATTGTTTATCTTTTATTAGTTTTTGTTTGCTTCTTTTAGTCGTTTTTGAATGGAGAGAGGTGACTGCAGAGAAATGATCGGAATTCGAGATGGTTAAGTTTTTCGAATTAGTGGTTTACCTTGTGCCACGCGTACGCGAAC
Source organism: Cosmopolites sordidus (assembly GCA_031761425.1). Classification (NCBI taxonomy): domain Eukaryota; kingdom Metazoa; phylum Arthropoda; class Insecta; order Coleoptera; family Curculionidae; genus Cosmopolites; species Cosmopolites sordidus. The sequence continues at coordinate 513,061 of JARFXV010000326.1, forward strand.
AACCTTGATGCCTGCCTGCCCATTTTGCTGCTGTCTTACGGATAATGCGTCAACTTTTTAATAGGTTTCAACACAAGATTCTTGTATGTTCATTGTTAACTATTGTTTAGTATCGACTTTAATTTACAGTAATGGACAAAAGTATACAAACAAAGTGAATGTTCGTAATTTCTACAAGACAAAATTATTACACGACAAAAGTATATAGACAAAACTAATATTACCAGGATTTATATGAAACAAAATTAAATAAATATCACTTCAAATAAGCTAAAATAGTAAGTAATTTACTGAATATTTTGTGGCATAACCGTTGTTACTAATTACTGCTTAGTATCTTCTAGGCACAGCACCGGCGTAGCCAGGATTTAGTTGTTGGGGGGGGGGGGGGGGGGGGGGGTAAGTTTGAAGTAAATAAAACAACAAAAATATACTTACATGAAATTTAATATCTATATATTCATCGGAAAAATTACGACATATTTATAAAGTTCTTAACTTTAAATGAAATGGTTAAACTAATTTCGTTCCTCTGCGCTAAATCTAAAACCATTAAAGAAGAAATCTTCGGCTTTTTCTTTTAAATATATCCACTATTTCATCTGCATGAATTTCTGTTCCATAGTGAATGTTCATGAGAGCCAAACCATTAAGTCTGTTTTCACTTGTAGTGTTTCGTAAATAGTTTTTCAGTCTCCTTAGGCTCGAGAAAGACCTTTCTGGGGTAGCAGTGGATACAGGAATGGTAGCCAAGATTTGTAGTAATGTGTAAATATTAGGATAAAGGTTTTTATCGCACATATCGGGCATATTTCATCCTATTTCAGCACATTTCGGGGGGGGGTGAACCCCCCACCCCACCAACATATTGCCCACATATCTAATGTGGGCTATATGTTCTTTATATCTTGTCAATATGGATCTTTTTGTTTGCCCAATATACCTTCGATCACCTTTGGATTACCCAAAACTTTAATTAAGAATCTTCGACTTTTCAAAAGGATCAGAACACAAAGCAATTCATGGCAATACCATTTGATGCCCAATTAACAAGAGGGCTAGACAAAATTTTGAAAAAAGTGGACATTAAGGTTGTGTACAAACCATATAATAAATTAAGAGAAGTGCTGGGTATCTTGGTAAATCTGGTAAATCTCTTCAAGTTTAGTGTTTCACACCAAAGGTTCGAATAGAAGAATTGATTAAACTAGTTGACTTTATATTTTTGTCCATTACTGTATATCATCAAATAGGCATATTTATTTAAAACTTTCTATTAAAAGTTATTTAGATCTTTGCAGTTTTTTTACAGGATGCAAGGAAAATAACTTTCGTAAATTTAAGATTTTTTTTTTCGCAAATTTAACCAACGATTCTTTACATTATTTTGAACAAAAGGTTTCCTTGAATCATGTATCATTTTCTCGGAAAATCAGGTCACAAACTTTTCGAAACTTTGGTTTCATTAGCTTCTTAAGATGTTAGTTCACAATAAAATGTGTTATTTATATAGCCATACTTGTTTCATAAGGGTTCCGCATAAATTTCGTTTGATTAATTTAAAAAAAAAGAAAACTTGGTCAGTATTGGCGTTTAATGTCAAAGTTGAAAATACTGATTTTTACATTTAACGCATCAGAACATGTTTTAAACGATCCATGTCACATTATCACAACACATGTTTAATTGTGTTATTAAATTAAATGTTCAAAATGTCTTAATTTCAGTCTACCAGGAATTTTAATTTGAAACCGAAATTTTTCTCGTTTTTCAGGCAAAGTTTGATTCATATCGATCATTTGTTGTCGGTAGCGTTCAGTATTAACGGATTCGCCAGGTTTTAGAGGCTCATAATAGATCACTCAGTTCTGATCCCACCAAACACAGAGCATTGCCTTCCATCCATAGCGATTTGGCTTTGCAGTCGATGTTGATGTTTCGCCTGGAGCTACCCATGATCTTTTACACTTAGAATTCGCAATATATGTCCACTTTTCATAGCCAGTCAAAATTTGATGGAGAAATGACTTTCTTTTGTACCTGGCAAGCAGCATTTCGCAAGTGGTTTTTCGGTTTTCCTACTGTCCTTCTTTCAATTTATGTAGAATCCATTTTTGCATCTTATGGGTCTTTCCCGTGGCTTTCAAACATATAGAGACGGCTTGTCGTGTCATATTTAATTGATCAACAAGCTGTTGTTGCGTTTGAGCGTCATCTTCATCTAACAAATTTACAATTATTTACAAAATCGCCACATTTGGTTTTTTAAACCACACAAAGCATTCTGATTTACCAAGAGCATGCTCAACATAAGCTTCGACAAACATACGATGCTATTCTGCAGCAGTTTTCTTCAAATGGTAATGACTTAACAGTTTGGGGTTAAAATCCACACTATTGTTGTAATTTTTTTGTGTTCAAAAATATTATTAAAATTATTCTGTTATTTATTTCTGATAATTATTAAGTTGCAAGTTATTTTTCCAGTCTCTACTGTTAAATAATTATTAAACTTCTTATTAGTAAGTTAGTTGGTAAGTTAGTAAGTACATACTAGTACTTACGATATTCCGATTACTGATTATATATATTTTTCTTTTTTTGGGGTTTTCGCCATGGTCTAAAAACTCAAAAAAATATCAGAAATATCGATTCTTATGTAAATAAAGAATCACTGGGTAAAAAATCAAACGGAGACAAATTTGTCAGTGATTCTTTTCTGTAATAAATTTGCCTAACAAACAATTTAAAAAATTATAACATAAATACAAACTTTTGAACGTTAATGTTTCGGGAGGTCTTCTCCTCCCGTTTTCGAAACGAATCTAAAAAAATAAATAAAATTAATTTTTATATATAATGCAAAGACAGGAAGTAAATATATTTTGTGTATGTTAATAATACATTCATTGACAATAATAGTTTTTAATGACAGTGACATACTACGAATATATATATATATATATATATATATATATATATATATATATATATATATATATATATATATATATATATATATATATATATATATATATATATATATATATATATATATATATATATATATATATATATATATATATATATATATATATATATATATATATATATATATATATATATATATATATATATATATATATATATATATATATATATATATATATATATGCATACGGGAGGGGAAGACCTCCCGAAACGTTAATGTTCAAAAGTTTGTATTTATTTTAGAAAATTTTTATATTTTGATTTATATTTATAAAAAAAAATTGTTTTTTAGGCGAATTTATTACAGAAAAGAATCACTGAGAAATTTGTCCCCGTTTGTTTTTTAACCAGTGATTCTTTATTTACATAAGAACAGATATTATGGATATTTTTCTTAGGTTTTAGATTGTGCCGCAAAACCCAAAAAAAGAAAAATATATATGAACACGCCACAATCATTCAGACATTACTGGTTATATTGTATATATATATTTAGCTAAGAATGTCGTTTACAACTCTCAAAGTGCATACATCCGAACTTCAACTAAAACCCGCTCGGAAATGAATATATTCAATTTATTGTTTTTTTTTTTGACAAGCATATTGATTCTGAATAAATAATATAATTAGATTATTGCACGCTTTTTCGATTAAAAAATGTATGTGATGTATGACGTACATTTTTTTTATCTTATAATTATTTAGCATTAGAGACTGAATAAATGACTTGCAACTTAATAATTGTCAGAAGTTAATAACAGAATAATTTTAATGCTATTTCTGAACAAAAAAAATGTAATAATGGTGAGGATTTGAACACCAAACTGTTAAGCCGGCACCCCATAAATAATTTAAATTGATACCTTAGATACGCTTGAGATGGCGCCACCGTTTGACATATTTCCCATCGTCCTTTGGAGGATTGGAATACTTTCTTATATATTATCTTATTTGATGGTAACTACGTTGACAGCTAGGGCCATCTATGGACAAATTCCTGTTTCATATTTACAGACCTGGTATGCGCATGTGTTTTAATCAGTTTTCCCGAACACGTTGAAGATGTCCTAGCTTGTTTCTAATCAGGTCGGCAGCTGTAAAAATATGTTGTCTGTGAATCTATTCATGAACTGTACCAACTCTTCCACTAATATTTTCCCTCCATATTTTATCATCGCCTCTAGGAGCTTTGTATGTCATAATCACATTGCATTTTACAGGTTCATACTCTGTTACATCCGGAACTTATTCCGAGCTAACGTTAATCATTTTATTTAATTTTAGAATTTAATGTTACACGCGCGTTTTATTAGTGTAGTTTTTATCATCCCGAATAAATATTGTTTACTCAAGATCGGTGACTTTATCTATTGTTTTCATATTTATTAAGATGCTATCAGTTCTGTACAAGCATTCGTGGGCGATATTAGTAATTTTTGAGTTCAGTGCGCTTCAACTTACTGACGCAATCATTAAATCTGTTATAAACTTGTTTCATAACATGAGAATGGATAGAAATGTTTGTAAAATGACGAATAGATCGTGCTGTTTCAAATATTTTTGGCGGGGTGATGGTAAGTTTACTTTTGTAGATCGTCAACTGTTAAATTTCGAATCGCTTGGTACGAACGTTCGTACTGGTAGCACGCGAATCTTGTGAATGAATTTGAGTTCGACGTGTCTGTGGTAGGCCAGAAGTTTTCAACAGGCGGATTGATGATAATTCTGACCATATATTGTAAAAAAAAATATTTCGCATACAGATATACTTTACACTATCTACAAAATTCTGGATTCAAGTGAAACAGAATAGAGTGGGTCAGAAAATACATAGGCTGGTTTGTAGACCAGTGAGATTAGGTCCTATTGTGCTGGCCTCCATTAAATCTTAATCCTATTTGAAATTTATGGAGAATTTTAGCCTGGGCTGTTTGCGACCACCAGAGACCAGAAATTTAAACAACGAACGAACTCCAAGAAACAATATCCGAAGCATGGAGGAAACTTTAATCAACTTAATAAACTACTACTTAATAAACTGTCTCTAGAAGGTTATTGTTGGTTATAAAGAGTGGATCGGAATATACAAAGACTAGTTTGGAGACTAGTGAGATAAAGTCCTTTGATGGTGCTTTTGAGCTGGCCTCCATTAAGTCTAGACTTTAATCCTATTGGGAATTTATGGAGAATTTTAGCCAGGGAGGTTTACGACCCACAAAGACCGGAAATTTAAACAACGAAGTAATTAAAAAAAAAGAATATCCAAAGCATGGAGTAAACTGGAGAAAACTTTAATCAGTCTAATAAACAGTGTTCCTAGAAGGTCATTGTCTGTTATAAAGAAGTGAAAAGGCAACAAATACAATTGAATTTGAATGAAATAGAAATTAATTATATTTCATTCATTTAATTGTGAAGTATAACTGTATATTAATTTTTTTATTATTTGTCCTATTTGTTGTCCTATAGTTTACTACCTATAGTTTACTATTTTAAAGTTAATACATTATATTATTATACTACATGGAAGAAACAGATTTGTTTTTCTATTAATTATTATTTTTTCTTTCCAAAATTAAAGCGGGTTTGGTGGAACCTCCGTTTATACTTTTCCAAATGTCGGTCCACTGATAGTCAAGGTTTTTCGTAGCGAAAGTAAAAGTATAACAGCGGAATGGTTATGAGTTTTTCTACTTAAATTACTGTAATAAGTAAATAAATAGTTGATATAATGGAATTCGTTTAAGCAATCGATTTATAATGATATAATACGGTCTGGTTGGGAAATTCGTAAGTAGTAATTGTCATGTGTTTTTTCCTCTGGCTTTAGAATGTTAAGTAATTGATGTTGTTTTTCATTTTCGTTTCAAAATGATAATAATGACAGATCAAATTTTGTATAGATTATTTTCTTTTGGACCACCTTGTAGTAGTTTTAATAGAGTATTTTTCTGTAAATTTCGGGCCTGTTGGGCGTTTTTAGGCATAAAGAGAGTTACCACCCATCAGGGAATACGAATAGGTCAGGTTTTGCATAGATTACTTCCTTGAGAAAATGAGATGCCCTGAATTGTCCTTATAAGGAATATAAGAAAACAGAACTCGTTTGAACATTATTAATTTAAAGTCTCTCTCCAAAGGAACACCTCAGGCACGACCAGATCTGGAAATCTTTGGGGTCATCCGTAATATCTATTTTTCGATGGTGATTGTAACAATTTGGGTCCGTTCTGCAAGCGAGTACTGTATATTTTCAAAACTCCTGCGTTTTTAGTTTATACTAACAAAAAAAAATCGAAGAAAAAAGGGATACCAAAAATAAAATATTTTAATTCAAAATGGGCAACCTTCTTTTGCACCACTTTGTTTTTTTACACTACTTTGTAGTAGTTTTGGTATAGTCAGTTTTTGAATTTTTTAGCCTGTTGGGTGTTTTTTTGGTAGTCGTAAATCAGGTGATTACGGTAGGGCAGCAAATCGAAGCCTGAACGCCCATTTTCATAAAATAATTCAACAATTTTAATGCGTTGTTGGGTTGTGTGCGACTTCATTTTTAAAAATGTCATACATTACACTTCCGAAATGAAACTAGACCTAGGCGAATTCACAACACCATCTGTATTTTATTCAAGAATTAAAAATTCGAAAGTCTCATTACAAGAAATACTTTTATAAATGCGTTTGATTTTACTATACGTTGTACCATTACAAGTAAATTCTATATTTTGTGATCACAAGCAACCATTCATTCGTACTAGCAAAAAAAAAACCCATCGATATACTAGTAGAGGTTCGATCTAGACGTAACTGCCCAGCCCTAGTTTCCGTCACAGCTTTAATTAAGAGGGCAATACCCTCTGTCCACTGTCTGGACTAAATGAAATAAATAAAACTGGCCTCTTTCAGTTCATTTGCCAGCGATTATTACCAGGACTACTCTGATATTTAACAGATGGGAAAAGAATACACAAAATCTCTGGAGTATTATGCAATTTTTTTAAAAGGTGATAGAACGCATCATTTAAAAGATTTTTGAACCGCCGAATGTTTACCCGTACGTCACTAATTTTTATCCATATGAATCAAATCAAAAATTATTAGTCAAATTAGTGTTAACTTTCATAATGGTCATGGTTAAACGGTTGTTTTACACATTAATTACAAACAGATCATAGAATTATATAAACATATTGTACAAGTTATTTCAAACTTCCATTTTACTTCCTTCGGGTAAGTCTGTTGTTTTGGTCTTTGCACGAGGTCTGTTTGTTCCAGGAGAAGAAATAATTGGATTATATTCTTTTCTTTTCTTAATAGAATACACAGTTTTCCTTGATATTTTTAATGCTGCTTCAACTCTCTAAAATAATACTACGATATGACAACGCAATATAAGTAAAACGTAATCAATTTAAGTATTATTTATCTCTTGAATGGATAAAAGAGGCTCTAAAGGTCTCCAATTCCTTTTTTCCATTTTGAAATACTCATAAACATTGAGCACAAAATGTTATAACAAATATAGATAAAGACATCATATATAGACAAAGACAATATAGATAAACAAATATAGATAATTCAGAGAAACAATGATTGCACGTCATCAAAATCTATAACGCACTCACGTTACAATGTTGTCACATCAACACCAAATTACCCAGACTTTGACATTTGTGTGATCGATAAAACTGTAAATGAAAAAGTAACACGAACAGTTTTTTGTTTAAAAGTTTTAAACAAAAATCTGATAGAGCTCGCTCATAGCTCTCAGGAATTTGCGAAAGACATTGAGGTGGACAGAGATCACCATCCGGCTTCAATGTTGGTTTGATGGAGCGTATTGCACGACGGCGTTACTTAACTACATTTCAGGAAAATCATTGGATCTAAAAAGATTTAGCGCCAGTCCATAAGGCCAGCGTTAGTTGGAGACCACTCCCCTGATTCAATCGCTGGGAATGGTTGACGTGGTAGTCCATGGGAGCCTCGACAGGAGAGTGAGGAGGATGAGGGAGCAGATTCCATCCCTTGCTAGGCATTAGATTCAACATGTGTGCGCGCGTTGTCGTGATGGAAGCCAATTTGGTTCTTTTAATTGTTTTTTGTCAATGTTTCTTTGCCCGTCCTGTTCAAGGCTGCCAAAAGTGCATGATTCCCGAAATCCGATGGTCTACGTACTTCCTGATTCGTCCTCCCTGGTATACCCTGATACGAAGCAGACAAACTATTTTAGACATTACATATTTTTTGCTGGTTCGAATTAAGGTTTACGTTTAGCGTATCGGTAAACGCGAAAGCTGCTGTCGATCCACACGCCACAACTCCGTTGTCCTTTTAAAAAGTAAAAGTTCTAACGGTGAATGAAATAACTTTGTGTCGAGTTGCTCGCCGAGAGTTTTAAACGCAACAAACCATTTTTATAATTCAATCGAATATATTTCGGTCGGTTCCCCACCGTTGTGGTGTTTCTTATTGGCCGAGAACTGACTCTGTTTGGAAATGTATTCAAGTTCACCGCCTCAGGTTGAGAACGGTAACGACCTGTCGATTGAATGATACAACAGAACTGTTTTTCAAGGAATGATGGTTAAGATAAACTGTTTTTTGATAGAAGTCATCAGGAAACACAAACTAAATAACATGGAGCACTACAGTGTGGCGGTTAATAATTCTTAATTTTTTTAATAGATGTCGCTTGTAATGACGGTCGGTTCACAGTTTAATTTCTTACTAACAGCTAGCGCTGTTATTTTGCGCCATTATTTTGAATAACCCATTTTTTATCTTTCTCCCAAATTAAATGGTTTTTTAAAGAAAAAAATTACAATTATTCATCGCCATACCTGGTAACTGCCAGAAAAAGTTAAATTTGGCATAACTGGAGAATTAAGCTTTACGTTTTAAATTGTCTGGCTCTGTATCATGAAAGCCGTTGTTTTTGGTATATCAGCTGCTTCCATATCTTTATTTGCGTTACTGATTTGCTCTAGGTATTGGTACTTCAATGCTCCTGTCTCTTTCGAGAACTGTCAATATCCTTACTGTTCGTTCTTTTTTTTTTTTAGTAAATTTTAGATCACACTAGTTTAAGTCTAGTTCTAAAGAAAAATGAATTTGTGAAGGAATACAGTGGTGGTCTATAATATATACACAGTATGTCGAAAAAATAATGGAAGTTTTTAAATAGAATTTTTTAATAAAAAATAAATATCGATTTTTTTGCTTTAACTTTATCATAAATAATATTGATAATCGATACAAAAAAAACTTATTAAAAATATTTTACAATTAATTATGAATGAATTAAAATTTATAAAATAAAAAAAGAACACGTGCCTACGAATGCGTCGTGATTTGCTGCCATGTTTGCTCCCCTCATTTCAGGAATGGGGGGTGGGGGAGTTTTACCTATTGAGATAAAAATTCGTCTAATGTCCGTTTGCCTTAACCGATTTTCGTCAAGTTGGATTCATTTAAAAGGCAATTGCTGGGACAATCAGATAATCTGGGAGATAAATTATTTAGTTTATAAATGAAACCGCGAGGTGGCGTTACATTCAACAATAGATTTTTTGAAGTTTTCTTCAGTTTTTTCAAATGGAATGGTACAGCTTTTACTACATGGCAAGAAAGGTAATTTAAAGAGGAATCATCCAGTGAAAACCCGAAATCGATATCTCTGACATATCAAGAGATATTTCGATTTTTCTGAAAAAAATCAGTTATTATTTCACTACTACCTGCATTAAGTTAAAAAAATAACCTAATGTTTGCCTTCCTTCACACTTTACGAAAGATAGAAATATCTCTTGACATGTCAGAGATATCGATTTCGGGTTTTCACTGGATGATTCCTCTTTAAATTACCTTTCTAGCCATGCAATAAAAGCTGTACCATATTAAGACCAATTTTTAACTTAATATTACGGTAAAAATTAAAACTAACTGATTTTTTCAGAAAAATCGAAATATTTCTTGACATGTCAGAGATATCGATTTCGGGTTTTCACTGAATGATTCCTCTTTAAATTACCTTTCTAACCATGTACTAAAAGCTGTACCATTCCATTTGAAAAAACTGAACAAAACTTCAAAAAAGCTATTATTGAATGTAACGCCACCTCGCGATTTCATTTATAAACTAAATAATTTATCTCCCAGATTATCTGATTGCCCCAGCAATTGCCTTTTAAATGAATTCAAATTGAGGAAAATCGGTTTAGGCAAACAGACATTAGACGACTTTTTATCTAAGTAGGTAAAACTCCCCCCCACTTCTTTATTCGCGAAGTTACGACAAAATGTCATAAAACAAAGTTGTAGGAGACAGTTTGCTAATTATAACCGAGAATTTTTCTTACTCGGTTAACACTTGAAAATACACAAAAAAATTATTTTTAAAAATGTTTAACTCGTCACGCCCTCTTGCGGTCGTTTTAGAAGCTTAAAAATATTTTTGGTGAATTTCTCACGGTCAGTTTTAGTATAATATTTTTTTCCCCAAAGCTGTGGGATAAATAGTTTTCAAGATACGGCCGCGATCCATCCTTAATGGGACACCTGGTATATATATATATATATATATATATATATATATATATATATATATATATATATATATATATATATATATATATATATATATATATATATTCAGTAATGTATGACAAAGGGTTCATAAAGGCTAATTCTGATAATATACCTGCTGTGGATATTTTTATGGTCACATATTCATAATATTAAATTATATTTTTATTATAATAACTTGAAGTAAATTTGTTTTTTAAACGTAATTAGTTATTTTTTTTAAACGAATATTAATAAACGTATGTCGATATTATAACTGATTGTAAAATCACTAATGCTAGAGCAATGATAACAATAGTATGTAAAAGGCAACATGATATGATTAATAAGTGAGGCAATCAAACTCTCATATTCTTCCACGAGTAGTAGGAAGTAGCCACGAGTACAAACTTGTTTTATCATTTCCGCTTCGGGAACCTTTCAATTACCCTAGTATAACTGGTGGAGTTCAAATTGATACCTGGCCCTCCAGTCTTCATTATCATTCACACGGCCAAAAATTCTTCTGAGTATCCTTCTGTCAAAGACTGCAAGCATACTCTTCTTTTTTTCTTTATGAGGATACACGTCTCATAGCACGTTTGTTTGATATATCTTAACTTTCATGTATTTGTTTAAGTTTAGATCTTAGGACATACTTTATTTCCCATATAAGTAAACTCGTCCGACTTGGGTACTTTAATATTTATGAGGACGTGGCTACTTCCTACTACTCGTGACGTATTCTATATGAATACGTTGAGCTGCGATTCGTTTGCCTACTAAAACCTTAGATTGTGATAATTTTATACCAGAACTAACCGAAGGCGGTTTAATTAATTCTATATTTGTATCCTCAAGAAGTGAAACAATGTTTTTTTGAATACTCTGGTAAATATAGATAATAAAACTTTCCCCAACAAGGATAATATGAATAATATATTTCAGTAGATTATAATATGTAAACTACATTAATAATCAATTCAGAATAAAAACAATCATTACCCAAAATTGTATACATATTTGTTTGATTGCTTTCATTGAAGTTTGCAATACTTTTAAAACCACACCGATTCTTCAAACTACCACATTAAACTATATTAACAATATTTTCATAAAAAAAATAATACTACATTATTGCTTTAACGTTTTCAGTATTTTTAAAACGATGTTCAGTTTTGAAAACGGGGGGAGATTACCCTCCGAAACGTTAACGTTAAAAGTTTGTAAATTTTTTTATAACATTTTTATATCTTTAAAATTTTCTTTGTTAGGCAAATTTATTACAAAAAAGAATCACTGAGAAATTTGTCTCCGTTTGGTTTTTTGTTTTTACCCAGTGATTCTTTCTTTAAATAAGAACAGGTATTTTTGATATTTTTTGAGTTTTGGACAGTGGGGAAAAACCCAAATAAAGGAGAAAAAATATTTAAAAATTTTATTAAAACAATTAGTTATTCTGTATTCCGCGTCAATACACCGCTGGACACGTTCCACCAATGCTAGCATAGATTTTGTTACGTCGTTTTTCTGAATCTCCTCAATGACACTTAACAGGGCTTCTTGAAGGTGTGAACTCTTGAACATTGTCATAAAACGTTGTTTTCATGGCCAGTTTAAATTTCGGGAACAGAAAATAGCGACACGGAGATAAATCAGGTGAATACGGAGGATGTTGAATCATACAGACTTGTTTTTTCGGCAAAAAAATACGAACAGCGACGGTCCTGTAAGATGGTACATTATCCTGCAACAAAATGCAAGGCACTCGATATTCGGCTCTCTCATAAACGGTCCATAACACCCACATATTATTTACCCGTGACATTCATCATTTCACGCACTTTTTCCTTTTTACTTATTGCAATTTTTCTTTTTTGACCGGCCTGGTTTCGATAGATGGCGCTAGTAGTATTCTTTGTATTTAGAAAGTTCTGTTATTTTTTAGGCATACTCTGTATATGTTTTTTTACTTATCGTCTATTATATTTATACTAATTGGCTATTATGGTTTTTTTTTCGGAAATTTTTGTTCTTGTTTCATTTGATCACCGATCTGGAACGGAATCGTGCGAAAATTCCGTACGAATCTTACGCTCGCTTTCTATTTTTAATTAGTTTTTGTTTACGTGAAAAAGAAAACCGTCTCGATTCAGTATTGAAAAATATTTGCAGAAACGAGGCTTTCATTTAATCGAACTTCTGAAACTCAGAGGGAAAATCAAGGAGGGAAAAAAGAGTTAAATCCGTTGTCTGGTTATTTTTAAGATCTCTAAGCGTTTTTAATATTTAAGAGCTTTGAAAAACTGTTAAAACGTCTTATTCATACATGCAGCTTATGAGATATGATAGGTATTTCGGTTAATACGACCGATTTTTTTCTCAAAATTTCAGCGTTTTTTTACGTTTGCTTTTTCCCATCTTTCTGTCAAAGAACGGATTCTGCGACAAAATAACTTTTGTTTTTTTTTGAGGCTAACCATTCATCAAGCTAAACTTTCCTTCGTAAAAATGTAAGTATTGCCCTGAAAGTCCGTGCTGTACCGATCGAAATAAGTGGTAGTCCGAAGGTGCTAAGTCCGGTGAATACAGCGGGTGGGGTAGGACGTCCCATTTAACGTTTTCTAAATAGTTTTTCACAAATTTTGCAAAATGGGGCCGAGCATTATCATGTTGATAAAAGACTTTATCGTGTCTTTGGGCGCATTCTAGTCGTTTTTCTTTCAATGCTCGGTTCAATTTTATCAATTGTTGTCGATATCGATCTCTAGTAATCGTTTCAGCAATTCGTAATACACAGCCTCCCTACTGTTCCACCAAATACACAGCAAAGCCTTCTTTCCATGTATATTGCGCACTGCTTTGGTGAGAAACCGTTTTGGTGTGCGCTTGGCTTTTGGTGTGCGCTTTGAGTTGTCAAAATTGGTTCACTTTTCATCACCTGTCATAACTCGATGAAAAAAATTCTTTTCTTTTCTGTCTGGCAAGTAGGTTTTTCGTCTTTCAATGTCTTTTTCCTTCAATTCACATGGATCCCATTTTCCTTCCTTCTGGATCTTTCCCAAATGCGTGTAGACATTCAGAAATGGTGGATTGGGCAACATTTAATTTTTCTGCCAATTGTTTCATTCTGTGAGTTGAGTCTTCAACCAATAATGCTTTCAAATCTGCATCTTCAAACTTTTTCGTCTGTCCTGGACGCTCCTTGCCTTTTATATCAATATCATCACTTTTAAAGCGTTTAAATTATAGTTTACAAAGTTTTAAGGGTTAAAGCATGCTCACAGTTAGCTTCAACCAAGAATCGGTAATTTTTAACAGCCGTTTGCTTCGAATGAACAAGGGTTATTAAACTTGTCCTTAATTATTAAATCGACATTACTAACTGGAATCTATTAAATGCCTATAAGGCAAATATATTGAGTTAACGCAAAAATTCATCTCGTTTTTTAAACTACATTACTAAAAATAAGTAGTGGACATTTTTATGAGCCCATTGTTAAATAAAACATAAATTATTTAGGCCATTTAACTCATGTTTACAACCAACACCGCAACTTACTTCTTTTAATAACCCTGATTGTTTTCGCGAGTAAAATTATTTTTGAAAGGAAAAATATTTATCGCTTTTAAACTGCTGCTAGTAATCTTCAGCACGAGTCTGGCTTCATCCCAAGACCGATGAGAGAAGAATCGAAAGGCCAACGGAGGATGCGCCCATGAAAGGAATTCGTGAAGTATCGGACGACGTGACCAGCGTGACCAACCAGTCGTACGTCTGTCGTAATCGGTGGCTTCTGCTGGTTCTTCATTTTTATTCCTTTCTCTCTCTCTCGTTTTCTTTACCTCTCCCTCTCTCTCTTTAATTCGTCTCCGTGACCGAAGAACCGATCGCCGTGGGACTGTAAACAAACTACAACAGTTTATATCTGATGTTATATAATTTTATGTGGAATTTGAAACTGAAAAAAAAAAAAAATATATATATATATATATATATATATATATATATATATATATATATATATATATATATATATATATATATATATATATATGTGTATATATATATATATATATATATATATATATATATATATATATATATATATATATATATATATATATATAGGGTGATTCACGGTGACTGGTTCATTAGACGTTTAAGGAAAACTACTTTAAAGTAAAGATTTGAAATTTTAGACACTTATGTAAATGAGCTCTCCATTTCTAATATTTCCTGTACTACGGTGTTGCCAAATCTACTCGAAGCTGATATAAACTTAGTTTTGTTAAATGGAATACCCTATTACATTTTTACATTCTATGAGGTATTTTGAAACTTTTTTAAATAACATATGCCATACCGATCTTGAGCCACTTCGGAAATGACCAATATTTTTAAGAAATTTGACACGAAACATCCCTGAATATAAAAATATTTTTTTTACAACCAGCATAGCTAGATATCTGAATTTTTGAATACTGTTCCTTAATAGGGATTTGGAGATTGTGGACAGCTTTATATATCTTGGGCAGAGGATTTCAATGGAGGGGAATACCGTCCGGGAGGTGGAATGGCGTGTTTAATGTGGCTGGCAGGCATTTGGCAGGCAGTCATGGCGACTGCCAACAGAAGTGAAAACTTGAAGCTTTGGAATAACTGTTTCTTTTTTAAATTTTTAAATTATTGATGGTATGAAAAATTATGGAAATTAAATTAATTATGGAAATATTCGAAAATAAATGCTTTGTTTTTGTTATTCATTTTTCTACATAAAAATATTAGTATATTAGCATTATTTTAATTGTAGAATCACTGTGCAGTACAAGAGTACTGTGCAGTACAGTGATTCTACAATTAAATAATTAAAATAATGATTATCTAAAACATAATTTAATTTAAAACACATTTAAAACACAATTGGCGTCGCCAGTATGGTGCAACACGTCACCAGCATGTCGGTGACGTGAACCCATAACTTTTGCCCCTATCGAAAAATCGCTCAACGCGACTAAAGAAATTTTCACTTCAAAAATACCTATAAACACGCGTCCAGGGGTAAACAAACCTTAAAATGTTTAAGAATTTTTTAATATTATTTTTATAATAAATAGTTAGGCTATGTTTTGTAGTTTTTAAAAATACCACCACTTACTTCCAAAAACTTATGAACAGCCTTATGCCACTCTCTTATGAACAGCTGGGATTGCTCTGTGAATGGATTTAGGTCTATTCCTTATAACCGTTGCTGCATACAATCAAGACAATAATCCAGAGGATTAAGGTCTAGTGATCTAGCTGGCCAATTGTGCGGACCACCTCGTCCACCGTTTTGGGAAGTTGTTTAAGAAATTTCTCACTTGTAAGCTGTAGTGTGTAGAGGCTCCATCATGTTATAAGTACATGTTGTGTCGAACATTAAGTGGAATATTTTCTAACAGGTTTTGCAAATGATTCTGTAGAAAATTTAAGTAAACATCTCCTGTGAGATGGCCGACGAATATGAATCGACTGATTAATTCATTTTTTAGCATACCATACCGCACACTAACGCTAAATCCATGTTAAAAATTATGTTCAGCCGTAGCGTGAAGGTTTTCATCGGATCATCGATGTTCATCATGAAAATTATGTATGTCATCAAAAGTGAACTGCGGTTCATCGGTGAACAGAACATACTTGTATAATCTCCAATTTGAATTTATCCAGTTACAAAACTGCATCCTTAACGCAAAATCACCATCCTGCAAATGTTGCACCGGTTGTAAATGAAATTAATATAAACAATTTATGTGAAGAGTCCTCCAAGAAAACGATTGTATCATTTGGCAAATATCTGCAATTCAACTTGTACTTACGCTTGGATCATTTTCAACGATGTCAATGATTGCCCTTTCTTGTTCACGATCAAGTTTCAATTGCCGATACAATTCTCGCACTTGGAAATATTACAGATTCTTCAACAGCGATAAAAACTTGTTCAAAAACCTTTGTGTCTGGCAGCCTCCGATTTGGGAAATGACGCTGATATTCGGAGACTGCGCGATATGAGCGTCCGTTGCAAAAGACATAAACAAATAATATATCAGCGTATTCACGATGAGAGAATAACGAAGGCATAAGGAAATCAATGAAATAACTTTCAAACAATTTCCTAATGACAAACTAATAATTAACTGGTATAAACAATATATGAACAATCAATTTTCGATTAGTTATTTTCAATGGCGACAAGAACTGTTTGGAGTTTGGATAGTTAAAAGAATTATATTAAGATAGATAGTTAAAATAAAGAAAATTGGCCAAAATCGCGTTTTTTGAATACTTTCCTCTCAAGAATTCTTAAGTCTAATATAAGATATTCTCTGATTATTTTTAGGACAGATTGTGTAGAATATTTATTGAAATATTTACGCTTATTTATACCAAATACGTAATTATAATAGACATCCATTTATTAACAAGAAAACAATTAAAACTCGTCATGACTGGTTGCATAATTAAATATTATTTTTTCAACCTTCATTCACGTCAAATTTATTTGTATAAATACCATATGTATATTTTTTTCCAAGGTGAATCGTAATATATAAAACAAAAGCTTCATTTCATTCTTGTAATAAAATAAACATAATAAAATAATAGATAAACAAATACCATTATAAAGTATTGTGGTTTGATATTAAAATAATCGTCATGTGATCAGTATGTCAAATCGTTTGCTAGTGACTCATAAAAAAGTATGCCATTAAATTTTCCGAACAACAACAAATTATAAATTATTTATAGTTTGCATTAATTAAATGATCTCTGTTAAATATGTTAGTGTAATTATGCAACCTATTGTTTATTTATGAGGACGAACTGAAAAGTACGTAGGAAGACGTATAGATGCCTTGTTACAAGCGTTGTTAGAAAAATTCTCTGCCTGAAAAGGAAATGACGCAAGTATGATCAAATAACCATGATATTTTGTCAAGTATGATTTGTTTGATGGTGTTTTACGAAGTTGTTCCTTGTTCATGGGGATCGCAAAGTAAACAAGCTTTAATATTTTCTGATAAATGAATAAAAATGAAGTTTGAAAAAATTAGATTCCCCTTTAAAGAATTCTACCCTTGTTGCTATTGTTGGTAGACCAAAGACAGATTCAAATAAATACTTCTCAAGGGTTTTCTTACCTTAGGCCAAGGCTTGTGTTTTACTGAGCTTTTTCCTCCTATGAGACTGACGTCCAGCTGTCTCCCCATATTTCTAGCGGTCTAGACTCCTTGCTGCTTTCACTAATCTGTTGTTACTCGTTCTGAAAATGTGTTGGTTTCTATTTCTTTTTCGTTTTTGTCTCCGTCTTACAATGTCCTGGATAATGAATGACGATATCGCGTCGTGTGCTTTCCACTATGAATCTCAGTGTTCTTATTTGAGATGTTCTCGCTATCTATTTGGTCCCACTCGTGTATGTTCTGATTTCGATGGCATATCTTAGGTCCTAGCTTCGGTTCTAAGATCTTATTTCCTCCATATTATATCTTTTAGTGCCTTTGAGACAGTTGCTGCCTTTCCTATTTGGTTGATCGTCTCCTGGTGGGTTTCTTTGGCGTTTTATAGTAATGGACGAGACACAGATTCACCATCAAAAGCCAGAGATGTAACCTCAGCTTAAACAGTGAGTGGAAGTAGGTGAAGGTAAACCAAAGAAAGTGAAAACGGTTCAATCTCCATGAAAAATCATGGCTGCGGTTTTTTTGGGATTCTTGTGGTGTGACGCTAAGAGACTTCTTGGTAAAAGACAGAAACTATTTTCTTATATTTGGATACTGAATTTGGTCTCTTTGCTTTTTTGAAACCGCTTCTGTTTTAGTGATATAAAAGTAGCAATCACTTACATGGTTAGCAGGTTCTCTCCACACCACAGGAACAGCAAACGGAATAGAATTTTTCTTGGGATGTATTCACAACACTGAATTGATGTGACAACTCACACAGTAAACATAACGAGCCCAACTTTTATATTGATCTCTAACTTGGCACTTAAAATATAAAGATAGGCTTTTTCGACTTTCTCGGATGTAGATCTAGCCTGTGACTTTAAAATAAATCGATCGCATATAAAGGGTGCGTCATGTTGTGATTCGCTTTCGAACTGCCGGCTATTGTGCTGCTCATAGCTTCTACTGTCATCTGTCAAGTGACAGAAATTCAGTATTATATTCCCGGTGTACAAAATGCGTCGATATACGCTTGATCAATGTTGGGAAATATTAAAAACTTATCATCAAAGTGGAGAGTCAGTTGCTGAAACTTGCGTACAAAATTTAATGGAAATCAAGCGCCCTCCGAGAATGGTGTAAGGAAATGTGTGAAAAAAGTTCGTTCGACTGGTATGTTGACAGACAATACATACATTCCACATTGTCGTCCAGCTCATTCGCATTTCGTCAATCGTGAAATTATTGCACCACTTTTTCTCCATTTTGATAAGATTAAGCAATATTTTTATAAATCGAATAAAACAATTTTATACTTTGTCATCTATCACTTTTTTTAAATTGTGTGAGTATAGTTTCGTACAACGATGTTACATTCTCAAGCACTACTTTAAAACTAAGGTATTACAGCTGTTTTTCCTATGTGCCTAATTTTACACTTTTATTGGGGTTATTTTTTTTACAATATTTTAAATAATAGAGAATTCCGGAGATCTATCTGGTCATTTAATAGATGTCTAGACGGTCCTTTATTATATTTACAAATTTCAACTGCTTCTAAATTGTTTAATTTTTTGCTTTTTGGCGCTGTACAGTAAATCATTTTACGAAACTATAGTCACGCAAATTTAAAAATAAAAGTAATATATAACAAAGAATAATATTGTTTTATTCGATTTAGAAAATGAACTATCACAAAATAACGGGCATCAATTATTTTTTTATAATTTCCAAACCGTTCACGTTAGGTTTAGGCTTATAAAATTCTATAATTTCCCACACCTTCAACTGTCAACGATGGCCCAATCCCACATATTATTTTGAGGGATTAGAACTACTACAGCCTTATTTTAGGTATAACTAAAGGCGTTGTAGGCACCAGACCAACACCAGATATCTTGAGAATAATACCTGGTATTACTTATTCCGAGTATAACTGTTCCCCGTTTATACTTGGTTTATACTTGCATTGTAGAACCGGCCCTTAAACACTTGACTGGTACCGTAAACGAGACAAAAACAAAATAAACTATAGAAAATAATAAAAATCCCCTTAAAGGTTCGTAGAATACTGTGGAAATACCCCCTCTGCGGTCTTGGGGTAATTCCTACATTGTCTATTCCAAAGTCAGGTACAAATAATTTCAATGATCGCATGATATAAAGGAGAAGCAGATACTTGAAAAGGGGACATGCTAGGGCATTTCTGTGAAAAAAAGTCAGGTTTCTATCCTATACCATTTTGTTTATATCTCAAATTAATAATATATAGCTCTTATTTACTAATCCTTTACAAATTCGGAAGGTAATACAAGGCGACATAAAAATTAAGGAAGCGCTTGGACGAGATAGATCAGAAGATCGGAAGGGGAACAAGGGGAGATAAGCAAGAAAGCACAAGTAACCATAATTCATTCGACAATGTATCATAGATGAGTCAATGTCCCTCTGATCCACTGTATCTTTTAATCCCCCGACCTACTGATTATCAAATGCACTTTATACCAGAAATAATGTATTCTAATTGAAAATAGTCCGTCGAAAACAAATAACTATCCAATCGATAAAAAGCTGAATCAGTTTGGAAAACCAATGATGACTAACCTTTCTCAAAAACCATCAGACAACGGTACGAGCAACGTGCCATGTATTTAGTTACAACAACAACAAATACATTTGAACACGCTACAACAACACGCTACATTTGCTTAATTGGGATAATTTATTTGACGGAGATAATGAAAATTAATTTAAATTATAAATAATGTATTTTTTGTTGTTGTTTAAACAACCTAAATGTATACGTAGATCACTAGAAAAGTTACTGCGAACAGTTTTTTTTAATATTCTGCTCTTGCATTACCAGGTGTGGCGGTTAATAATAAATTAAGAGATGGCGGCGAGAGATGAAAGATTTTGAAAAAAGTGGACATTAAGGTTGTGTACAAACCATATAATAAATTCTGGGTAATCCAAAGGATAAAGTAGAGCAGCATGAAAAATCGGGGACTTACGAAATTAGTTGTCAAGACTGTGATCGAAGGTATAATGGGCAAACAAAAAGATCCATATTGACAAGATATAAAGAACATATTACCCACATTAGATATGGGAGAAATGAAAAATCTTATGTTGCCCAACATGCAATCGAACATGACCACAGTATAGATATTAGTAATTTAGGACTAATTAAAAGTGTTAATAATAATAGGGCTTTGGATGCATATGAAAGCATTCAAATTTCCTCATTCCTTTCAGTCAACTTTTTCAATTATTAATGTAAGGCTTAGTACACTTCACGGTTCATGATTTTTACACGCTTCGTTAGGTATGGTTTTCATATAAATAGAACATAGTTTAGTTTTAGAATTAGATTAAATCATCTCCTGATGATGCTAACATGGTTAGCGAAACGTGCGTCGAGCAGTTCAAAAAAGTGTTTAGTGGTAAATCTCTTCAAGTTTAATTTAAGTCTTGTTTAAAATGTTAACTATGAACCGGGATAAAAGACCAATAGGTCCAGAATACCGTTCAGTAAACTTTTTCAGTTATTAATGTAACGTTTCAGTTAAAATCCTGGTTCGTGATTTTTACATGCTTCATTACACGGTTATCATAGAAAAAGAACATAGTGTAGTTTCAGAATTAGATTAAATCACCTCCTGATGATGCTAACATGGTTGGCGAAACGCGCATCCAGAAGTTTAAAAAATGTTTTGTTGTTTAGTCGTAAATATTTTCGAGTTTCGAAACATATTTGACAAATGTCACAGTCATCAGGTCACGCTTGCGCCATCTCTGTATCAGACCGAGAATTGTTCGAATGACCAGCGTATTATGTCAGTTTTGCATTAATTGAGATGAACGGTTTGGTAAATCTTCTGGCATTGATTGAATGTTAAATAAAACAAATATTTATCATTGAGAATGGTTTTATTGTTTTTCGAATATTCTCCGCGATGCTCGATACACTTTTGCATAGGTTTGAACCAATTTTCATAGTACTTTTTCCTTCTTGCGTCGAAAATCTTTGACCACGTATTATTTTTCACGGACGGGAAGAAAAAAAAATCATTGGATGCCAAATCAGGACTGTACAGTGGATGACCCATCAATTCGATGTTTTGACCGATGAAATATTGAGTTGTCCGGTCCAATGTGTGAGAGCTCACGTTGTTATGGTTAAGAATGATCCTACGCCAATGATTTTTTTGAAATGTTCAATTTACTAAACAACACAAACAGCGTCCGTAGCGGCGTCCGTCCAAAACGTTCTGAGTACGTACACGGTCAACAATGTTAAACTCTACGATGCATATGTCAGATAACGCCTAGGAAAATCATTGTTGCCAATTTCGGATGCATAAATAGTAACCTTGGTATTACTAGACCGCACCCCCCCCCTAAAGTTTTACATGATAATATGACTTAATAATAGGATGATATAAACGAGGCATATCACTTTTCAGGTAACCCCTGTATGTGGATTTTTTAATATTACGCGTCGTCCGTTGCATATTACATCGGACGTATTATTTCACGAACCATAATGCGTACGCCTGTTCAGAAGCTTTATTTATGCAATAAAAGCGTATATTATCCAAGACCGAGTTCATTGAACCGCTCTCTTTTGCCGCATATCGAACTCTTGCCCAAGACAACCTCCGTTGCCATTATTGGTCTCAGCTTTATTTCTATATTAATCTTTTTTCTTCTTGCGTTTTTCTCGGTTCTCTTGGTCGTTTTCTTCTCGATTGATTTGCGGTATTATAGGGTGAAGGTCAATTCAAGGATTTTTTTGCGAATCATATCGGGGCTTTAAGAAAATTATCTGATGTAATTTTAATAATTTGGTCTCAATATATATATATATATATATACACAAACACCTGAACTTGTGCCATATGTTGTGCCATGTAGCCGATTATCATGGGGTGATAAAAATATGGCGACCATGAGTTGTGCAAGTCGAACCTTGTATTTATTTATGCCTCTATTCATGCGCTGAGGTATTACTATCATTATCCACTTTATATCGTTTATGTTTGTTGTTGTTCTATTGTAGTTAGAGTTGTTAAACAATGGACGTCTCTAAACAGGAAGCCCAGATTTACATTTAACAAAGATATATCGTTTTGTCTGGGACAGTCAAATATATAAATAACTTTTTTTGTTTACATTTCTGTTATTTATTTTTCCATTGTTGTATATCTATTATTATTAATTGATATCGATGACTTTGAATTATTAGTTGATGATAGTGAAGGTTTGTTTATTAGTATGCAAATAACGGGGAGAATTAATAAATAGATTGTTCGACTCGAAAAAATTCCATTTTACTCAACTGTATTTATTTTTTAGTATATATATATATATATATATATATATATATATATATATATATATATATATATATATATATATATATATATATATATACATACATACATACATACAAAAAAATCTAAGGTGAAGATGGAATCACTGCTTAACTTCAAATCTTGAAAGAACAACGACTAGATCTGAAAACGCTGGCAATTATTAAAGCAACACTAACTAACACAAGGTCAAAAGTTAAATTCATGGGTGACATCTCAGAGCCCTTCGAAATTAAAACTGGAGTGAGATAAGGGGATGGACTCCTCGCCACTCTTATTTAACTGTGTTTTAGAAAAAATAATACAGGAGTGGTGTGAAAAAAAGTCGGCCCTGTATATTGACCAGCCCATTAAACTGGAGAGAACCAACATCAAAATTGATTTTCTGGTGTTTGCTGATGATCTAGCAATTTTAGCTCAAGATATATTAACGGCAAAAACAGATTAAAATCCTAAAAGAAACAGCAGAAAAGGTAGGACTCCAAATTTCCTTTGAAAAGACACAATACATGACCTGCAACAGACTAAGAATACCATTTCTAAAAACAAAATATGGTAACATCAGACGAGTCTCTCAATTCAAATATTTGGGTGAAATAATCATGGAAAACGGGTTGGAAAAAGCGGCCAACAAGGGTAGATGTCAAAAATTGAAAACTGCACACAAAAACACAAAACTGAGACATTACAACACAGTTATTAAGCCAGAATGTCTATATGGGGCAGAAACGCTTATTTTGAATAGGAAGAGAAACATCGGGGAGATTGAAAAGAAGGAAAGAAAAATCTTAGGCCCCAAACAAATAAATAGCACAACATACCGACTTCGAGAAAACCAAGAAATCAAACGATACACAGATATACATAGCGATATGAGAAAAAGAAGACTTAAGTTTTACGGACACATAAAACGGATGAATCTGAGTAGGCTAACTAGACAAATAATCGAATTTTATGAAAATAGGAGTAGAGCTAAAGTAGAAATAATTAAATGGATTGCTGCAATTAAAGAGGACAACAGCAAATATTACATAAAGCGAAATTCAGGATAGAGGCTGTTTCAGACACAAGGTTAACGTTTGGGAGGTTAGCCAGAGAGAAACATGTAGGAAAACTGCAACAACTTGGTCTGATGAAAGAAAAAGAGCTCATAGCGAAAGAATGAAATCAGTATGGGCGCAAAGGAAGGCTAACAACAAGCGCCTAACTGTACTTTGCGTGGTCTACTAGGGCCCATACGTGAATAATATATATATATATATATATATATATATATATATATATATATATATA
>JARFXV010000327.1:0-10000 GCA_031761425.1 Cosmopolites sordidus
TTAATTCAAAGTACAAGATGAAGCGTTCTGGTAATTACAAAATTATCCCAGGAGATAGACAATCCTCTGCCAGCTTTGCTGGTACAACCGGACTTTCGGATTCTGGGGGCGTCCGGGCTTAAAAGCAAAATCTTTCAGAGGGAGTCGGAGACCTCTGGCCAACGTCTGAAACCGAAAACAAAAGCTTTCTTTGGAACGGTAAATATCAATTCTCTCCTGCGTCCAGGAAAACTACACGAATTGGGGCGAACATTGAATCAGCAAAAAATCCAAATTTTAGCTTTGCAAGAAACCAGATTGATAGATGATAACACCTTGGAATTCGGCAACTACAGACTTTTTAAAAGTAAAACGGACAAAAGAATACTCAAAAATACACCACATCTCGGTGTTGCTTTCGCTGTCTCAAGAAACATTCTTGGTTCTATAACAAATGTCCAGCCAGTAAATAATCGACTTATGACACTATCCTTCAAGTGTGCTAACAAAAACTATACATTAATCAATGCACACCTCCCAGTTAACGAAGAAAATAAATCTAATCCTGAAAAAGTAAATAAGTCCTGGGAAATTCTGGAAAACACTATCTCTAAAATTCCCCTCTAACCATGTAAAATTCCAAAATTCTACAAGAAGTTTGGCGAACCGAACGGATTCCGGAAGACTGGAAAGATGATCTAATCTATCCACTACATAAGAAAGGAGATAGAACGGGATGTAAACAACTATAGAGGAATATCTCTTCTCCCAGTTTGTTACAAGATTCTATCTCAATGTCTACTAGACAGAGCACAGGGACAGTTAGAACCGAACATTGGTGAATATCAAGCAGGTTTTCGACCGGGCAGATTCTGCCCTGAACAGATCCTGAATCTAAAGTTGATTCTAAGACATCAAAAACTGTACAATAAAAATCTCGTCTGTACATTTGTGGATTTCAAAAAAGCATTTGATTCTATTGACCGCGAATCTTTATTCCGAATCTTGAAAGAACAAGGACTAGATCTGAAAACGCTGGCAATTATTAAAGCAACGTTAACTAACACGAGGTCAAAAGTTAAATTCATGGGTGACATCTCAGAGCCCTTCGAAATTAAAACTGGTGTGAGACAAGGGGATGGACTATCGCCACTCTTATTTAACTGTGTTCTAGAAAATGTAATACAGGAGTGGCGTGAAAAAAGTCGGCACTGAATATTGACCAGCCCAATAAACTGGGGAGAACCAACATCAAAATTGATTGTCTGGCATTTGCTGATGATCTGGCAATTTTAGCTCAAGATGTATTAACGGCTCAAAAACAGATTGAAATCCTAAAAGAAACAGCAGAAAAGGTAGGACTCCAAATTTCCTTTGAAAAGACACAATACATGACCTGCAACAGACTAAGAAAACCATTTCTAAAACAAAATATGGTAACATCAGACGAGTCTCTCAATTCAAATATTTGGGTGAAATAATCATGGAAAATGGGTTGGAAAAAGCGGCCAATAAGGGTAGATGTCAAAAAATGGAAACGGCATTGAGACTTACACAAAATATTTACAACAAAAAATGCCTATCTAAAAACACAAAACTGAGACATTACAACACGGTTATTAAGCCAGAATGTCTATATGCTGCAGAAACGCTCATTTTGAATAGAAAGAGGGACATCGAGGACATTGAAAAGAAGGAAAGAAAAATCCTAGGCCCCAAACAAATAAATAGCACAACATACCGACTTCGAGAAAACCAAGAAATCAAACAATACACAGATATACATAGTGATATGAGAAAAAGAAGACTTAAGTTTTACAGACACATCAAACGGATTAATCCGAATAGGCTAACTAGACAAATAGTCGAATTTTATGAAAATAGGAGTAGAGCTAAATTAGAAATAATTAAATGGATTGCGGCAATTAAAGAGGACCTAAGATCAGCAAATATTATAAGTGAAATTCAGGATAGAGGCTGTTTCAGACACAAGGTTAACGTTTGGAAGGTTGGCCAGAGAGAAAAATGTAGGAAGACTGGAACAACTTGGTCTGACGAAAGGAAAAAAGCTCGTAGCGAAAGAATGAAATTAGTATGGGCTCAAAGGAAGGCTAACAACAACAAACGCCTCTAATTGTACTTCGCGTGGTCCACCAGGGTCCATACGTGAATAATAGTGTATATATATATATATATATATATATATATATATATATATATATATATATATATATATATATATATATATATATATATATATATAGACACCCGAACGTATCAGTACGTCACATCACAGCACGAGGTTGCAATTTCAAAGTTTGCAAGGAACGGAATGCAATTTTTCGATATATTAGAGCAACTTGACAAACACCATATTACCGCAAATGTAATATTTAACGTTGATGAATCTGGCTACACGACAGTCCAAAAAAAAATGCAAAAGGTGGCAACTCAAAAATGTAAGGGCCAAATTACTGGAATTGCTAGCGGGGAAAGAGGTTTAAAACACGTACAATGGTTTGTTGCTGCAATGCCGCAGGTCTTTATATTGCGCCTATGATTATCTTTAAACGAAAGAGATTTGCCCCTGAACTTGCACGAGGACCTCCAAAAAGAAGTATCGTTGAAATATCTGATACTGGATGCATAAATAGCGACATTTTCCTTAAGTGGCTGAAACATTTTAACCGTTGTAGTTCAGTCAAGTCCAGATCAGCCAGTAATTCTGATACTAGATGACCATTCCACACACAGCAAAAATCTTGTAGCCCGAGATTTTGCTCGTCAGCATTCCATTCATCCTTTGCAACTACCTGGTCATACTACCCACTATTTACAGCCGTTAGATGTTTTTTTAAACCCATGCAAAACTATTACGCTCAGCGGCAAAATTCACGGCTACGAGCACACGTTGGACAACCGATAACAGTTTATAACGTGTCCGAATTATTGAGTAGGGCATATGGAAAAGCTACTGCTACTATTGTTCGTATTGCATAAAACGCCTTTAAAGGAGCTGGAATTTGGCCAGTCAACGGTAATATGTTCGAGGATCACTTATTTGCCCATCAACTGCCGTAATACCTCAGGTTCATCAAAACCCAGAGAATGGTAATATCTCGTCAGAGCCACCTGCCGAACCTGATGCTGACACAGAGGATATTTCACTTCACAATCAACCCACCAGTTCTTCTAATGGTGCTTCACAGCAAGTTGATTCTGCTTGTTCGTCTTTAGTCACGGTTCATTTCAGAAAAGTATATGGAGAAATCACTCGAGAGAAACTTAATCAAAGTCTAAATGAGCTAGCATCTGTTCCTGAAACAAGTAAAATTTTTCAAAAGCGTAAGAATAAAACAACAGCTTCTGGAGTATTGCTTACTAGTACCCCATACAAAGAAGCTCTTAAAGAAAAAAAAGAAAAAAATACAGAGAACAAGCAAGCAAAAACCAGAAACAGTAAAGCCAAGAAAGACGCCAGTAGAAAAAGCAACTATGAATTTATTTTCCGGCAATGAAAAGAAACCAAAAATACAAATGAGAAATCCATGACCAAGATCAAGTGATTCAGAAGATGACACAGATGATAAAAGCAGTAACGAGTTGTGTTTACACTGCAGTGACAGCTACTTAAATTCTAAATCAAATGAAGGTTGGGCTAGATGGAAGGCATGTTGTAGGTGGTCACATGAAGAGTGTGCCGGTATTGAAGAAATCTAAGAGTTTATGTGCGAATTTTGTTTAACTACCGCTTAGACCGATCAGTTCTTAATCCTTAAAAGCTGAAACTAATGTTCCTTAATTGGTCTTTTGTTTTTTTTTTACTTGTTTAGAGTTTATATTTTATTTGTTTATTTTTTTATACTACCGAAGCGTCGTTTAGTTAAAATAAAACATGTATATTCAATTGCATTTTATTTCATTTAGGTACCTACTTACCGGTGCAATAGGGGAAAAGGTGTTTTTACTATATGATTCAACTTAGGAATTGGGTGGTGGTTCATCTTTGGACGCCGGTTTCGTAAATTGAACTGATAACAGGGTTTTTAAAAAACAAAATTGACATTTAACATGACATGATTAAATATTTTTATAATCATTGACAGATTCGCTACAGTTTAGTAAATAAGTAACTTAATTTATTAAATAAAATATTCGTTCATACATGGATTTTGTAGCAGATTTTCGAAAAATGGTTCAATGTATATAATATATATATATATATATATATATATATATATATATATATATATATATATATATATATATATATATATGTATATATGTTTTAATGCTGAAACTAAATTTTGGCCTTTACTCCGAAAACGTCTGCTTATAACTTAAACTAACTTACTTTATTTGATTTAAGTAAATTTCGAATTATCCTTAAAATAAATAAAATTTCATACCAGGTCCAATTCAATCTTACTTAACATCATTTCAAGTATGGGGAGCTATTAGAGGAAGCACCCAATACAGACAATAAAAATGCATTCCCATCCTGAAAACGGCCTTTCCTGCATCATAAGCATTAGGCGCCTTCTTCTTACATAGCATACATTTTTCTTCGAATTAAGTCTTTTTAACACATTTGCTTTTACCAAAATTACTACGGACTTTTTTGGCTTTAATTGGCTTCGTCACAATATGTAGACAACGGAGTTTTCGTTAATGAAGACGTTTCTGCTGCGGGCGGGTTCTTAGCATCGGGCGATAAATGTTTTCCTTTAAAATTAGCACTACCGGAGGCACAATGATCATTATCTTGCCAAGAATGCCACATTTTTAGCATGTTTGGAATAACAAAAAATACGATCGAAATTGTAGAACTGCGGTGTTTAAGAAAATAATGCGAACTAAATTAAAATATTTCGAAACTACCTAACCAGGTTAAAATTAATTTTATCTTTTTACCTGTTATTTCATTAGGCCTGGCTCTGTTTACTTTTCTTGCAACTTTGTCGGGTTTCGCTACGGCAGGGGTTGTTTAGAGTTTATTGCAGCCAATCGGTCAACAATATATCTTGAAACGCACCATACTCCCTAACTATCCAGGCAAAAAATCTATTGAAAAAATATTAATTTTTGAGAACAAAGCAGAAGAGGAAAAATAATATTTCAAGGTGAGAAGAGTTTCCGAATTTTCAAATTGTTCCCATTTACCTTTCTGCCATTAAGGCGTTAAAACAAATTGAATTTATTGTGCGGTAATCGATTTAGCACAATTCATTATATCACCACCGACGGCAGAATTTTAATTTTCTTTATTAGTTTACCTACTTGTGGCATCCGAATTCAAATTTATTTACGGCTACCATCGGAGCGGCGGGAACCGCTGCTGCTCTTCTTGAAAATGGGAGGGTGGCGAATTAGAACGGCAGCAATTTAAATAACAAAGAGCGCGCCCGAAAAAGGCCGATGGAAAATAGGCTTTACTTTGACCATTAACCCGGGTTTTACCATGTTTTGCAGCCGGTTGGACCGCAAATAGCCAGATTAAAAGAAGTTCGGATAGGGAAACGTTATTTTTTATTGGATACTTTGCAACCAAACCTTTTCGACACAACCGTTCGCCTTTTCGAGACGCTCGAAAGATTAATTGCTCCAATAAAAACAATTATTCCCCAGTTTTATAACTTTTTTCTATTTTTTTTTATATGATAGCTATATTTCATTATAATTTTATTATGAGACTTTTCCTTGTTTGTTTCGTAATTAAAAATACGTATGTAATTCTAGGAGGACCCATAAAATATGTCGTTATTCACAGTGCATACTAAAATATACGGTGGTTGCTATTTATGTATCCGCAATAATAAAAACAAATATTTATCATTGAAAATGGTTTTATTGTTTTTCAAAATATTCTCTGCTTTGATCTATAAACTTTTGCATACGTTTGAAGTAATTTTCATTGCACTTTTTTCATTCCGATTGAGGTATTTCCAAAACATGCATTTTGAACGCATCAACCGCTTCTTCAGGCGTCGAAAAACGTTGATTACGTAGTTTATTCTTTATGGACTGGAACGAAAAGAAATTATTGGGTGCCAAATCAAGGCTATACGGCGGATGACTCGTCAATTCGATGTTTTAATCGGTCAAATATTGAGTTGTTCGATCCGATGTGTGGAGAGCTCGCGTTGTCATGGTGAAGAATGATCCTGTATCGCTGGTTGTTTTTTCTAATTTCTTCAAAAACTTCTAGCAAACAAGCGACAATGCTAGGTTTTGTAGTAGCACTATACGTTTCTCTAGTAGGCGACTATTTGCTTCGAAGTGCTTCTTGCTCGAACAACTTTTGTTAGGTTTGGCTCATTTTGAAAGACCCTTTCAGTCAGTTATATACGGCTTTGATGCACCGGGATTGTATTTTTTAGCATTTCTTGCACCAATCGACATTAGACTTTTTTTTGGGCGATTGTCAAAATATGTGGCATCCAACGCGCACAAATCTTTTTGAAAGCTAAATGTTCATGAAAAATCTTGTGCATGCTTCTCATACTAATGTCCACGGATGCCTCAATTTCACGGTGTGTCACATGACGATCTTGCTTTATCAGTTCGCGCACAGTATCATTGTTTTCTGGCACAACAACCGACTTTGGACGACTTTTTTAAAATTCGTCCGTGGACAGAACGACGGCCACATTTTAATTCACCAGTCATATACAGTGGTTTTAGATGATGCTTTATTGCCAAAAGTTGAAGTGAATTGATCGATACACTATTGTTGAGATAATCCACGTCGAAAGCGGTAGGAAATTATCGCACGAAAATTCTCACGAGTTAATTCCATTAGTCACTAAGCAACACAAATAGCGTCCATACAGTCAAAAATGTCAACACACATGTCATGTCAAAACATGTCATGTCAAAAAACATTACGATGTATATGTCAGAGGGCTCCTAGCAACACCATTGTTGCCAATTCCGGATACATAAATAGCAACTCTCGTACTACGATCTATTTCATTTATTAATTCTTCTATTGGAACTTTCATGTGAGACACTAAACTCGAAGAGAATGACCACTAGATATCAAATAACTTCTCGACGCGCGTTTTGCTAACCTTTTTAGAATCATCAGGTGATAATTCAATCTTTTCGAGTCGAAAAGTTAAATAAAACGATTTGGTATTGAGTGGTAAATCTTGTCGAGTTTAACGTTTCATTTACTTGGTTTTTATAACCTGGTTTGAAGCTTTGATGCATGTTGTCAGAATATCTAGTTTTTGTCTCGAAAGCATTAATTGCATAAAATATAGACATTTTTATTGTGAATAGATTTTTATTTTTGTTTAAAATAATGTTAAGTGATCTTTCCTTTCTTTGAAACCATTTTTCAGCAGTCAATTCAGAATTTTGATTGTTGAATTGTTTCTAGTGTTTATCAATGGACCTTATTATCGTCAAGAGCAGAACGCCGTAGAACGACTCTATAGTGGCAGACGTTCTCTACTTGGATAGGTCGTTTTCGGTGCAGAACCTGTTTTTTCAATGTTTTAATAGCATGATGAGACAGTATTGGTTCATTTTGATTAATATTAAATCGGCGATAAAATAACCATTAAGCAGTCATAAGTGAAGTGTCTTTACCTTTATCCGAGTTATACATGATAAATTTGATACTGAAAATTGTCCGTCACTCTGTGGCAGCCTGTAGTAACATCGATTATTTGCTTCAAGGTACAGGCTACGTTTCACCAGGCCAAACGTGTGTTCGTGAATAAGGCCATCACTTGAACGGCATTATTTTCTGCATTTAAGTGTGTTACATTTATATTTTTTATATTAATTAATATTTTCTGACCGAAAATTAATGGAGTCATGCTTGTTTAAACGTCTGTTTTTCGTTGACCACTCTCTATGTTGTTTTTACTGGAATTCAAGTTAGTAGCACTAGATTTTAATATCCTATTGTACTGTATTCTACTATTGAGTGAGCGGCGAAACATTTTTATCGATAAATCATTTT
Organism: Cosmopolites sordidus; assembly: GCA_031761425.1. NCBI lineage: Eukaryota > Metazoa > Arthropoda > Insecta > Coleoptera > Curculionidae > Cosmopolites > Cosmopolites sordidus. The sequence goes on from JARFXV010000327.1 coordinate 7,958, forward strand.
AATAGGATTGGACTAGTTTTTTAAAGCTATATTATATGGGAGAATTTTAAAAATAATCCTTTAATATACAACTAAATTAAGAACAATATCTGACAAAAAATATTTTGGCCCCAGAAAAGTTTATTTGCAAATATAGTATTGCCTACAAAAATAATTTTGTTGTAAAATTTAGGACTTTCTAGAAATTTAGTATTATATTATGCAACTCTTAGCATTATTATTAATGTTATGTTTGAAATAAATAAAATATAAAATTTAGGGATATATTAATTATTTTTGGTTAAAATATTTTTATCTCAAACTTTTTTTTTTATATTTTACTTACTGCTTTAAATAGAGCTAAATATAGACCTTTAATTACCAGGTGTGGCGGTTAATAATTCTTATTTTTTTAAGAGAGGGCACTCGAAACAAGAATCGGTTCACAGTCTAATCTCTTATGTCATTTTGTTGCTACGATGGTACCTTTCAAAACGCCATTGATGTTTGAACGATTTCGAATTAGCGTCAAGTTTCAAGCCAAATAAAGAACAGTTGCAGCACGTATTCATTTCTTGCTCAGTCAAAAAAAAAACGCAAGTGAAAGCCGTCATATACTTGTGGAAATTTACGGTGACAATGTTCCAATGGAAGACGCTTGCGGGCGTTGGTTTAGAGGATTCAAAACTGGCCATTTCGACTTGAAAGACAAAGAACGCCCAGATCAACCGAAAAAATTTGAAGATGCCGAATTGCAAGGGTTGTTGGAAAAATATGGTATGCAAATGTTGGTCGTCGAACCATTTGTGATCATCTGCATGCCATGGGAAAGATCCAGAAGGCAGGAAAATGGGTACAACATCAACTGAATGACAGACAAATGGAAAAGTGCAAAACGATTTGCAAAGTTTTGCTTTTTCGGTAGGAAAGAAAGATTTTTTGCATATAGTTTGAAAATCCAAAAGATAGAAAATCATGAATTGACCCCACAACAACTATTAACATCGACCATAAGACCGAATCGCTTTGGAAAGAAGACAGAAGGGTATTCTGTACCATGAGCTTCTGAATCCAGGGGAAACAGTTAATATAGTTCGCTACCGTCAACAAGTGCTCAATTTGAACTATGCATTGATCAAAAAGCGACCAGAATGAGCTACAAAACATGGAAAAGTGATTTTGCAGCACGAAAACGTCCATTACACACAACGAAAGCGGTCAGAGGCACCATTTCTGCAGTTGGCTGGGAACTCTTATCCACCTGCCGTACTAACCAAACTTGGCTCCCTCCGAGATGTCAAAAAAAGGCTTGATGACTGGACCACCTCAAAAGATGTACGGTTTTGCTGAGAGGACATTGACAAATTGCCAGTAAGATGAGAAATATGTGCAGTGTGTTTACCTTTCTCCTAAATTAAACTTACACTTAACAAATACAAAAAATTAACAATTATTAATCACCGCACCTGGTAGAAAACATTAAACTTTTGTTATAGGATTATTAGAATGTTATTGTTTTGGTGATAATTAATTTTTTTGTATATGTAATATATTGTTTATTAATTCCTGCTTTGTTTGCTACAGTTCAGTCAAGTGTTGCTTCAAACTCAGAAGAACATAACTTGGAAAGCAAGTGGGATGAAGTATCTCCTCAAGTCTCATCGATATTACAGCATGGGGGAAATCTTACTTCTAGTGTTATACCATTTGATGCGGCATCGGACGTACCCATTGACGATCAAAAGTAAGTGAGATTAAGATAGATAAAATGAGGAATGAAATTTTTGTAATGAATTAAATAAATGGAACTTGACGGTGCAAAGTCAGGACTATATTATGAATATGTAAATTTATTCATCAATAATTGGTATTTTTATTGGAAAGCAGCATGCGGTTTGATCATTTGTTGGCCGTACAAATGATATTGATAGTTTTATTTCTAAGTAAAAGCTTAAAATAAACACTTTTTTCTAATCCCAGTAATTTGAGAACAATGTTATTTTGATGAATACCAACCTTGTTTATTGTTCTTCAAATTATCATCAGCGGTCGCTTTTTATTAAT